>CM059432.1:104163989-104739969 GCA_030390025.1 Squalus acanthias
CATAAAAGTAGACACATTTCCTAAAATGCGGCAATTGTTAATGAAGCAGTCCCACAAAGGGAAGACACTGCATTGTAACTTGTCTCTAAAGAGATTGGTTTCTTTGTGCACCCTATTTACATTTCATCTTGTGGGCCCTACATACAGAACCAAGCAGTTCAAGTAGCCAAGTTAATCAAAGAAAAGTCTCACATTTCTGAAGAATGTGTTCCTCTTAGACAAACAAAACTAGGCTAAATTGAAAACAAAGTTAAACACCTGTATAAATACAGAAAATGCAAACTGACCAATGCATTCTCATAGCACGCGCAAGAGAGAAAAAAACTTCCTGTGATGCAAAACTGTAAATTACAATCTATTTAATTTGTCCTCCCCACATGAAATGGGTAATTTCTAAAAAGTAGAACCTCGCTAGGAGGAGGTGGGGAGGGGGGAAGAGAAGACAGACAAGCACCAGTCAGTATGCGTGGGGAGAGGGATAACTAAAAACTGAGTAAACATTTTATCGAGTCAAATACCAACAATATTCATTGAACGTGGTTGGTCCATGCGGTAATCTCATAAACCCCACTATGTTTGAAATAAGCACTCGCAATATTGTTACTGCCATGGAACACCCAGTTACTTTACTAAGGAGAATCTTTATCGCCAGCTGTAGCAGTGGCGAGTATGCACATTCTTTAAGATATATATGATATATATATATATATATATGATATAGATATATAGATATATAGATATATAGATATATAGATATATATTTTGAGAACTTAGGGAAAGGGGCAAGTTTCCAAACAGAAGGGGCTTCACTGTGTAGATATGAGAGATTCGATACATTGTGGGAGTTGTTTCAAATTCTTGTCCCATGTATTTTCAAGTGGCTGTTCAGAAACACTTGTAGAGGGCATTCTCAACAACCAAACCATTAATCCTACAGTGCACTGTGAAGCGTTCCAAGACTTGTCGCCATCATCTGGGACAGATTTTTTCTGTCTTGTTAAGTCATAGCTTAAGTTCTCCGGTAGGAGAGCATCTCCAAGAATTAGGCTTTGTTACCAATATGGAACTACTAAAATCATCCTGGTTCCCTCTTCCCTCCTTCTGATGTCACTGGTCAAGATTTTTGTCTACACTTTTCCTAGAATACAAAGAGGTCACCAGGAGACAAAACAATAGACTGAAGCAAAAAATCAAAACATTTTCTTAATTAGCGTACTTCTGAAATTCCAGGTCATCACAAGCCAACGCAGCACTCATGCTTTCACTAAGGATGTCAGCCAGTATTCTCTATCAGCGATGTCCAAACTACTGTTCATGGACCAAATGCAACTCTAACAATCCGGCCCAAAGCCCAGGGAACTCAATTCTACTTCACTTATTTAATTGCCGATTTGTTTTGTTAAATTGTGTGGGCCTGGAGGTTTGAAAAAGCTGCTTTTAGCATTAGTGCCTCTTTGATGGATAAATTCTAAATTAGAACACCAAGAGCAGTTAATACCTGCAGCTTGAAATACTTGCAAATGAATGGGAATGTGGACTGAAGTTTGTATGTGCCCACAAGACTCCCCAGTATGCACCTAATCAACCCACAAAGACAAAAATCTAGACACTTCCAGTCTGTATTTCCTCTATTTCACCTGAAGTGACTGCTGCCTTCTGCACCCATATCTATTCACAAGAACATTCCTCGAAAGGGGTCAGACACCTAATTATTCCTATTTATTAATACATTTAACCACCAAACGTACTTCATTAAAGACCAACTAATCCTGCGCCACTTCTATAGCTTGAGAAAATACACTAATTTTCCAACACCTTAAATAAGAAACCTCACAAAATACATGCATAATATTCCTGAGTCCACAAATGAAGTTGGGATAGCCATGGTGAAGGCTGTCTACATCTTTGTATTTTGTAGCTACCTTGTATTTTGTAACTACTAAAGACCTGGTAAGAAGTTGCTTTAAGGACACAAAAGGAATCCTTGCTTTGGTTCCCTTTCCTCTTCTCAGCCTTTAAATTTTTCTTCATGATCCAGAAACCTTAAACCAGGGATGTCTACAAAGAAAATCCCAACTTACAGATCCACATCCAAGACAACACAGCCTCCTTACAACTTAGCGGTCAGCATGGCTTCCCATGGGTCTTGTGTTAGGTTTTTAAACTATAATTAAGAAATTATTCCATCCGATTTACCAGCAATTTTAGAGCAGAGAAGGTTGAGAGGAGATTTGATAGAGGTGTTCAAAATCGTGAGGGGTCTAGACAGAGTAGATAGAGAGAAACTGTTCCCATTGGCGGAAGGGTCGAAAACCAGAGGACACAGATTTAAGGCGATTGGCAGAAGAGCCAAAGGCAACATGAGGAAAAACTTTTTTACGCAGTGAGTGGTTAGGATCTGGAATGCCCTGCCTGAGAGGGAGGTGGAGGCAGATTCAATTGTGGCTTTCAAAAGGGAATTGGATAAGTACCTGAAGGAAAAATATTTGCAGGGCTATGGGGAAAGGGCAGGGGAGTGGGACTAGCTGAAGTGCTCTTGCAGAGAGCCGGCACGGGCTCGACGGGCCGAATGACCTCCTTCTGTCTGTAACCATTCTATGATTCTAATTTGCAGTGTAGACATTACAACAGTGACTACACTTCAAAAAATACTTCATTGGCTGTAAAGAGCTTTGGGACATCTGGTGGTCGTGAAAGGCGCTATATAAATGCAAGTCTTTCTTTCTAGACAGCTGTAAGTGACTATGTAGACCTGAACAATTTGTTACAGGTATGTCCTGTGCCCTATAGCATTCAAGCATCTGGCTTCTATCCATGGATATTTGGATCTTTAAATTAGTATGAATATCTCCCAAACACGGTAGGAATACTTGCCTAGACCCAAAGCATTAAGTTTAAACTTAGCCATCTTCTTAGCTTTGTCACTCTAAATTTTAGCAGCTCTGCAAGCTGCCAGAGTCATCTTTCGCTTAGAACCTTTGACCAAATTCACAAAATGTAAAATCACGATCTGCTGGGATGAACTAGTTCTGACAATCCAGGAAGTCCTTCCTACAATTTGCATAGATTTTAAATCGAGGGCTTGATATTAATCACCCTTTTTACTAAGATTGTTGAGTCCAAACTCAAAACTCAGTGTGCTGGAATAATTCAACTCAATGGGCCAAAAACAAACTGCATTGTTCATAGAAAAGGTAAATGATACCAATGAGAGAAGAACTGAAGGCAAAACATGGAAAGAGAGTCACATCGTTAAACTTTGCAAATCTCAAAAGGGACAAGCATTCTAAATGTTTCCCCTGTGGAGTTGTTCAACTTCTCTACACTATTTGGAGAAAAATAACTATCAAAGCAGATTCAAAAACCAAGCCATTTCTTAGCAACATAAAATAGCCAGCGTTAAAGCAAAAGATTTCAGTTTGATTTTCCTTAAAAACAGTTATAAGACTTCAAACCAATTTTTTCAAACAAGTTAGTTAATTTCATCAATACAGTTCAGGATATTAGATCAACTGACATTACAAACCAAAAATAATGGACATTTTAGAAGTAAATGATTTTTGGAGGAAATTGAAATCAAATATCTCACAATGCTCTTAGAAAATCAGCTGTCCTACTACATACGGTAGCATAATTAAACAAATCAAAAATTACTGGATAACATGTACATTGTTACAAAATGTATAAATTGACCTGGCAGTTTACACTACTTAAGTGAGTACATTTCCAAAGATGAATGCTGGGTTGTTGGGCAGAGCAAAACTAATTGGTACCAACAGTCTACAAGTGGGAAAGATCTGTGTGCATAGCTTTCTTTTTATATACCACAGTTACATTAAGGTTGAGTACAAGTGCAGTGAAGCACTATCTTTATCCAATAGTCATTGGAATAGGAGGAGGCCATTCAGCCCCTCGAGTCTGTCCACCATGGCTGATCTGTACCTCAAATGGATCCGTGGTTCTCAAACTAGGGTCCAGAGACTTTCCAGGGGGTCTGCGACCGGAGGTAATTTCAAGCCTGCTCCTCTTTATAAAACCGACACTGATTCAGTTCTTGCGAATTATTCTCAGCAGCTGGACCCGCCTCCTCAGAGGCACACAACTCTCACTCACTTTGCAACATGCGCTCCCCGCCAGTCGAGCAGATTCCTCTCCGAGGCTGCAGCCCTGTGCCATCCTCCCGACACGTGATCAGAGCGCCTGCGGGGCCCTTCAAACACGTGCCTGAACGTGTTCACGCAAACATGTACAATCCCACAATGCAGCTGTTACAGAACATGCCAGTGGGACAGTATGGCGGTGAGTCATGCTTCCAGCTGCATCCCAGCATGTGCCCTCACTCACCTTGGCCAGCCTGCTGACTGCTTTAAAAACTGTCCAGCACTACGTGGCGAATAGTGGCCATCTGTTGCTGCAGACTACCCAGAATTGGTGTGAGAAGCAGGCACACCCATCTCACCTATACCTGTAAGTAAATATCTGTTTTCTTAAAAGCATTATTAAAACACTCCTTACACTTTCATATTATGAGTATTATATAGTATTCCATTTGACATGGGGTCCTTCAAACAAAAAAGTTTGAGAACCACTGAACTAGATGTTGGTATATTTCAAACTTTGCCCTTTGACCAAAATCTAGAAATTCATTCCCATGAACTAAAATAATGTATCTCTGATCAATCCTGGATTAAATCTTGCGTTGAAAAGGTCATAATTTTATCTCCACTTTGGGAATTTTAAAAAGGTAGCAGGAACAACCAGTCGCCTATGCACCAAGGTAGAAAATAGTTCATATAACCCAGAGGGGGCAAATCAAAACACTCTTCACCTTCATAAATCTTTAATAGTTTAAGGAATGGAGATCTGTGCATACCTCTCCACCCCCCCCACATGAATAGGACATAATCCAAAAATTATAAAGAAAATTGGATTTTATGTAGGGCCCAACAGGTTATCCAGTATCTGAAAACATCTGTTACCTTTACTGAGCTTGCATTTTGCATTATCTTAACATAATCTACTGTAGGACCGCAATGAAATAATGAAACATCAGATTAATAAATTATTCCAAAAATGTGCCAACTAAGAAATTAATTAAGAATAAATTTAAATACTAGAAAAATGACTTCCTGATAAAAGGTCCACTTGAGCAAAGAGCAACTTCTTACATATGAAAGTTAATAAAATTTGCACGTTTGATACATTTTACATTCAAAACATAATGAACACATGAAACAGGGCTCGGAAACTGCACTAGTACAAACCTGAAAAAAAGATTGAAGGGTCTGGGCTACACAAAACTCCAGTCTCACGATATGTAGTTGACTTTTAATACCCACTGACATTAACAGTGGTAAACAATCAATAAAAAGTTCAAAAATAAAGAAAAAAAGAAATTGGACAGACCGATCAGCAGCAATTTAGGTAATTCCAGTCCAGTCACCCTTGCAAATTCCTTCCTGCAAACATCTGGGGACTGGTGCCCCTAAGTCGGGGGAACTGTCCCACAGACAAGTCAAGCAAGAGCCTGACAGGCATGTTCACAGAATCATCAGTCAACATTGCAGGCTCCTCTCTCACTGACCTGGGTATGCTTTGTCCCACCAGCAGGACAGACACACCAGAGATAGGATAACAGTGCTGTGCAGTTGGGTTTGAGACACCTTGGAAGTCCTCAACACTGATGTCTTGGGTCCAACAAGGTCAAAAAAACCTCCTGTTGATTACTGTCTACTTCAAACCCCAGCTTTACCTCATCCTCGCCAGCCTACTTGTTAAAAGACATGCCTGTCCACAATAGCATTGGTAGGAGTGACTACTGCACAGTCTTTGCAAAGACAAAGTCTCATCTTCACAGTGAGGACACCCTCCATTATGCAGTCAAAGTCAACAGTAACAGTGATCATAACTGGCCTAAAGATGGGCATTCATGAGGTGCTGTCCACCATCAACAGCAGAATTGTATAACACCACAATTTGTAACTTCATGGCCTGATATATTCCTCACTCCTCCATCTCCATTAAACTGAAAGATCAACCCTGGTTCAATGAGGATTTTAAAAGATCGTGCCAAGAACAGCACCAGGCATACCATTGAATGAGGTACCAACCTAATGCAGTCACAACAAAAGGCTATGTCGTAAGAATGAGCCTTACGCGTGGTAAACTTAATGTAAGCTTTAATCAACTTAAAACGGTGCTGCATACAAAAGAGGTCTTACCCTATGCCTCTTCCAGAGCTAACTGATCAGTCCAGTATTTATCCTGGACTGATTACAGGAAGTGATGTCATACAGGAAGCTGAAAAGTGTTACCACATTCTCCCCCCCCAAAAGATTAGGAGGCCGGGATGCTCCCTCCATTTCGTAGCCGTTGGATGAGGGAGAGCCGCACCCGTTTGGGTTCTCGTAGCGGTAGAGGGCCCCTAGCCCGTTTACCCGCTGCGGGCCATGGACCAGAGTCCGAGTGCTCCAGCCCGCTCTGTGAGGGGTCAGAACGATCCTGACTGTGTACTGGTACCCGAATGGGTGTCGGGCAGGGCTGTGGCAGATCCGTTTCTGAGCGTACGGTACAGGGTTGATCGTGGCTGCGCGTGCGAGCCCCGACGGGCTCATAGTCAGTCTGCCCCAGGTCGGCACGCTGGAGTGAGGTACCAGCCGGCGTCAGATCCCGATCATGATGAGAGGCACCTGGCAAGCCCAGAGATGTGCCTGGTACAATATCATCCCCTGGTGTCCCTCTATGTTTCGGCGGGCAGGGAGCCAGATCCCGCAATGACACGGTAGATTCCCGACCGTCAGGATACCGAATATAGGCGTAGGTAGGGTTGACGTCAGTGAGCTCAACCTCATCTACCAGGGGGTCATTCTTAGACGCCCGGACATATCTTCGGAGTAGCACTGGTCCCGGTGCAGTCAGCCACGACGGGAGAGATGTCCCATAGGATGAGCGACGCTGAAATCGGAAGAACCGTTCATGAGGCGTCGTATTTGTGGCGGTCGAAAGGAGGGACCGTGTGGAGTGTAATGCGTCTGGAAGTACTGCTTCCCAATGCTGGTTGGGTAGGCCCCGAGATCTCAAAGCCAGACGTACCGCATTCCAGATGATAGCGTTAAAACGCTCGACTTGCCCATTCCCAACCGGATGATAAGGCGTCGTTTTGCTGGCAGCAATACCCCGTTCCGAGAGATAGGCCTTGAGTTCTCCCGACATAAAAGAAGGGCCCCGATCTGAATGAACATAGGATGCCATGCCACAGAAAGCAAATACCTGTTCAAGGCAGCTGATAACCGTGGTTGTCAGCATATTGGGGCAGGGAAAGGCAAACGGAAAACGAGAATACTCATCAACCATTGTTAATAGATAAGTGTTGCGAGTCGAAGAGGGCAACGGCCCCTTAAAATCGATGCTAAGCCTTTGCATTGGCTGGGTCGCATGTATGAGTATACCACCCGAGGGGCGGAAAAACCGAGGTTTCAATTCCGCACAGACTCTGCAGTCCGAGCACATCTTCTTTACATCCCCGGTAGAGAATGGGAGATTTCGGGACCGCACGAAGTGCAGCATGCGAGTAACGCCTGGATGACACAACCCATCATGGATGTCTACGAGCGTAGAGGGTGCTATGGCGGAGCAGAATGCTCGTGTGAGGGTATCCGGAGCCACATTCTCCTTGCCAGGTCGATAGTGGATGGTGTAACCAAAAGAGGCCAATTCCAGCCGCCAAAGCTGGATTTTATTATTTTTAATTTTGGTCCGTTTTCGATTATCGAGCATGAAGGCGACCGATCGCTGGTCCGTGATTAAGGTAAAGTGCTGGCGAGCCAGGAGATGACTCCACTTCCGTACTGCCTCTATGATGGCTGTAGCTTCTTTCTCGACTGGAGGATAATGTAGCTCAGCCCCTTGAAAAGTCCTGGACAAAAATGCCACCGGACGACCTTCCTGATTCAGAGTGGCTGAGATTGCCACCTCCGAGGCATCACACTCAACCACGAAAGGAAGACTCTCATCGATGGAGTGAAGAGCCGCTTTCTCCAACTGCTTTTTCAGGAGGTTAAAGGCTGCAACAGCCGTTGTGTCTAGTGGGAATGTGCTGGCCTTCAGTAGAGGTTGGATTCGGTCCGAGAAGTTAGGAATCCATTTCGCATAGTATGCAAACAGGCCGAGGGCCCGGCGCAAGGAGGCCGGATTCTTAGGTGGCGGGAGTTCTTGGAGTGGGCGAAGCCTTTCAGGGTCAGGTTTAATGATGCCATTGCCCACACAATAGCCAAGGATGTTGATAGTTGGTTGTGACTCAATGGATTTAGCCGCATTCAATGTCAAATTACGGTGCTGGAGTGCATCCCAAAATCGTTGGAGATTGGCGTCATGTTCCTGCTGATTGCGACCTGCGACAGTAATATTGTCCAGATAAGGAAACGTATCCTTCAAGTCTTCCTGTTTGACCAGGTCATCCATTGCTCGCTGGAAGACAGCCACTCCATTAGTGACCCCAAAGGGGAGGCGACGAAATTGATACAGCCGCCCATTGGCTTCAAAGGCTGTATACTGCTTGTCTGAGACCTTCAAGGGTACCTGATGATAGGCGCTTTTCAGATCATAAGTCGAGAACACCGTGTACTCAGCCAATTTATTAACCATATCATCGATGCGCGGCAATGGGTATGCGTCCAAGTCCGTATACTGATTGATGGTCTGTGAATAGTCAATGCACAGCCGTTTCTTGTGAGGTTGTAGAGGGTTCTTAACAATAACGACCTGGGCGCGCCATGGCGACGAACAAGGCTCGATGATATCCTCTGCTAAAAGCCGAGAAATCTCAGCCGCAATAAAAGACTGGTCTTCCTGACTGAAACGGCGTGACTTTGTTATAATCGGTTTGCATCGAGGAGGGATACTGGCAAACAGTGAGGGTTCATCCAGTGAAGCTGCTGACAAGGCACAGAACGGTAATCGAGGTCGTATATTAGAAATAGTGAGTTCAGGTTTGGATCCGCCGAACTCAATGGTAAGCTTCTTATGCTGCTTTTGAAAATCCAGCCCTAAGATAAGATCACTACATAAGTCCTTGAGCACCGAAAGCCGGGTGGAGGGATACCTGTGACCTTTAAGCATTATTTCAACTACACAGAAGCCAGAAATTCTGGTATTAAGTGATGACTGAGCCATCGCAACTGCCTGGTCCGATGGAAAAACATGTAGCTTTAACTGTGCAACAGTCTGTTCCCTAATGAAACTATCAGTGCTACCTGAGTCAATTAAGGCATCTAAAGTATGTCCATTAATTGATGCTTTTGTAGCTGCATGGAATAGATTCTGAGGACAAGCAGCTGTAATTGGTGTCGTTGCACAAAGAGTGGCTGAAATTCTAGGTGTGTTTCTTCGAGAAAAAACCCGAGAGGAAGCACGATAGTTTTTAGTTGGAACATCCTGATAGGCCCTTACTGGGGCAGTTCGGTAGGACTTAGCTTGATAAGCCCTCGTAGAGGCTCTTGATAGGCAAACCTTTACAAAATGACCCTTTTTGTTGCAATGACTGCAAAACGCATTGCGAGCAGGGCAGAATCTCCGAGGGTGAAACTCATCACCACAAAAAAAGCATTTCTTAGATTGCCAAGAGGCTGCCACAGTGGGGTCATCATCCTCTTCATCAGTGAAGTCATCAGATCGATCGTCAGGGATAAAGTCCTCCCTAATAGAGTTCACCTGTGGCCTCTTAAATTGCCTGACTGTAGTTAAGGCAGCAGACCGAGGTCTGGGCACTGTAAAAAGGTCTGCATTTCTTTTTGCCAGATCTAGAGAGCAAGCCAGGTCATAAGCTCTCTGCAGCTCAAGTGTCTTACTTTCCAGTAGACGCTGGCGTATAAATGGGGAGGCAAGCCCGCAGATGAACGCATCACGGATCATTTCTTCGCGGTATAGCTCAGCTGAGGCTGCCCGAAAGTTACAGTCCATACTAAGTCTGCGAAGCTCTTGGAGGAATTCATCAATGGATTCCTCCGGCCCTTGTTGGGCTGTAGCTAGTAGATGTCTAGCAGAGACCTCATTCGGTGTCTTAGTATATAGTCTCTTAAGCGTCTGAATTGCCTCCTCATAACTGTCCCAGTCTTCCACATACTGAAATACATTCGGGGTGACACAGTTGATGAGTATCCGCAACTTTGAGTTATCATCAGCTTTGCAATACTCAAGAAAATTCTCAAACGTGCGATACCAGTGTTTCCACACCTTACCGGCTGCTGGGGTGTTTGGGTCCAAGTCAAGACGCGATGGTTTAAGGATGTTTTCCATGATGGGTGATTCCCTGGATCCTTAGCTCCGAGTTCGTCCAAAAAGTTTGAGTGCGAAGTTTTTCCAAAGTTGATTAAATTGTCGTAAGAATGAGCCTTACGCGTGGTAAACTTAATGTAAGCTTTAATCAACTTAAAACGGTGCTGCATACAAAAGAGGTCTTACCCTATGCCTCTTCCAGAGCTAACTGATCAGTCCAGTATTTATCCTGGACTGATTACAGGAAGTGATGTCATACAGGAAGCTGAAAAGTGTTACCACAGGCTACTTGCATGAAAAACACCAAAAAGCAGCAGACTACAGATAGTTAAATGGTCCTACAACCAATGGACGAAAGCACAACTCTACAGTTCTACCACATCCAATCGAGAATGGAAGTGGACAATCAGGCAATTAATGGGAGAAGGCTCCATGAACATCCCTATCCTCAACCATGGCAGAGCCCAACATACGAATGCAAGAGGCAAGGCTAAAGTGTTGGCAAGTCTTCACCCAAAAGTGATCTGATTCAGGTCCCCTGCCAAGGTCCTCACCATCATAGATGCCAGTGTCCATCTGATTCAGTTCACTCCATGTGACATTAAGAAGTGGCCGAGTACATTCGACACAGCAAAGGCTATGGATCCTGACAACATCCCAGCTCTAGTTCTGAAGTCCTGTGCACCAGAACTAGCTGCTCCCCAGCCAAGCTGTTCCAATACAGCTATGAAGCGAGCAACTACCCAACATTGTGGAAGATTACTCAGATATGCCCCATTCACAAAAACAGGATAAAGTGAACCCAGTCAATTACAACCCTCACCGCCTCCTCCCAATATTCAGCAGAGTGATGGAAGGAGTCATCAACAGTGTCAACAAGTGCCAACTACTCGCCAATAAAGAGCTCACCAATGCTCAGTTCAGGTTCTGCCAAAACCATTCAGCTACAAACATGTAAACAAGAGATGAATGCCAGGGGAGATTGGAGAGTAGGCAACATTCGACTCAGTATTGCACCAAGGAGCCTTAGCAAAATGAAGGTCAACAGGGTTTAATGGGAAGAGCCACCAGTGGCTGCAGTCATACCTGACACAATGATGATTGTGGTTTTAGAGGCCAATCCTCACAGCCCCGGGACATCACTGCACGAATTCATCAGTAAAGTATCCTTGACCAAACCATATTCCGCTGATTTTCCCTCCATATGAGGTCAACAGTGGGGTTTGTTCACTAACTATTCCACTCCAGCTCCATTCACAACCCTCCATAATGAAGCAGACCATGCCAGCCTACAATGGACTTGGACAACATCCAGGCTTCAACTGACAAGTGGCAGGTAACAGTCATGCCACATAAATAGCAATTTCCTGGGGCTGCGAGGACTGGCTTCCAACAATCATCTTCAGCTACTGTAAGGTTCTCCCACTGACCACTGTTTTGCTCAGGCTCCTTAGTGCCATACAGTTAAACAAGAGAAAGCGCAACCACCTCCCCAACCTTCAACAGCACAACCACTACCGAGTCCCCCGCCATCAACATCTTGCAAGGTCACCAATGACCAGAAGCTTAATGGGAACAGCCATATCACCACTGAGGCAGAGGCTAGGTACTCCTGAGCCTCTCAAAGTCTCTCCGCCATCTACAAGGCTCGTCAGAAGTGTGACAGAATACTCCCCATTCGCCAGGATGGGTGTTTCTACAATACCATCCACACCATTCAGGACAGAGCAGCTTGTTAGATCAGCACCCCTGCTATTGGAAAGTATCCGATCCCTCCATCAGCAAGTATACCATGGCTGCAGTATATAATCTACAGGATGAACTGCAAGAGCTTACCCAAGCTACTTCAGTAGCACATCACTTCCCTGTGACCTTACACCGAGAAGGAAGAGAGTAGCAATATCACGGAAACACCATCACCTCCAGGTTTCCCTCCAAGCCACACGCTATCCTGACTTGGAACATACACACCATTCCTTCACCATCATCGCTCATCAGTATCCTGGAAGGCCTGACCCAACACCATTGTGAAAGCACCATCACCACAGGGACTGCAGTAGCTCAAGGAAAAGGCCCACCATCACCTTCTCAAGGCAAGAGTAAATGTAGCCATGGCCAGCATAGCCTACATCCCGGTAACAATTACAACAAAAAATGCAATCATGACACCTAATAAAACCCTGGTGCTCTTGGCTAATCTATATTTTTGTTAGTTTGGTCCCTTAATCAACCTCTTGGTGTCAAACTGAATTTTTTTCTTTGATATATGTAATTATATTTAAGTATATTTTTGTATTTCTGGTTAATACAATAGTACATAAAATTATTTTAGAATTACAAAACAATTATAATCAAGGAATTGCTAACCTAAATACTTTTCCTCCATTACTGCATAAGTGAGCTTTCACAGCATCTTGTTTACTGAGCCGCATTTCAATTTTTAGAAAACATTCAGTGGAACCAATTTGCCTGCTGATAAATAATCCTTTTTGTACAGGTTGGTCTGCTTCAGAAACTCTACCAGACATTTTGGATTTTAAGTATTAAGTGCAGCAGATGGTCATGCACCCTTGATTTTACATAGCATATGCATAAAAAGGTAGGGCCATTGCAATTTTAAGTTCCAATCAAAGAACACCACAGCTTTAACAAAAAAAAAATCAATAGAAGGTGACCAGTTACAGTGAATCCCAACATTAAATTGTAGTACAGAATTTCTCATCAGTTGAAAAGGGACTCAAATACATGCAGATTATTGCACAACTGATTTTTTTCAACTGTGCTTCTAAAGCATATTTTGCTCTTGCTCCTTATAATACCTGATTAAATTTAGGTTTTGATGTAATTAAAAAGTGGAGAGGTTAAACAGGACAAAATTGTAAAAAATGAAATGAGTATGTGGGTTGGCAGAAAAAGGAACAACATCCAAACCTAAAGGAATCCAAATTAAATATATGTATATTAATACACAGATTACAAAGAACAACATTAGGGAACTCGAGTCGTTGATTAAAATAGTTGAAAATCACCTGCAGCTGGGTCATGATTGCTAATTAAATATTCTTGGATGTAAAAATTTCAGAAGGGATAGGAAAGGATGTGGAGAACAGTTAGTTATGTTTAGAGACAAAATCAAAGTACAGAGTTGAATAAAGTAGTCCAAACAGAATCCCTCTGGTTTGAGCAAAGGAACAGCAAGGGATCAATTGAGCTACTGGGAGTATATTACAGATCGCCCACCGTGGAAGGAAATTGAAAGAGAAATTTGCAGATCAATTAGAGATGCATGTATTAACAATAAATACTTGTAGGCCCATACCCACAAGGAACTTAATTGAGACTTCACATTTAACGCTCATTACCAGTAGACAGCAGAGATTTTCATCTAACTTATTTGGGGAGGACTTCAATCTAGAGCCCAGAGGTGAAAGGCTAGTGTCTAACCCACTGCACAATCCAGTTCCCTCCGGGAAATATTTAAGCAGAATGGAAAGGGTGCAGAGCAAGAAAACTGCAGTGTGGACAAAAAGGGAGTGCATCAAAGCCTGGGACTCCACGAATGAATAGAGAGATTAGATCAAAATTGAAAGTAGAAGAAGCTCATACAGGACAAAACTTAAAAAAGTCAGGACAAATATAAACACAAGAAAGCTAGAAAATGGAAATCAGAAAAGCTAAGAGAGTATGACAGAGAACTAGCAAAAAACAAATGACAATAAAAGACTTAACAAAATTGAGGCTCATGGAATAGATGGGTCAGTGGCAGCTTGGATAAGGAATTGGCTTAAGGACAGAAAACAGTGAGTTATGATAAATGGCTGTTTTTCAGACTGGAGGATGGTAGACAGTGGTGTTCCCCAAGGGTCAGTGCTGGGGCCACTGCTTTTTTTGATGTATAAATAAATGACCTGGATATTGGAATACAAAGTAGAATTTCTAAATTTGCCGATGACACCAAACTTGGGGGTGTGGCAAACAGTGAGGATGACACCAATTGACTGCAACAGGACATAGAAAGGCTAGCAGAATGGCAGACAAGTGGCAGATGGAATTTAATAAAAGTGTGAGGTGATGCATTTTGGCAGAAGGAACAGGGAAAGGCAATATACTCTTAAATGGCACAGTTTTAAAGAGTGTGAAGGGACAGCTTGACCTGGGAGTTAATGTGCATAGGTCCCTGAAGGTGGCAGGGCATATTGAGAGAGTGGTTAGCAAAGCATGTGGTATCTTGAGCTTCATAAATAGAGGTATTGAGTACAAAAGTAGAGAAATTATGCTGAACCTTTATAAAGCGCTGGTTAGGCCACAACTGGAGTATTGCGTCCAGTTCTGGTCACCACACTTTAGGAAGGATGTGAAGGCACTGGAGAGGGTGCAGAGGAGATTTACCAGAATGATTCCGGGGATGGGGGATCTTAGCTACAAGGACAGGTTGGAGAAGCTGGATTTGTTTTCAGAAGAGCAAAGGAGGTTGAGGGGTGATTTGATAGAGGTGTACAAGATTATGACAGGTTTGGATAGGCTAGACAGGGAAAGGCTGTTCCCACTAGTTGATGGTACAAGGACTAGGGGACACAGATTTAAGGTTTTGGGCAAGAGATACGGGGGGGGATGTGAGGGAAAACTTTTTTAGGCAGCGAGTGATGAGGACCTGGAACTCGCTGCCGACTGAAGTGGTGGAAGTGGAGACCTTGTTTTCAAGGGGAGACTGGATAGGCACTTGAGGGAAATAAACTTGCAGGGCTACAGGGATAGAGCAGGGGAATGGGACTGACTGGGTTGCTCTACAGAGAGCCGGCACGGACTCGATGGGCCGAATGGCCTCCTTCTGTGCCGTATGACTCTCTATATGCACCTTAGTAATAAGAGTCAGGATAGGGTCAGGGTCACCAATAAATTAAAGAGGCATGGTTGTAGGAGAGTAAGGGAATGGCAGAGTTACTAACAGTACAGAAAATGCTTGAAACACAGGTCAGTCATCATTTGTGGAAATAGACAAGTCAACGTTTTAGGCCGAGCCAGACCTGAAAAACGAAAGATGAACAACCATTTTAATAAAATCAGATAAAGGGAAATTAAAAAGAGGAAGTATGGGTGGAATGATTGTTCGATGTAAAAAAAATCAGTAAGAAAATGAAAATAAATATTGAAGAAACAAAGGATTATGAATACCTAAGGTAATTCAATATTACAAGTTTTTTTTGAAATTCACAGAAAGCTGGCTTTCAAATGATTTTATCCTGTCGAATAAAATACTTTTGAAAATTTGTGATTCTACAATGTTAACACCAAAAGCAATTTTCTCCAAAACAGTTTAGTCCTTCCTTGAAATACTATACTGGTTGCATAGTGGTACAATTTTTCCAGTTTCACGATATATTACACCCCAATATTTAATCAGTACATTTTAAAACCATAGCAGAATCTAAAATATAACTGCAAATGAAGTATAACTGTAACTGAAATAAAGAAACAAGATGCCAATCCACATAAGAAAACTGCACAATGAACAGGAAATTACTGTTACAAACACTCCCCTTTTGATGAGCTACTTTTGGATAACAGATATAAAATCTTTCTGGTGAAAGATTTAGTTGGAATTTTTTTTTTTATCTTGCTTGTTTATGATTTTGTATTTATCTATATTAAAGCACTTCACACACCAAAACCATGCTAATTCATGATACAAGTTAAAACATATTGCTTAAGCAAAGCACTGCATATGTTATGTAATAGCATACTGGATATATATTTTACCACTTTTTAAATAATTTAAAGAGCAGTGAATACACAAAGTAATTTATACCTCTACCACAGCCCCCAAGCTCAAAACACTTTTTGCTCCTGGTCACAGATTGCCAACCTTCCATGTTGCAGCAACTAGTGCATCTGTGCAAACATTAATGCGTCAAAAGTGCTACTTACTGCAAGACTGTGAAGGTTAGCCAATGCATTGGCAATTAGTACAGTTATATGAATGTATAAAATACAAACTTAACAGAGTTGTCACTGAGATTAAAACATAATGAAAGGAGTTACCATCTGGTTGGAGGTGTCAGTTAGCTTTGTATGTCACTGCCCAATGACGTATACAAGCTCGTTTTTAAAATGGCAACATTAGTACTTTCCGGGTACTTGCACCGTGGGCAAAATGGTAGCAGAGTATGTCCACATAAGCAAAGATCCACCTTTGTAATATGCATTTAGTCCATAAGCATTCTACAAGAATTTAGTACATTTTCTAGTGGGACAGCATAACATGACAAGATGTGAAGACAAGTGCTTTAGATTTCAATTAAGTTAGGAACCAAATATAGGCTCTGAAAAAAGCATAATTTCTAAGTAAATCCTTCACACATCTAGTTACAAGCATCATAGCAACTGTTTCCCAATTACTGCATGATCAAAGTGGAGCAAAAAGACCACAACCTTATTGCCAATATTTTACTTAAAGCATTTTAAAAACAGAAAATTACATTATCCAACAGCAGACAACTCAAGAGGATGAAAAGGAAGATAATTATCCTATATAACTGTTTTACATTGGAGCTATACACATTTCCAGCTCTTTTAAAATCAAATTTTAAAAAAGTATATATATCCTGGATATATATGGAACACAGGAACATATCCTATGTACAACTTGCTAGCCATTCATCAACGATCTGGCTGGACCACATTAAGCACTATTGGGCCTCTTTCTCCTCTGCCAAAACCGTTCACTACTCCAAGATTATCCTGGAAAGTAAATACAATGGCTTCTTTTCTCCGCTACCAACTGCCTCATTAAACCCCTCTCCCCTACCGGTTTCATCCTCACTGCCAAAAACTAGTGCAATGACCTCATAGATTTTTTGGTCACTAACATTGATATCATCTGTTCAGCTGCCTTTGCCGCATCCTCCCGTTCGCGCTTGCTCACCAAGCCAAACCTCCCCTCCCCCACCCACCCCAGTCCTGAACCGTCATCTCTCTCTCTCGATTCTCTTCCACATCCCCCATGCTCTTTGAGTTCATCTTGTCCATGAGATACACCTGATGCTCCCTCGCCCCCAATCAAATTAAACTGATCAACCAACTTCCATTCCAGGCCACTCTTTCTGGCTGACATTGTGAATGGTTTCCTCTCCTCAAGCACAATTTCCACCCATCCCCTCCATCAAAACCACCATCTCAAAAATCTTTGACCCCCCATGTCCATACAAACTACTTGAATCCCAACATCCCTTTACTTTCCAAAGTCCTTCAATGTGTTATTGTCCATCGGATCCAGGGCCATCTCTCCTGCAACTCCCTATTTAAACCCCTCCAACCAGGCTTTTGTCCTTTCCATAGCATCAAAACAATCTTCTTAACCAAAAATCATGGATGACATTCGCTGTGACTGTGGTGCATTATCCCTACTCGTCCTCTCTGCAGCCTTTGACATGATCAACCACATCATCCTTTTCCAGCACCTCTCCCCAGCTGTCCAGGATGGTGCAAATGCCCACATTTGGTTTTACTCTTATCTATCTGATCGCAAGACTATCTTCAGCAATGACTTCTCTTCCCGCCCCTACAGCTCAACTTCAAGATGTATCCTTGGATTCTTCCTCATTGATAGGCTCTTTACATCAGAAACCACAGACGTGGAGTCAGTTTCCACATGAACACTGATGTCACTAAGCTCTACCTTTCCACCACATCTCGCAACCCCTCCATTATCTCCATACCATCAAGTTCCTGATCAGACATCTAGTCTCGGATGAGAAATAATTTCCTCCAGCTAAACGATAGGCAGATCAAACCAATTATCTTCAGCTGCCACTGTTAACTCTGTACCCTCGCTACTGACCCCATCCCTCTACCTGGTCGTATTCTTGGGCTGAACCTCAACAACCTTTTCAATCTCAAGCTGCTGCCACCTCTACCAGCCCATCTGCCACTGAAAGCTTCATCGATGCTTTTGTCACCTTCAAACTGAACTATTCAAATGCTCTTCTGGTCTGCCTCCCATCCACTGCTCGCGATAAATTTCATCTGATGTAAAACTCTGCTGCCCTTATCCCATCAAACCCCACTCACCAAACACCCCTGTCCTTGCTAATCTACACTGGCTCATGGTCCACCAATACCTCAAACTTAAATTCACCGTAAAGCCCTCTGCCTCTTAACATCTCGCTCCTCCTTTAAAGGCCCTATGAAACTTTTACTTGTACTTCTGTGCAGCAGCTTGGGACTTTTCTCTACATTAAAGACACTATATAATTGTACGTTGTTAATAATTCAGAGGACTATTTTACCTACACTGAGGTGTGAAACACTTCAGCTGAAATTCTTCTAAATGAACAGCCTCCATTCCACATTTATTTTTTTCCCCGTCCCTACCTGTGTGCTTTTTACATGTCATTTTTAACTTCCTATGTTTAAACTCCTAAATTTACTTCCTCATAGCTACACTTAGCAGTTTCACAAATCTCAAAAATGAACAGCAGTTAAAGCACACTGCCCACCTACTACAGTGCATCAGGCCAGACTGCTTTGAATGTACAACTACCACGCTGCTGAATGAGGAGGCAAGGAAAGTATTTTTTTAAATTGAGAAACCAAGATGACTGACCAAGGCCCATGGTGCTGAACATAGTGAACGTTGAACAAAGTGGAGAGGATGAGGTAAATCAGAAGTTCTGATTGCATTTTAAAAGACAAACTAGTAAGGGGAAGAAAAGACAAGGGGTTCCACAGCTTTGATGTCCTAAGAAAGAATGGATTAAGAGCGAGAGACTAAGAAAGAACAATAAGGATGCAAGATAAAGGAAAAATACGTAGAAAAAAAAACGAAAAACAAAAAAGGCTGTAATCGAAAGATAGAAACTAAAGGCTAGATGCAAGAGATAGATTATCTATCAGATGACAAGGTTTTTTTGTGTTCTGACCAGGGTGTGACTGAGGTTTTGAAACACCTTGGATATGGGACCAGAATTCACATCTTGAAGCAAATTTGGGCTTTAAGATTTGTAGAGGTGAAAGTATTTAATGAGAGTTCTACTTGAGGTTAGACATAGCATTATCAAGAATATACACAGATGAAGAACCACGGGTGAGCCAAAGGTAAGAGGTGGGAGCTGTCAGATCGCCTTGCATGAAAAAACTGTTTTTAAAGAATGAAAAGAAACAAGGAGGTCATTGCCTAATCAGTTATGCAAAACAAAGTTGTTCACGAGCAATACAATCATGACCACTGAAAACTGGTCTCCAAATGTCAAATAATCTAGATAAAGTTTCCTCAAGAAATCTGTTTAACCCATTCATTTGTGGTTAGCTTCAACAGCAAAAAAGTTAATTTAATGGAAACTTAGAAAAAGACTGTTAGAAATGTTTGCACAAAACAGTTACAATTCAATATGCCAAATGGAAAATTATTGGATTATAATAAAAGGAACTTGAGGTTAACCTTACCTTTCCAACAAGATTTTATTTAACAGCATATGCAAGCTCTGCACAAGAGGATCTTTCAGCCCACACACAATCTAAGTTGAAGGGCCATTTATTGTGCAAAATCACAATGTTAACTCCACTTAGAAGAATTCCTGATCAATAAATATTTACATTAAACTATTCCCAAATGAAATATTAAAACCACTCAGTTGTATTACACTTTCTGAAAACTGCAAACATTACCAATTTTTTAGCTCAAATTGCGTGCCAAGTATCCTGCTGCTAAATAGCTGCATCACCTCCACACTTTGCAAATAAGTACCAGCTTGGTTCATTAGCAACACTCTCGCGGTTGCGGGTTCAAGCTCCACGCCAAGAACTGAACTGAAATTTCTGTGCAGTACTAATGGGTTGCTGCATTGTCAGAGTGCCATTTTTGAATGAGACATTAAACCGTTCAGGTGGATGTAAAAGTATTCAAACAACTTCCGGTGTCCTGGCCAACATCTATCCCTTACCAAAACCACCAAAAAAGATTAACTGGTTATTTATCCCACTGTTGTTTGTGAGATCTTGCTGTATGCAAATCGACACTCTGGGATGTCCTGAGATAAATGTATAATAATGCAATTCCTTCTTTCTTACAACTTATTAAAATACAATAATGGGATTTTATTTTGAAGGTAAACTTCTCTTCTTTCTTCAGCATCACCCCCACCCAAGGGAATAGGCAACCTACTCCAAAGCCTCTATTGTGTAGCTCTGCAGCAGGGTGCTAGAAGGAACACAAGAGGGGCCTCAAAAAGGCTTGCTGCTCATTTTTTCTTCCTTCTATGCGAAAGTTGCTGGCTGTACAGATGAAATCAGCAGTTCAATGTGCATTGGACCACAGATGAAAACTTGTGTTCTATGACTGATGCGTGGGACTTAGTTGCTCCATTGCTTTGTGCTACTGTGCCACAAGAAAAAACAATTTATAAACACAAGCCACTTAACTGTGCCCTGTAAACTTTGCTACTTATTCTCATTAACATTAAATCGTGTTAAACAAAACAAGTATGGCAAGATAATGCAACTGATACTCTCAAATTCATCATCTTGGCTGACTTTGATTTCAGATAAATGTGTCAGAAGTAATTGAGGCTATGGGCCCATGATTTAGCTGTTTTAAGTGCCAATTCAAAACTAAACACAAAATGGTGGCACAACGGATTCTTGATTGCTGAAAAGCTGAAAAGGTTTTAATGAAGTAAAGATTCAATAAAGTATATTGTAGCACTGATTAGACAGTAATTACTGTGACTACTGAACTGAATCAATTAACTAATTCACTACCAAAGAGGACATTGTCATGCAGTGATTTCAACTGAAATTTGTTGTTCCAAGTTGCAATGGTATTGTTGGATGTAGAAAGTGAATTAATCATGCTGTTGGAATTGATAAGTGAAATAAATTCAATGCTAATATCACCTTCATTTGTACTGCGAGTATTCACAGTTCCCAAAAAAATTTGTGCGTGTATTCGTGGACTTGTGTGTACATGCGGCATGTGTTGGTGGGAGGCAGAAATGGATAGAGAATGAATTACTTAACCAGTGAATTCACAATGAGAGAGAAAAGGCTTGAATAACTTGAAATTATTCAAAGCCCAATTTTCAATTCTGAAAATTACTAATGAGCTTTTAGTTTCCAATTAGCAATCAGCCAGTAGCAGCCCTATGCAACTGAACATGACGACTGCTTAAACAGTGCCATCAAGTGGCACAAGCACATGGCTCAGTGATAATAAAAGTACAAGTACAGTATGCTACAATTCAGAAAAGGTTTGCCTCTGCATTGACTGGAAGCCTATAGTGTGCTATAAAACAGTTAACTTCAAGCTGGCATTTGAACACTAATTGTAGGACACCAACCAAGATATTCACAAACACAGAGCTCTGCAATAATGTAGCAGCTTAAAATAGAATTTAAATTTTCAAAGAAGGCACCAGCCACAACATACCTTCATCAAAGTCAGCATCCTCCTCTGTATGCTGAGGGAAGGGGAAACAGTTGGTAATTTCAAGGCGGTCATCTACCACAAGTCCCAGAAGAACTCCTTGGACCACTTCATTGCCTTGACCCTCCTCCTGGAAATGTTTGATGATCTTCAGCACAACCTACAGTACAAACATGGTGACATGCCAGTGAAAATTCAACATCCAAGCATTCTGAATCTAATATATAGATATATACATACATGTAAATAACTGCACACACTCAAGAGGGAAAGGCAGGGAAATTATATCAGCGGGGGCAATGGTGAGGACCAGCAAACTCTCTCAGGAGGGGTGGGTTGAACTAAGTTCCTCTTCCCTTCTGCATGGTTGCTTTTACTTCTCTGTAGGAGAAGTTTGCTGTTAACTCTTGCTTCCCTCTGGAGGTTGCAATTTCTTGCTCAGGTTACCGGGATGGAATGGGGGGATGGGCTATGTTTCTATATGTAGACTTGGCTGTTCAGCTCAACCCAGGATGCAAAACTCAATGAAGACTCTTCACCGTCAGATTACAGCGTCAACTCCTGCTTTTCAACCGAACAGTACCTCAGATATTGGACATGGGAAAAGCCCATCAGTGCTTCCTACAGTCATAACTGGTACTGCATCCAAATTGTGACATTTTAAAATGGATCTTGCCATAGACAGAGCCTGACAAAAAATTTCAATGCATTTTGGAACATGATGTTGAGACCCACATACCATTTTTAATATTCCATAGATACATATGTTACCCGCATAAGCATATATTATAAATCTTGCATCAATGTGCACTTAATTTTAATACATATGAAAAAAAAAAATCACACAAGCGTTTTTGTGTGAACTATATCCATTTTTATGATGCCCAGAGCACAAACATGCACATAGGCTTTTTGAAATGCTGTATTGCAGAAAATATGCATGCTATTGTTTGCAGCATCCCCACTCAATCAATAACTGCAACCATCGGTTTTATAGCTGTACAGAAAAGCATCCTTGGAACTGATTTAGCACACCACTACCCCGCCAAAATTAATGTCCAGGCTGATTTTGTTGATGTACACCAACAGTTAATTACACTAATCGCAAGAAAATACAGCATTAAAACAAAGAACAATGTATCACCTAGCAAATAATGGCCAGAAGCAATAGCATCAGGTTGTTAAATCGATAAAAATCATGATGGGTCAAGCACTACAGGTTGAAGCTATTGGAAGGGAAACAACCTTTTCAAACCAAGCTAGGCAGTTATGCGCAATTACATGGTTTCATGCTCAGGACTATTGATTTACTTGTCTGGAGGTTTTCTGAACATTTGTAATAGATTTAAGCATACGAGGGCAAACAGGAGGCTGATACTGTGCAATTATTCAAGATGAAATGTCTCAGCAATCACAGTGGACATTTTATTACATTAAAGGTGCTACATAAATGCAAGTTGTTACTGCTGTAGGTGGCACGTCATTGTTTTGGAACAAGTTACTCCAAACAATTAGACGAACTAACTATTCCACATTAGCAAACTGAAGCTCTATGATGTTATTACAAATTAACTGTTAAAGATTAAAACCAAAATTAGAGAGACTGGGGGTGCAGTGGGTTAGCATGTGCCTTGGGTTCAAATCCAACCCAAGCTAATGGACAAAGCTCTTCTCTCGGTCAGGATCCTATATTAAATTAATTATTCCTACGTGAACTTGTGTAGTATCAGCCCAGCTCTTAGTGAGCATAAGGCTACTACATGAAATGATACTAAATCAGGCATCTCAATGCAAGGCCAAAGATGGCAGGTGTGAAATTAAAAACCACATTT
Source organism: Squalus acanthias (assembly GCA_030390025.1). Lineage (NCBI taxonomy): Eukaryota > Metazoa > Chordata > Chondrichthyes > Squaliformes > Squalidae > Squalus > Squalus acanthias. The sequence continues at coordinate 104,187,513 of CM059432.1, forward strand.
GGTACAGAAGGAAGGGAATGAATAAAGTTTTACGTTTCATCTTTTTGTGCTAAACTAATCTGGTAGTCATCAAAAATTAGACGGGCACTCAATTTCCCAACACTGGCATTCTTCCTCTGCTTTAGCCAATTGGATGCCAGATTAACAACCTGTAAACCACCTTTTTTTTTAATTCGATCATGGGATGTGGGCGTTGCTGGCAAGGCCAGCATTTATTGCCCATCCCTAATTGCCCTCGAGAAGGTGGTGGTGAGCCACCTTCTTGAACCACTGTAGTCAGTGTGGTGAAGGTACTCCCACAGTGCTGTTAGGTAGGGAGTTCCAGGATTTTGACCCAGCGACGACAAAGGATCGGCGATATACTTCTAAGTCAGGATGGTGTGTGACTTGGAGGGGAACTTGGAGGTGGTGGTGTTCCCATGCGCCTGCTGCCCTTGTCCTTCTAGGTGGAAGAGGTTTGGGAGGTGCTGCCGAAGAAGCCTTGGCGAGTTGCTGCAGTGCATCTTGTAGATGGTACACACTGCAGCCATGGTGCGCCGGTGGTGGGGGGAGTGAATGTTTAAGGTGGTAGATGGGGTGCCAATCAAGCAGGCTGCTTTGTCCTGGATGGTGTCGTTGGAGCTGCACTCGTCCAGGCAAGTGGAGAATATTCCATCGCACTCCTTACTTGTGCCTTGTAGATGGTAGAAAGGCTTTGGGGAGTCAGGAAGTGAGACACTCGCCGCAGAATACCTAGCCTCTGACCTGCTCTTGTTGCCACAGTATTTATGTGGCTGGTCCAGTTAAGTTTCTGGTCAATGGTGACCCCCAGGATGTTGATGGTGGGGGATTCGGCGATGGTAATGGCGTTGAATGTCATGGGGCGTTGGTTAGACTCTCGCTTGTTGGAGGTAGTCATTGCCTGGCACTTCTGTGGTGGGAATGTTAGCTGCCACTTATCAACCCAAGCCTGAACGTCGGCCAGGTCTTGTTGCATGCGGGCATGGACTGCTTCATTATCTGAGGAGTTGTGAATGGCGCTGAACACTGTGCAGTCATCAGCGAACACTGCTAAATCCAGCTCCCTTATCTCAGCGGCATGCAAACCTATTTTTTCATGGTTCTATATATTTGTCACCAGGATAAGGAACTGGATTTAGTAAATGTGGGAAGCTGGCTCACCAATAATCCAAATTAAAACAAGCCCAATACAAGAGTAGCTATGGGAAGATGCCATTAATTGTGATGCTAATCACAACTATGTTATTTTTAAATGGCTACTTTGCCTCATTGTACTCTTTGGAACAGTACCCAGAATTTGACTTCCAGGAGCAGAGTACAAAAGCAAAATGGATTGAAAAGTACCCCTCAACAAGGTTTGTGCTGTTTTGTGGGTACAGTCACCAATTACAGCTAAACACAGACAAGACATTTATAATTCTGTGTCTATATAGAGAAGCAGGCCAGGTTAAAGAGGGAGTCTCATAAATTGCTGCTTTTTCCTGTTTCACTATTTAAAAATAAATAGTTCTCTATACTTTCTATTGAAAAAAATATTCACAGCATTGACTTGGAGCAATTAAAGAACATTATGAGGGATTTAAGACCATCAGTGGATAACCATTACCACGGGTGCTTTAGAAATCAATCATACCATTTCAACAGCACCTCATCTTTCGTTTAGGCACTTTACAGCCTTCCGGACTCAATATCGAGTTCAACAATTTCAGATCATAACCTCGGCCCCTACTAATTTATATATATATATATATAATCCACCCTTTTGGTTCGTGCCTTTTTCTTCTCTCTCCCCCCCTACGGCAGCTGTCTCTCATTCTGCCAGCATTTCACACTTCACCTTTTGTTTCTTAACCTGTCCCATTACCATCTCGTCTTGCCCCATAGTTATTCCTCCCCCCAGCCTCCCCCTTGCTTTTTTATCTGTTTCATTTCCTGCTTTTTTCTCAGTTCTGACGAAGGGTTTCGACCTGAAACGTTAACTCTGTTTCTCTCTCCACGGATGTTGCCAAGCCTGCTGAGTTTTTCCAGCGTTTTCTGTTGTTGTTTCAATTTTCCAGCATCCGCAGTATTTTGCTATCATACCATTTCAATTGTTTGTCAATTCAACTTGCTCACACCATTGCACCCTAATTCCTCAAAGCCATTTCCTGCTTCTCTCATAATGGCATCATCCTTCAGTATTTATATTTTTAGAAACTATTATTTTTTTCCTAAGTTTTGTATTTAAGTGCATACTTCTTGTAAATATCACACTTACTTTCCGTGTCATGGCAACACATTAACACTGGGTGTTTAGCCTGTGTATTTTAACCACACATACAAACACAAAGACCGGCATGGACAGTTACCGTCATACTTACATTCACTCCAACCCCACCCCCCGCCTCCCAACACTCGGTGGTGAGGCTGCTGCAGCTCTAACTCCAATAAATGGGATTGCAACTGAAGGGAGCCATCAATTACTTTAACAAAACAAAGCATGTCTTTTTCAAATTACAACTCTGCCATTCTAATTCATTTGAACATTGAAGTTACTTAAACGAGAAAAAAATATATACAGGAGTAAGTCTTTACTCAGTTAAATAACTGCAGTCACATGAAGAGAATGCCACAAAAACAGATTTAGTAGTATTGCAGAGTAACTTAGTACACATACGCCTGTCTATTTTGATGTAGGTTTTTGCCAGAAAACACATTTTATATTTTTTTAAATAGTTCTCAAAAAGTGAGGGATGCTAGTATTGGGTAAAGGAAAATTCTTATTTCAGGCACCCAGTGTCAGCATTAAGTACTTCCAGGTGAGACACAGAACATCCACGTGCCGAGGGACACTCACTACTCTGCCCCAACAATATGCCTCAGCCATCAGCCTCAGAAAAGCTCATTCTACTGCACCAGTGTGACATTTTTTTCATTTCCAATACAAACTATCCTGTGGCCTCCGAGTGAGAGTGCCAATTAGTGACGAATTATGAACTCAGTTGAGACCGTCTAAACCTATTTCACATAGGACTCATACAACCAGTAGACAGAGAGGACTTTCACTCCAACCGTCTGGATTGGATTTGAACCCATATCTCAGAGGCAAAAGACCAGCGTCTAACCTACTGCGGCACTATATTTTCCAAACTCTCCATTTTTAAATGAAGTCATAATTTTAAATGCACATTGCCAAACTGGCAAATATTGACGTCCAGTAGCAAGTTAAAATACAATATATTAAGTGCTGTGTAAAAGCAAAGTTGGAGGAATATTAACATCCTGTTTGGTTTTAATTATGCAATCACTAATTTCAGTTTAGTTAATCAAAATTTTTTAATTTATTTTCATTATCTGTATAATTAATTAAAACCACAATGCTGTTTTAGTTATGACGGTTTGTTTTAATTATTGTTTCCCCATTAACAATTATAGTAATGGTTCTCATTGATAAAAATGTACCTGGCATACTTTTCATGCAGAAACCACAATCAAATCACCCACTCAAGCCTGAGTTAACTTGACCACTCTTCCCAAAGTGCAGAAGTAATAGCTGGTAATATATACAGAATAAGTACTTTTCCAATAACATAATTAATTACCTATATGTTTCCATCAATTTCACGGCAGTATCAACCCCACTATATTGTTGCAATTGGTCTTCATGATGCAATTCACCAGGGAATTACCGTTACTTTTAAAGATAAATGAATGGCAGAGACCAGATTTTAACATTTTACTTAATAGGAAAAGGAAAGTCTATGAGCAATAGTTATGGATATCAGTAATAGTTATGGATAGCAAGTAATAAGTAGACATCTATTTAATATCAGCTTTGAAAATAATCTCATTTATATTGTGTTTTTCCAATGAGACAAACATGCTGTCCAGTACTCAGTATGTTTTCAGACCAATACTGCGCAAGCTGTCTCTTCAATCTCCACTATGTTTTGACAGCAGTGGGAAATTGAGGACATGAACAGGAAAATGCAGCTCTGTAACAATGGCAGACCTAAACTGTACTATATAAAAGTGTAGACATTCAACTTCTGATGATTTTGTGAATGCATCTCGTTGCTTATGCCTTCTGAAACCCTTGACTGCATTAGCGTTTTGCAAGACAATTTAGCCTACCTATTATTCTAGTTATGCCCTGGACTTTGAACGACATTTTTCTGGTTGGTTGCGAGGGGGGGGGGGGGGGTTATTTTCTTTGAAATATAAGCCAATTGAGTCATATATTAAGTTGTCTTTGAAAATAAAATTTTTCCCCTTTATTTTTCTGCTTTTATGTGCCTCACTCAGCAAGCGGATAGTAAGAGATCCATCGTTCTGAGCAGCAGCTGCGGTTTTGTTAGGCATGGCGCACATGCAGTGTTTGAAAGGTTCAGATTCATGGCAGTCATACAGAAGATTTTTATTTTGCCCCCACTTGACCATAAAGATCGGCATCTACACATTGCACACAAACTAATACAGTTTTACATAGAAATTTACTTAGATGATTTACATAGAAATCTGGGCAACACTGGTGGGATTTTGGACAAGTAAAACTGGACACCTACTTTTCTACAGAAGATACAAAATTATTTAATTTCTGCATCTCTTTAGGCCAAGTGTAAAACAATTTCCAGGACTAAATACCCTTTAATATTGCTTTTTCTGCAAAATTTTCTTGAAATGTTCAACATTTTGTTTTTTGTGGCATACAAGTTGTTCACTGTTAAGGGTGAGTCTTTTCATTTGGACTCCTTTATTTTAAAAAAAAATGAAAAATAATTCTTCTACTATCATACATCTTTTACAAAGTTCAGTATTAAGCCCAAAATGCCAATGGGAAAGTTGCAAACAACTGTCCTTTGAGACCTCATGACATCACCCATTTAACATCCTCTGAGGATACCCTCCCTGAGCTGAAGGGCCAGCTCCTTTCCTTAGTATTGCAGGCTGGTTAACACCCTGACTCCCCAATAGAAAAGGCACGTCAAAGTTTGTTCATTTATTTTAGTTCCTTTTTAATCAAGCAGATTTAACTTCCAGGAGGAACGGCGCGGACCTAATCGGAGGCACCAGCTGCGGCGGCGGGACATAAAGGAGCGCGTGGAGGAACGGCGCAGACCTAATCGGAGGCACCGGCGGCGGGACATAAAAGAGCGCGTGGAGGAATGGCGCGGACCTAATCGGAGGCACCGGCGGCGGTGGCGGGACATAAAGGAGCGCGTGGAGGAAAGGCACGGACCTAATCGGAACCTAAGCGGAACCTTCCACGATTTCCAAAAAAAACAAGGTGTGACGTCACAGGACAGCAAGTAGGTGATTGGTTGGTGAGTATTAAGGTTGTTTTTTCTCTAGGACAGCGGCTTAAACTAGGAACAGGAAACTATAACACACTGTATAGCTTAACTAGATAAAATAACTAATATAACTATAAATAATCGGTGATTAAAGACTGTAACTAATTAAATAAATAAAATCAGGCTAGTCCAAGATATGGCAGGGCAGGTTGTGTGTCTGGACTGCAGTAGGAGGGAGTTTGTGGACAGCGAGACTGTCCCGAGCGAACACGTCTGCAGGAGATGTCTCCATCTCGAATCACTCCGGCTCAGAGTCATTGAGCTGAAGTGCGAGTTGGAGACACTCCGACACATAAGGGATTTTTATCCAGAATACAGTCACACCCCAGAGGAAAGCACAGGTTCAGGAAAGGGAGGGTGTGACTGTTAGGGAGATGGGTAGCAGGGATTTAGGAGAGGTTGAGAAGGAGGTCCCGCAGACACTGGTCCTGTCCAACAGGTACGATGTACTCGCTACCGGTGAGGACAAGGAGAAAGACCGCAGGGAGGACAGCCACAATGCAGACCAAGGCACCATGGCTCAGAAGGCTGTCCAAGGCCGGGGGGGGGGTAGCAGAATAGAAATGTGGTAGTGATAGGGGTAAGGGATATCTCACAGCGGCTGGAGAGGAATTTAGAAAGGGAGAGTGGAAATCCAGTTGTCATGGTCCATGTTGGAACAAACAACATAGGTAGGAACAGGGAGGAGGTCCTGCTGAAAGAGTATCAGGAGTCAGGATCTAAATTAAAAAGCAGGACCTCGATGGTAATCATCTCTGGATTATTGCCCGAGCCACATGCAAATTGGCATAGAAGCAGACAGATCAGGAGAATTAACACGTGGCTAAAGGGTTGGTGTGGGAAAGAGGGTATTCCTTTTCATGGGACACTAGCACCAGTTCTGGGACAGGAAGGAGGTGTACCGATAGGACGGGCTCCACCTGACCCGTGTCCTAGTGGAAAGGGTAAATTGGGAAGTGGCAAAGGCTTTAAGCTAGTAAGATTGGGGGAGGGATCGACAAGAAATGTAAGCAGCCTAAATATAAACAAAACATGAAAAGAGAGCATAGGAAAGAATAAAGTAAGGGACGACATTCATGGCAAGGGAATAAATAGAGTTATAGAACAGAAGTCTAAAAAGGTTAAACATAAGGTGAGAGGAAATCCTATTAAAAATGAGTTAAACTGTCTGTACAGCAATGCACACAGTAATAAAACAGGGGAGCTGGAGGCAATCATACGTTGCGAGGAACCAGACATAGTAGGGATTACTGAGACATGGCTACAGAAAAATCAGGACTGAGAATTAAACATTGCAGGGTATAACATATTTAGAATAGATAGGGAGGGGAAAGGGGGAGGTGGAGTAGCTGTACTTATTAGGGATAACATAATGGCAGTAGAAAAAAGTGATGAAGATATCAGCGAGACAAAAATAGAATCCATATGGATAGAGATAAACAAATAATAAAGGATCAATCACACTAATAGGCGTAGTCTACAGACCACCTAATAGTGGAAGGGAGGTGGAGGAAGAAATATGCAGACAAATTAGGGAAATTAGTAAAAAACATAGAATAATCATGGGGGATTTCAACTACCCTGGTATTAATTGAGAAGTCGCACACCACCAGGTTATAGTCCAACAGTTTTATTTGAAATTACGAGCTTTCGGAGCTCTGCTCCTTCTTCAGGTACAGGTACAGTGAGGGAATACAAATTGATTACACAGTATATATAGACAGAGAACAATGTGTCTGCAGAGATACAATCCGTCAGGGAGGCATTACATCAAAGACACATCAGAGTACAGCTAAGACAATGAGGTGGGTCACAGGGGGTCCAACGTGTCAAATGCTGCAGTCTGCAGTTAAGCCCTTAACTTTTTTTTTAAAACTGGAAAAACAGACAACGATGTCGAGTCACGTTCTGTAGCGTGACATGAACCCGAGATCCCGGTTGAGGCCATCCTCATGGGTGCGGAACTTGGCTATCCGTTTCAGCTCGAAGATTTTGCGTTGTCGTGTGTCTCGAAGGCCGCCTTGGAGAACGCTAACCCGCAGATCCGAGGCTGAATGCCCTTGACTGCTGAGGTGTTCCCCGACTGGGAGGCAACCATCCTGCCTGGCGATCGCCAGGCAGGATGGTTGCCTCCCAGTCGGGGAACACTTCAGCAGTCAAGGGCATTCAGCCTCGGATCTGCGGGTTAGCGTTCTCCAAGGCGGCCTTCGAGATACACAACAACACAAAATCATCGAGCAGAAACTGATAGCCAAGTTCCGCACTCATGAGGACGGCCTCAATAGGGATATCGGGTTCATGTCACGCTACAGAACGTGACTTGACATCGTTGTCTGTCTTTCCAGTTTTTTAAAAAAACAAACAAAAAACAAACCTAAATGGAGAGGATATGCAGACAGCAGGTTTTGACACGTTGGACCCCCTGGGACACATCTCATTGTCTTGGCTGTGCTCTTGGTGTGTCTTTGATGTAAGGAAAGATTGTATCGCTGCATTTTCTCTGTGTTTATATTCTGTGAATTTTTGTAGATTCACTCATAGTAACTTTACCTGAAGAAGGGGCGATCGATAGCTCCGAAAGCTTGTAATTTTAAATAAATCTGTTGGACTATAACTTGGTGTTGTGCGACTTCTCATTTTTGCTTAACTAATAACTAGAGCAAGTGAATAGGCACAGCAATAACTTATGTCCCTGACTTTCTCACATCACTGTTCTTCATCTAGTTTCGCCTCTGCAAAGCAATTTGTGGTGTTTTATTTTGTTAAATGATATGTAAATGCACATTGTTTGTTATTGTACAGTGGTGCAATGTACAATCAATCTTGCTATGTATGTATGTCAGCTCTTGATCAGTTGAGGACAGTACTTTAAAAATTCTGATGTATGGGAGTAAATAGCAATCAAATTAACAGAGTAATGGCACTTACTGTTGAAGCAAAACCTGCAGTAACACCTTTTTAAATGTTTCAACGGTGCAACTAAATACCCCTTTAATGACTAATTAATTTAGGAATGTTTATCCCAGGTATCATATTTGGCATCCTTTTGTTTTTATATCCATTGCTATTGATATTTTTAATATATTTTTGTTGCATACATGTTAGCTTCATAGCCATGGAATTGCCTGGCTGTGTGAGGGAACTGAATTAACAGACACTGTCGAATGCTCAAGTTAAGTCTGTTAGAAATTAGGGGACCTAAAATGTATATGGTTATACGAATGAAATTGTGACGCGAATAATACTGTGTTTAGATGATTGTATTCGAACTGGAGACAAAAGTGTCTCTTCAGACTAGTATTAGAATAGCTGGATAGATGCTCAGAATTTGCTTATGTTTTTGGTCCCCTGCGGATGTTAGAACATTCTGCACCATGGCAGTCACACATGACCTTGATTCCCAGGCTAGCTATCTGCTGTTTGTAAGTTAGGATTTCGACTTTGTTTAATGTATCTTTAATTTGAACAACTAAGGCCCAATGCCTATGTTTCTTCCATTACTGCGAATAACCATATTATAATGCTAAGTTAGGATTTTGACTTTGTTTAACAAAACTGCTTTAAAATTCGTAAGTTAACCAGTGTGTGAGAATAGAAGATATCTTTGGGAATTTAATGATTCATTTCATGGTACAATAGTCTGATAATGGAATGAAAGTTAGTTTTGCATAGCTAAAGCTACATGAACGACGTGAACATAAATAACTGATAACAAGCAGCTACGAACATCTGAAGGCCGAGAATGGCATGTCTGACTCCAAACTTGGGAGGATAAGGACGGGAGAGATAGGAGGAATTCAGATAGATGAGCCTTCAGAATGCATAAACAGGAAAAGCATGTGAGCAAAACCACGAGACCCCTTAGGGGAGGGCTTTCATCTGAAAGTTAAGACAAAGAACTCGATATACCATTGGGCACCTTGGTTTAAGAACCCCCCTTACGGGTTAAATGGTCCTGTCCATATTCTACATCAGGTCCACCCCTAAAAAGAGAATAAAAGCAAGACCCGAAAAGCCCTTAGTGCAGACAGTGGAGTGAAGAGCTTCCAAGAGTGGATCGATGGTCTAACACTCTTGGGTAGTTAGAGACAGAGACAGAGACAGAGACAGAGACAGAGACAGAGACAGAGACAGAGACAGAGACAGAGACAAGGCGAGCTGTTCACACACGCCAGCCGTCTGTCCGATCGGGACCGGTACCAGCTGCTTGTCACGGTCGTATGTTTTTGCTGTGTAACTAGTGTGTTACGTTCCATCTTAAACTCCAATAATACGCAATATACCCACCATATTGGTTTGTCTGCACTCGATCCTGATTATTTGAAAGACCAGAGATAATCTAATCTCAACAATACTAATTCCTTTTTTGGCAATGTGTATGTGCTTTTTCCTCTCCCTTTCTGTGGGCTGCCTATACCATACACCATTCTATGGAGAAGATGTTTTCGACAAAGATGTTTCCACTTGTGGGGGAGACCAAACTAGGGCCATAAATATAAGATAGTCACTAATAAATCCAATAGGGAATGCAGGAAAAACTTTTTTACCCAGAGAGTGGTTAGAATGTGGAACTCGCTACCACATAGAAACATAGAAACATAGAAACTAGGAGCAGGAGTAGGAGTAGGCCATTCGGCCCGTCGAGCCTGCTCCACCGTTCAATACGATCATGGCTGATCATCCAAATCCAGTACACTGTCCCTGCTTTCTCACACAGAATCCCCATCGAGCCTGCACCGACACATATCCCACCCTATCCCCGTAACCCCACGTATTTAATTCCCCCTAACATATCCCATCCTATCCCCGTAACCCCACATATTTAATCCCCCCCTAACACTAAGGGTCAATTTATCATAGCCAAATCAACCTAACCCGCACATTTTTGGACTGTGGGAGGAAACCGGAGCATCCGGAGGAAACCCACGCAGACACGGGGAGAATGTGCAAACTCCACACAGACAGTCACCCGAGGCCAGATTCGAACCCGGGTCTCTGGCGCTGTGAGGCACCAGTGCTAGCCACTATGCCACCGTGTTGCCCACATGGGGTGGTTGAGGCAAAAAAGCATAGATCAATTTTAGGGGAAGCTAGATTAGTGCACAAGGGAGAGAAGAATAGAAGGATATGCGGAGAGGGTTGGATGAAGTAGGGTGGGAGGAGGCACATGTCGAGCAAAAACACCGGCATAGAGCAGTTGGGTTGAATGGCCTGTTTCTGTCATTTAAATTCTATGTAATCTATGAATTTACGTATTAAAGACAAAACACAGCAGCACTCAGCTTCCCTCAGCATTAAGCTATTATTCTTTCCAGACCCACTTGCTAAAAAACATCTGGTGGTAAACTCAACTGGAGGGCAAAATTGAAGGACAACCTGCTTCCCTTTCAGCAGTGGGGTTTCTCTCGCACAACTGCCAACACTAAGGACACTGGAGGAAGCATTTAGTGTTTATGGTAGCAGAGCTTGGGTTTGGTTAGTCTACTATATAATTTCCATTCTCTTAGGTTCTGATTTAGGTAAACCATTCACACACTCAATTCCAGTACTCGGGTAAGGAATAAGTCAGCCCTGAAACTTTGATTAATTCAGTTTATCCAAAAACTGGTAGAGGGCATTGCTCTCCTACCCCATAAATTAAAAGCAGTTGAACTTTCCTTCATTATAGATGATATCCTGTAACTCCCTTTTAAACCCACAGGAGTGGATTAATGTGACCCGGCTCAGAGGAAGGAGGAAACTCCCCAATGGACATCTGGTTAAGGCAGCGGGTAGATGACCAATACAGACCAGGAGAGCCCCAGATTTAGTGATCCCATCTCACCTGAAAAAATGGCAGGGGGTTACAATTGGCCTCAACATCCTCAAATTGGGGAAGGGAAAAATCAGCCCAGGTTCACATTCATGACTGTCATGTAATTGGTGATCTGCACATGTGTGCACACATGAAGAAAGAATCATTCTCTACTGTGATACCCCCTCCAATCAAAAACCCCCTGACACTTACACATGAAGAAATACCACTTGGGAGAGGTACCAGAGAAAGCTCAGCACTTGCAGAACCATAACCAAGCAAGGAATCAACGCCTCCAGGAGACAGAAAGTGGTGTAGTGGGGGGTAGGGGAGAGAGATGAGGTATCCTCTTCCCTTCTTGAACTGGTGCCTGACTATCCACCAAGGTGAATGACAGGCTCAAGACTAGAGTGGTCAATAGCACATCATAATCCAAAGACCTCAATCAGATATTAGCCTCTTTTAATGATCGGCAAAAGATTTCCTCCATCTTCTGTGGATTTCACACACTCTTCATCCTTGTGGACTACTCTGTGGAATGTCGCAGCTTGCAAGGATAAGTAATTTTGAACTCCACAGTAATGGAATAAGGAACAGAACACTCTCTGAATTCAAGTTACAGCTTACACCATTGTCCTCTGCCATTAATTATACAATTTAAAACAATGAAATATTTTACTTGCATGGTACAATGTTAGCCTACATGAGACCTTTAAAAATCAAACAATTTCTACAAAGTGTCAGTATTGGCTCAGTGGGTAGCACTCTCACCACAGTCAGAAGATTGAGAGCTCAAATCCCACTCCAGAGACTTGAGCACAAAAATCTAGGCTGACACTCCAGCGCAGTGATGAGGGAGTGCTGCACTGTCGGAGGTGCCGTCTTTCGGATGAGACGGTAAACCGAAGCCCCGTCTACTCTCTCGGTGGACGTAAAAGATCCCACGGCACTATTTCAAAGAAGAGCAGGGGAGGTATCCCTGGTGTCCTGACCAATATTTATCCCTCAATCAACATTAACAAAAACAGATTATCTGGTCATTATCACATTGCTGTTTGTGGGAGCTTGCTGTGAGCAAATAGGATGCCACGTTTCCTACATTACAACAGTGACTACACTTCAAAAGTACTTAATTGGCTGTAAAGCGCTTTGGGACGTCCCAAGGTCATAAAAGGCACTATATAAATGCAATTCTTTCTTTAAGAACCTAAGAATTAAGAGGAGCAGGCCATACGGCCCCTCGCACCGCCATTCAATAAGATCATGGCTGATCTTCGACCTCAACTCCACTTTCCCGCCTGATCACGATATCCCTTGATTCTCCTAGAGTCCAAAAATCTATATCTCAGCCTTGAATATACTCAACGATTCAGTATCCACAGCCCTTTGGGGTAGAAAATTCCAAAGTTTCACAACCCTCTGAGTGAAGAAATTCATCCTCATCTCAGTCTTAAATGGCTGACCGCTTACCCGGAGACTATGCCCACTAGTTCTAGACTCTCCAGCCAGGGGAAACAACTTCTCAGCATCTACCCTGTCAATCCCCTTCAGAATCATACACCTTTCAATGAGATCACCTCTCATTCTTCTAAACGCAAGAGTATAGGCCCAATCTACTCAATCTCTTTTCATAGGACAACCCTCTCATCCCAAGAATCAACCTAGTTCTTCTTTCTAAAAAATATTTCAATCACGTTTTATTACCAAACATTCTCCACTTAAATTTGGCTATTCACAGCATAATTTTAGTTATTCAGGATCAATGTCTCAATGTTGTGTTGTTTTATTTAACACCTAATATTCCCTACATTACAAGTGACTACACTGCATAAGTAATTAATTGGCTGCAAAGCGCTTTGGGACGTCCCGAGGTCGTGAATGGCTCTATATAAATGCAAGTCTTTCTTTCTTCCTTTGGAATTGGAGAACACTGGCATTAAAGTCTCCTTGTAGTTGGTGTTACAGAACCTGTCTCATTATGATTATTAAATGTGAATATTATATCCTTTTTATAATGGCACTTTACCTGAGCCAATTTAAACTAGTTTCTGTTAACTGCTGCTTGGGAGTGGCTTATTGTAACTATATGTAGAAGAGTATGCATGTTTTGAACAAAACACACACCATTCTGTCTGAAATCCTTACATATTGACAAGTTTAAACTTAGTTCTGTTAACTGCTGTTTCTGTAATGATTCCCTTTGTCTTTTTGTCTTGATTAGCCTGTAAATAGTGACAAATGCATGAGAGATGTCTGGAATATAGATTCTAGCTTCAAAGGACTGTTCATATTAATCCACCTAAAAGCAGATCCCTATCAAGACAAAATTAACAGAAATGCTGCAAACACTCAGCAGGTCAGGAAGCATCTGTGGAGAAGATGGTAGGGTTAATGTTTCAGGTCAATTACTTTTCATCAGAACTTTTGGCTATGACCTGAATAGCTAACCCAACCTTTCTCTCTCTCCACAGATGCTGCCTTGACCTGCTGAGTGTTTCCAGCAGTCTCTGTTTTTGTTTCAGATTTCCAGCATCTGCGGTATTCTGCTTTTTATCAAGACAAAAGTTTGTTTGAGTAATTCCTCAGACAATGTTTGCCAGTGTGAGAAAAAGACAGCTGTTATCTCTGTGCCTGTCCTATCAGGGCCATACTGCTGGAATCAAAATTTACACCTTTGTCATAAAAGGCTTCCTTTGACAGAAAGGCCTTGAGACTGCTGCTCATCTTCTGCTCATCTAAAAAATGCAGCTCCAAGTCACTGCAGTAAGAAACTCCATGGCGCCATCAGCTCATACTTTGCTTCATCACAACTCAGTACAGATTGCGCAGATGGGTGGACAGTATATTTCAGCCAAACTACAAATCATCATCTGGTATAACCCAGGGGTAAATGAGTCGACTGTTAGCTCTGATGCACATTACATCCCATTGAAACTCTGAGGATTAAGAATCTTGAAACAAGTTGATTTGTTGACCTCAGTTTAATGTATCAGTGAAAGTAAAGTACAGTACTCTATTTGTTGTTTTCACTTGCTGTTTCAACTTGCTTCTGTGTAATAAACAATCACTTTTAATAAACAATTTGTAGTTTGGCCACCAATATCTATTTTCTTTCCACCCATCACGAATAAGGACTTACACGTGTAGAACTTCAAATTGAATCAAGCACAAGCAAACTGCACTGCTCAAGTCCCCACCATTCAATTTTTTTTAAATGACAATGAAAGCGCTGTTTAGGCTGGAAATTTTATTTTCTCCAATTTCCCTGTATACCTCTACATTAACAGGCAACAACCACATAATTCTCCATGTAAGAATCAAAGGTTAATTACAGCTTATCTCCCTAATGGCTTGGTGAGCAATGGCGCTGAGTGGTACTGAGCCAGGTACATCAGGATGGTCCTAGTTTCAATTTCTGGCTTGTCCTGTAGTTGGTTTCAGTTAAACAATTTGCCAGTGTTACCAGAGGGCAAGAGGAGAAAAAATTAACATAGAAAACAGATAGGGTTCCCATTCCTTTCTTATTCAGTGGTCCTTTGTGTGTGCAGACTTTGAGGACAGAATTAACTGTGATGCCTAGAACCAGTGGAATTCGCTGTCTCAGCTTACAAATGCAAAACAACCACCAGGCACCAAAGAGTTTCAAGCACCTGTGGAACCTTTATGCTCAGCTGTTGTCTGGCACGTGGAAAACCATCTACATGTATAAGAGTTTCCAAACCAAACTACTGAGAAATCTAAATTTTCTGTTTGCCTGCTATGGAGAGCACACACATCCACCTGACCAAAGTGCAGCGAGCTTAAGTGCAGGTTGGTAGAGCCAAGGCTTGGAGGACCCCCAAGTGTGTGCAGGTGCACTACTAAACCAACTAAAATCAATATACAGGATAACAACAGAAAACACTGGAAAAACTCAGCAGGCGAGGCAGCATCCGTGGAGAGAGAAACAGAGTCAACGTTTCAGGTCGAGACCTTTCATCAGAACTGGAAACAGCCGGAAATCAAATAGATTTACGGCAAGGATAAAGCTGGGAAAAGGGGGAGGGGATGAAAGAACAAAAGGAGAGATTAAGAGACATTAAGAGATATTCAAGGCAAGAGGTGGTGTTAATGTGACAGGTTAAGGCTGAAAGAAGTGTGAAATCCACTGGCAGAATGAAGGACAGCTGCCAGCTTCTAGGAGGGGGAAAAAAAGGGGGGGGGGGGGCAAATAAAAGGGTGGATGAAAAAATAAAATATAAATGTGATTGGGGCTAAGGTTGTGATCTAAAATTGTTGAACTCGATATTGAGTCCAGAGGGCTGTAGCGTGCCTAAACGAAAGATGAGGTGCTGTTCCTCGAGCTTACGCTGCGCTTCCGTAAAACAGTGTAATAGGCCGAGGACGGTGAGGTCAGAGTGGGAGTGGAGCGGAGAATTAAAGTGACAGGCGACCGGGAGCTCGGGGTCCCCCTTACGGACTGAACGGAGGTGTTCCGCAAAGCGGTCATCCAATCTGCGTTTGGTCTCCCCAATGTAGAGGAGACCACATCGTGAGCAGCGAATACAGTATACTAAATTGCAGGAAGTACAAGTAAATCGCTGTTTCACCTGGAAGGGGTGTTTGGGGCCCTGGACAGTGGGAAGAGGGGAGGTATAAGGGCATGTGTTGCATCTCCTGCGCTTGCACGGGAAGGTGCCGGGCGAAGGGGAAGGGGTGCTGGGGGTGGTAGAGGAGTGGAGCAGCGTGTCGCGGAGGGAGCGGTCCCTGCGGAATGCTGAAAGGGGAGGTGAAGGGAAGATGCGTTTGGTGGTGGGATCACGCTGGAGGTGGCGGAAATGGCGGAGGATGATCCGTTGAATGTGGAGGCTGGTGGGGTGAAAGGTGAGGACAAGGGGAACTCTATCGTGGTTCCGGGAGGGAGGGGCAGGGGTGAGGGCAGAAGTGCGGGAGATAGAACGGACACGGTCGAGGGCCATGTCGACCACGGTAGAGGGGTATCCTCGGTTGAGGAAAAAGGAAGACATGTCGGAAGCACTGGTATGGAAGGTGGCATCATCAGAGCAGATGCGGCGGAGACGGAGAAACTGGGAGAATGGAATAGAGTCCTTACAGGAGGCGGGGTGGGAGGAAGTGTAGTCCAGGTAGCTGTGGGAGTCAGTGGGCTTGTAGTGAATGTTAGTCAATAACCTATCCCCAGAGATGCAGACGGAGAAGTCGAGGAAGGGAAGGGAAGAGTCGGAGATGGACCATGTGAAGGTGAGGGAAGGGTGGAAATTGGAAGCATAGTGAATGAAATGTTCTAGTTCAGGGCGAGAGCAGGAGACGGCACCGATACAGTCATCAATGTACCGGAAAAAGAGGTGAGGGAGGGGACCCGAGTAGGACTGGAACAAAGTGTTCCACATATCCCACGAAAAGGCAGGCATAGCTAGGACCCATGCGGGTACCCATAGCAACACCTTTAATTTGGAGGAAATGGGTGGAGTCAAAGGAGAAGTTGTTCAATGTGAGAACAAGTATAGCCAGGCGGAGGAGGGTGGTGGTGGATGGGGACTGGTTGGGCATCTGTTCAAGGAAGAAGCGGAGCGCCCTCAGGCCATCCTGGTGGGGAATGGAGGTGTAGAGGGATTGTACGTCCATAGTGAAGAGGAGGCGGTTGGGGCCGGGAAACTGGAAACTGTTAAAATGGCGGAGGGCGTCGGAAGAGTCGCGGATGTAGGTGGGAAGAGACTGGACAAGGGGAGAAAAAAGAGTCGAGATAGGAAGAGATAAGTTCCGTGGGGCAAGAACAGGCTGAAACGATGGGTCTACCGGGGCAGTCCTGTTTGTGGATCTTGGGAAGCAGGTAGAAGCGGGCTGTGCGGGGTTGGGGAACTATGAGGTTGGCGTCCGTGGGGGGAAGATCTCCAGAGATGAGGTCAGTGACGGTCTTGGAAATGGTGGTTTGATGTTCGGTAGTGGGGTCATGGTCCAGGTGGAGGTAGGAGGAGGTGTCGGAGAGTTGGCGTTCAGCTTCCGCTAGGTAGAGTTCGGTACGCCAAACAACAACAGCACCACCCTTGTCAGCAGGTTTAATGACAATGTCGGGGTTGGATCTGAGGGAATAGAGTGCTGCAAGTTCAGAGGGAGGTAGGTTGGAGTGAGAGAGGGGAGCAGAGAAATTGAGACGGCCGATGTCACGCCGGCAGTTGGCAATGAAAAGATCTAAAGAGGGTAAGAGGCCAGAGGGAGGGGTCCAGGTAGAACGGGAATTCTGAAAGCGGGAATTCTGAAAGCGGGAGAAAGGGTCAGCCGTACGGGGGGGGGGGGGGGGGGGGGAAGACTCCTGGCCAGAGAAGTGGGCACGGAGGCGAAGGCGGTGGAAAAAGAGCTCAGCATCGTGCCGAGCTCAAAATTCATTGAGGTGGGGGCGTAAGGGGATGAAGCTCAGGCCTTTGCTGAGGACTGATCGTTCGGGGTCAGAAAGGTGAAGGTCAGAAGGGATAGTGAAAACGCGGCAGGGGGTGAGATTGGGAGAAGGGGGGTCAGAGGAAAGTGAAGGGGAAGGGGAAGAAGGTCCACTCCTCTACCACCCCCAGCACCCCTTCCCCTTTGCCTGGCACCTTCCCGTGCAAGCGCAGGAGATGCAACACATGCCCTTATACCTCCCCTCTTCCCACTGTCCAGGGCCCCAAACACCCCTTCCAGGTGAAACAGCGATTTACTTGTACTTCCTGCAATTTAGTATACTGTATTCGCTGCTCACGATGTGGTCTCCTCTACATTGGGGAGACCAAAGGCAGATTGGATGACCGCTTTGCGGAACACCTCCGTTCAGTCCGTAAGGGGGACCCCGAGCTCCCGGTCGCCTGTCACTTTAATTCTCCGCTCCACTCCCACTCTGACCTCACCGTCCTCGGCCTATTACACTGTTCCACGGAAGCGCAGCGTAAGCTCGAGGAACAGCACCTCATCTTTCGTTTAGGCACGCTACAGCCCTCTGGACTCAATATCAAGTTCAACAATTTTAGATCATAACCTTAGCCCCAATCACATTTATATTTTATTTTTTCATCCACCCTTTTATTTGCCCCCATCCCCCCCTTTTTTTTCCCCTCCTAGAAGCTGGCAGCTGTCCTTCATTCTGCCAGTGGATTTCACACTTCTTTCAGCCTTAACCTGTCACATTAACACCACCTCTTGATGTCTCTTAATCTCTCCTTTTGTTCTTTCATCCCCTCCCCCTTTTCTCAGCTTTATCCTTGCCTTAAATCTATTTGATTTCCGGCTGTTTCCAGTTCTGATGAAAGATCTCGACCTGAAACGTTGACTCTGTTTCTCTCTCCACGGATGCTGCCTCGCCTGCTGAGTTTTTCCAGCGTTTTCTGTTGTTATTTCGGATTTCCAGCATCTGCAGTATTTTGCTATCGTATCAATATACAGGATGTTCAGCTAGAGCCATCCTACCCATTACGGCATTGACTTGCAGGGTCACAGCTGCATAGGAAGAATCTCAGCCCTTGGTGCTACACCTCCATGTTCTATCAGTGAGCCAAACTGGCTAGTCAATCATCAGTACTGCCCTGGAGTACTACAGACCTGCGTGGTTCAAATATCAATTTACTGCATCTGCCACACCAGTTCAAAACTTCAATCACCAGCCATGTCATCTCAGTGAGATACTGGCCCCAAAAAAGGACCTGTTGTAGATTCAGCTCCCAACATGGCTAAGCTCAAGCACTATTGTTAAGTCAAATAGCTAATGCCATCAACATTGGTTGTTTAAAGTATATTAACACCAGTAAAGAGATTCTCTGTGTGATGGTGTAATAAAGAAGGAAAAGATGGTGCAATACTTCTAAATCAGTGTTATGCAAACACAACTACTTTCATATTCAACAGTTCCATCATCAGTAAATTTACATTTTAGTTTCTACACTCAAATTGGAAACTTACTCACTGTTTTTCACTGCTTCCATTGTTGCTAGGGGAATAAGTATAGTCTGTTTTACAGAATTCAATTTAAGCCATAAGCTGTACAATATAGATAATTAAAAACACAATTATAACAGATGGTATCTTTCCCCTACACTTCCTCATTCACTAAAAAAGTATCTATCATAGTGCAAAACCTTTAAACTTCATCAGTGGTGAATGCTGTTCAGTACCAACAGCACAGCATTAGGTTATTATCCAGTCCAATACACCATCATTAACAGATGGTACATCACAGTATCTCAAAAGCCTTCCACAGTGCACCTGCTGTTCTCTTAATACAACAGGCCTGCCCATAGAATGTTTCTGCTCCAGAAGGGAAATCTACGAACATTGTGGTAGCAGATGGTGTTCCAACAGGGTATTTCTAGAAACTGAAATTTAAGGTACTGGTACCTCCCACAGTACATGAACTGCGTACCAACTCCTGTTGATCCTTCACTCAAGTGCAGCTCACAAACAGGATGAACTGGATGTATCCTGTCCCATTAAAAGAAAGAAAACAGATGGAGTGGCTGCACGGTAACACATTTTAAAAATCAAACTAATGTGATAGCAAATTGGGAAGGCACATGTGGTGACATGCTGCAATCTGTGTAAAGCAAATTTGAAAGTTTCACGTGAAGCCAACCATATCACGGTCCTCAAATTGTGTAACTTGGATTGCTAATAATGCATAAAGTATTTGGTGTACCAAAGACATTGGCCCGGATTTTGTGGTGGTAATGACAGCAAAACTGTCAGTGTTCACCATCATTACTCCTCAAAGAGTGACAGCAATTTCTGGAATCAGTGCATTCGCAGATAAACGCAGAAATCTAGAAGTTGCTGTCAGTCATTCCCTGCTCCTCTACAGGTTGCACCTGACAACAAGTGTGAGGAGCTCATGAACTTTTGTCTCTCAGATTGAGACCACCCATTCAGCTGCCTCTGCCCAGGCCAAACTTCCTTTAAGGTTCCCCCTACCCTAGCCCTGAACTCCCATCTTTCTCCAGTTTCTCTCCGATCTCCCCTCATGACCTCTCCGCACTCATCTTGTCCATGAGATCTACTTCCTGCTCCCTCGACCCTATTCCCACCAAACTGCTGACCACCCAACTTCCTTTTCTGGCTCCCATGTTAGCTGACATTGTTAACGGTTCTCTCTCCTCAGGTACTGGCCCCCTCTCCCTCAAATCTGATCAGCCCTCTCGTCAGAAA
This sequence comes from Squalus acanthias, assembly GCA_030390025.1. Classification (NCBI taxonomy): domain Eukaryota; kingdom Metazoa; phylum Chordata; class Chondrichthyes; order Squaliformes; family Squalidae; genus Squalus; species Squalus acanthias. The sequence goes on from CM059432.1 coordinate 104,207,796, forward strand.
ACCAACCCTTGATCCCTCCGTCCTTTCAAACTACCACCCAATCTCCAACCTCCCTTTCCTCTCCAAAGTCCTTGAACATGTTGTCGCCACCCAAATCTGTGCCCATCTTTCCCACAACTCCATGTTTGAATCCCACCAAACAGGTTTCCACCCCTACCACAGTACCGAAACAGCTCTCAGCAAAGTCACAAATGACATCCTTTGTGACTGTGACAAAAGGTAAACAATCCCTCCTCATCCTTCTCGACTTGTCTGCAGCCTTTGACACAGCTGACCACTCCATCCTCCTCTAATGCCTCTCCACCATCATCCAGCTGGGTGGGACTGCACTCACCTGGTTCCATTCTTATCTATCTAATCGTAGCCAGAGAATCACCTGCAATGGCTTCTCTTCCCACTCCCGCATCGTTATCTCTGGTGTCCCCCAAGGATCTATCCTTGGCCTCCTATTTCTCATCTACATGCTGTACGCTGACGACACCCAGGTCTAACCTCACCGCCACTTCTCTTGACCCCTCTACAGTCTCCAAATTGTCAGACTGCTTGTCCGATATCCAGTACTGGATGAGCAGAATTTTTCTCCAATTAAATATTGCGAAGACCAAAGCCATTGTTTTTGGTCCCCGCCACAAACTCCATTCCCACTCCCTAACATCTGTGAGGCTGAACCACACTGTTCGCAACCTTGGTGACATATTTGACCCTGAAATAAGCTTCCGACCCCATATCCGTGGCATAACTAAGACCGCCTATTTCCACCTCCGTAACATCGCCCATTTCCGCCCCTGCCTCAGCTCATCTGCTGCTGAAAGCCTCATCCATGATTTGTTACCTCTAGACTTGACTATTCCAACGCACTCTTGGCTGGCCTCCCACGTTCTACCCTATGTAAACTTGAGTTCATTCAAAACTCGGCTGCCCGTGTCCTAACTCGCACCAAGTCCCGTTCACCCATCACCCCTGTGCTCGCTGACCTACATTGGCTCCCGGTTAAGCAATGCCTCGATTTCAAAATTCTCATCCTGGTTTTCAAATCCTCCATGGTCTCGTCCCTCCCTATCTCTGTAATCTCCTCCAGCCCCACAACCCAGAGATATCTGCGCTCCTCTAATTCTGCCCTCTTGAGCATCCCTGATTATAATCGCTCAACCATTGGTGGCTATGCCTTCCGTTGCCTAGGCCCTCAGCTCTGGAATTCCCTGCCTAAACCTCTCTGCATCTCTACCTCTTTTTCCTCCTTTAAGACGCTCCTCAAAACTTACCTCTTTAACCAAGCTTTTGGTCATCTGCCCTAATTTCTCATGTGGCTCGATGTCAAATTTTAGTCTTACCATACTCCTGTGAGGCGCCTTGCTACGTTTTACAACATTAAAGGCGCCATATAAATACAAGTTGTTGTTGTGGAACTCCCCAGAGCCGGCAATCAATTCAAATCACAGCTTTTAAGCCAGAGAACCAGGGAAAATTAGGCCCCCTGGGGTCTACCCACTTTTCTATGCCACATTCCTGGGCCAAGGGAACCTTCTCCTCTTTGCCCATCACAGACCTTTTACTTTTATTCTTTTTCTGGCCCCCTTTTCCCTAGCTCTGCACTTGCTTAAAAGCTGTTCATCTCTAACATCTTCCAGTTCTGGTGATAAGTCATCAACCTGAAACATTAACTCTATTTCTCTCTTCACAGATGCTGCCTGACCTGCACAAAATACATATGAAGCTCAATGGAAGCTTGAGGAACAGCACCTCATCTTTTGATTAGGCATTTTACAGCCTCAACATTGAGTTCAACATCTGATCATAACCACCGCTCCCATTTTCTCATGCAGGTGTTGGTAATGGATCTGCTGTTACCATTTACACATCTCTGGACCCATTTTTTGTTTCTTTACTTGTCCCATTACCACGCTCTTTTGCCTTGCGCCATCATCCCTTTTGTCATTTAATCACATCTGCTCTCGACCCTATCACAGACCTTCCCTTTTGTTCTTTTCTTTCCCCGTCGCCTATTTTCCTGGCTCTGTACTTGCTTATAAACTATTAAATCTCTAACTTCTTCCAGATCTGATGAATGGTCATCGACCTGAAACATTTACTGTTTCTCTCTCCACAGATGCTGCCTGACCGGCTGAGTGTTTCAGCACTTTATTTTTATTTCAAGATTTCCAACATCCGCAGTATTTTGCTTTTGTCAAAATATATATGTATTTTGAGATGATTGTTATATATTCAAAACTGGATAGAATATCAACTCAGCAACACATGCATAAAAATTTCCCTCATTTTCTAATCTACATACTGCCCCTTGGTGACATCATTCGAGAACAAAATGTCAGGTTCCACATGCAAGCTGACGACACCCAGCCACTAACTCACCACTACCACTCTCCACCCCTCCGCTGCCTGATTTATCACGCAGCTTGTCCCACATCCAGTATTGGATAAGCAGAAATTTCCTCCAATTAAATATTGGGAAGACCGAAGCCATGGTCTTCAGTTCCCACCATAAGCTTAGTTCCCTAACCAGTGACTTTATCCCTTTCTCTGCCACTGTCTGAGGCTGAACCAGACTGTTCACAATTTGGCGTCCCAGTTGTCCTGGAGCTCAGTTCCTGACCCCATATCCACTCCATTACCAAGACCGCCTACTTCTGCCTCTGTAACTTCGCCCATCTCATCGGCTGCTGAAACCCTCATCCATGCTTTGGTTGCCTCTAGTCTCAACTATTCCAATGTTCTCCTGGCCGGCCTCCCACCTTGCACCCTCCATAAACTTGAGGTCATCCAAAACTCTGTTACCCATATCCTAACTTGCACCAAGTCCTGTTCACATGTCACCCCTGTGCTCGCTAACCGACACTGACTCCCAGTCCAGCAATGTCTCAATTTTAGAATCTCATCCTTGTTTTCAAATCCCTCCATGGTCTCGCCCCTCCCTATCTCTGTAACCTCCTTCAGCCCTACAACCCTCCAAGATCTCTGCGCTCCTCCAATTCTAGCCTCTTCCACATCCGATTTTCTTCGCTCCACCACTGGCAGCTGTGCCTTCAGCTGTCTAGGCGCCAAGCTCTGGAATTCCTTCCCTAAACCTTTCTGCCTCTCTCTCCTCCTTTAAGGAGCTCCTTAAAACCTACCTCTTCGACCAAGCTTTTGGTCACCTGTCCCAATAGCTCCTTATGTGGCTCGGTATCAATATTTGTTTGATAATCGCTCCTGTAAAGTGCCTTGGGACGTCGTACTACATTAAAAGGTGCTATATAAACCCTAGTTGTTGTTGTAGTGTAAATTGAATACCCCTCAGCAAACCAAAAGCACATTTACTGCACATTTAAATGCACACTTGAGTTAACAGCAGCAATTACTATTACTGTCCTCAAGTCACTTTCTGTTCACTGTGATTTGAAATGTTCTCTTCTATAGCCTCTGATTCCTTCATAAATGCATACTTTTCCATACATTACCAAGCAATCTGGATCATCTCATGAGAATTACAAGACAAAGCTTCCCTCCCCATCAAGCATCTGAATTTCTTCAGTTATTATTGAAGGATGAAGTCACAGGTTGCCTGCAAACACCTTACTCTATTCAATCTTTCCTGGACTTCAGAACAAAATGTAGTACGTTAAGCTTGATGAAACACTTGCAGATATAAGCTCTGTGAATCAATAATTAATGTACAGTAAATATGTTACAGTGTGTATACAATAACATTTGTATATGGATAAAATAAAGATATTTATAGATTATTATATTTTGTATGTGTCCGTTTATGTGCTGGGGGAAGGTTGTGTTTATGTTGGAGTGTCGGAAAGTGGGTGTATGTCATGAGGTTGGAAGGTGTGACATAGTATGCAAGTGGGAGCTTTGTTTCAAAGTGGATGGAATCCTGTTAACATTTGTTATGCAACGCTGGTTGTATGTCAAGCGGGGTGAAATGGTTGGGTGTTTGCATTGAGTGGTGGGCAGGTATAAAACATTAGAGGAGGAAGCAGGAAGAAAAAATGCAGCTGTGAAACTTGTGGGTTATCCAAGACTCAACATTAAACAGACATTCTTATAGTATGGAGGCAGACAAGCAGTTGAGTAGAGCGGAGTATCACCAGCATACACATTAAACCAACCCAATGCCTGCAGGTGATGTTGCTAAGGGGTAGCATGTAGCCAAGAAAGATGAGGAGGCCTAGGATAGATTCCATGGGGACCCTGGAAGTGATGATGTGGCAGAGGGAAGATAAAGCATTGTTGGAGCTGCACTGGCTGTATTTAGATAGGTAGAAATGGAACCACGCAAGTTTGATGGAGCTAGGACGATGGAGGAGGGGGATAATGTGATTGAATAACAAGAAAGGTCATGAAGGACAAGGAGGGATAAAGCATCATGGTCACAGTGACAAAGGTTGTCACCTATGACTTTGGCTAAAAGCATTTTTGTGTTGTGAATAGTGTGGAAGCTGGTCTGCAAGGATTCAATTAGGGAGTTTCAGGAGAGGTGGGTACGCAGCTGGGAATTGACAAGACATTTGAGGATCTTAGAAAGGAAAGCGGGATTGGAGAGGATGATTCAGAGCCAATAAAATTACCAGGCTGCTACACTCCTCAAAATTCCATATCCTTCACTATAATCACAAAGTCTGGTACGTTATTACATCTTCAATTTTTCCCATTTGGTAGAGAATGGGAAAATTTGTACGTGTAATTGATGGTACAGCCATAATCTTCCTGTAGATGGAAAGCCAAGTCCTATCACACTATTTCGCAAAGCGCTTCATTGTCATTAAACTTTCAAAACTTCCTGAAAGGCTTTGACCACCTATTTTCGAGATCTGAAGATTTGATTTCTCTGAGCTACAAGAGTATCATTCAGTTACTGGCTTTCAGATTCTCATTCATGTGGTTCTACCTTGGTAGGCAAGTCCAAGTCTGTTGTCATTTTTCAGTTATACTAAATTTTAAAGAGTTTAAATGGTGCTGTCTTTCCCGGTGGACAGAACACTAAACTTTTCAAAAACAACATTAAAAAACAAATCACAGCACACTTGCGATCTGCCACTTTCTTGCAGAGGCAGTATTACTGGTAACTGCCATGGCTGCTCAAAGAAATGTCAAGAGTAACTTATCACGACTCCCAAACAAGGCTAACGATTTTCAACATGAAGCAAACCAACATTTCAAACAAGTACAAATTTAAAACGCACAAATATAGTGCATGTGTGTAAATGCATGAAGCATGGTAAATAAGGTTGGTGAGCTGCATGCGCAAGTAGCCACATGGGAATACGATGTTGTGGCGATAACAGAGACCTGGCTCAAAAAAAGGGTGGGATTGGGTACTAAATATTCCTGGACATAGGTGTTCAGGAAAGATAGGGAAGGAAAGAAAGGAGGTGGGGTGGCAGTATTGATTAAAGAGAATATTACAGTGCTGGAGGGAGAGGATATCCTGGAGGGGTCATGGACAGACTCTATTAAGTTAGAGTTAAGAAACAATAGAGGTGCCATTACACTACTAGGTGTATTCTATAGGCCACCAAATAGTGGGAAGGATCTAGAGGAGCAAATCTGCATGGAAATTAGAGAGGTGCAAGAACTATAGAGTAGTAATGATGGTGGACTTCAACTATCCTAATATAGACTGGGATAGTAATAGTGTAAAGGGCAGAGAGGGGGAAGAATTTCTGAAATGTGTTCAGGAGAACTTTCTTGATTAGTACATTTCCGGCCCAACAAGGAAGGAGGCATTGCTGGATCTGGTTCTGGGGAATGAGGTGGATCAAGTGGAGCAAGTTTCAGTAGGGGAACATTTAGGGAACAATGATCACAGTATCATAAGGTTTAGATTAGCTATGGAAAAGGACAAGGAGCAATCTAAAGTAAAAATATTTAATTGGAGGAAGGCCAATTTCAGTGGGTTGAGAACAGATCTGGCCCAGGTAAATTGGAATCAAAGATTGGCAGGCAAAACTGTAATCGAACAATGGGCTGCCTTTAAAGAGGAGATGGTTCGGGTACAATTGAGGTGCATTCCCACGAGGGAGAAAGGTAGGGCAACCAAAGCCAGAGCTCCCTGAATGACGAACGAGATGAAGCAGAAAAAGGGGGCATATGATAGATGTCAGGTTGAGAATACAAGCGAGAACCAGGCTAAATATAGAAAGTTCAGAGGGGAGTGAGAAAGGAAATAAGAGGGGCAAAGAGACAGTATGAGAATAGACTGGCAGCTAAGATAAAAGGTAATCCAAAAGTATTCTTTAGGCATATAAATAATAAACAGGTAGTAAGAGGAGGGGTGGATTAGGGACCAAAAAGGAGACCTACGCATGTAGGCAGAGGGCATGGCTGAGGTGCTAAATGAGTACTTTGCATCTGTCTTTACCAAGGAAGAAGATGCTGCCAAAGTCATAGTGAAAGAGGAGGTAGTTGAGATACTGGATGGGATAAAAATTGATAAAGAGGAGCTACTAGAAAGGCTGGCTGTACTTAAAGTAGATAAGTCACCAGGACCGGATGGGATGCATCCTAGGATGCTGAGGGAGTTAAGGGTGGAGATTGGGGAAGTACTGGCCATAATCTTCCAATCCTCCTTAGATACAGGGGTGGTGTCAGAGGACTGGAGAAATCCAAATGTTACACCATTGTTCAAAAAAGGGTGTAAAGATAAACACAGCAACTACAGACCAGTCAGTTTAACCTCGGTAGTGGGGAAGCTTTTAGAAACAATAATCAGGGACAAAATTAGCAGTCACTTGGACAAGTGTGGATTAATTAAAGGAAAGCCAGCATGGATTTGTTAAAGGCAAATCGTGTTTAACTAACCTGATTGAGTTTTTTGATGAGGTAACAGAGAGGGTTGATGTGGGCAATGCGGTTGATGTAGAATTCCAAAATGTGTTCAATAAAGTGCCACATAATAGGCTTACCAGCAAAGTTGAAGCCCATGGAATAAAACGGACAGTGGTAGAAATTGGCTAAGTGACAGGAAACAGAGAGCAGTGGTGAACGGTTGTTTTTTGGACAGGAGGAATGTATACAGTGGTGTTCCCCAGGGGTCGGTTCTAGGACCACTGCTTTTCTTGATCTATATTAATGACTTGGGCGTGGGTGTACAGCGCACAATTTCAAAATTAGCAGATGACACAAAACTTGGAAGTATAGTGAACAGTGAGGAGGATAGAGATAGACTTCAAGAGGACATAGACAGGCTGGTGGAATGGGCGGACACGTGGCAGATGAAATTTAACGCAGAAAAGTGCAAAGTGATACATTTTGGTAGGAAGAACGAGGAGAGGCAATATAAACTAAAGGGTACAATTCTAAAGAGGTGCAGGAACAGAGACTGGGGGTTTATGTGCACAAATCGTTGAAGGTGGCAGGGCAGGCTGAGAAAGCGGTTAAAAAGCATATGGGATCCTGGGCTTCATAAATAGAGGCATACAGTACAAAAGCAAGGAAGTTATGATGAACCTTTATAAAACACTGGTTCGGCCTCAACTGAGTAGTGTGTCCAATTCTGGGCACCGCACTTTAGGAAGGATGTTAAGGCCTTAGAAAGGGTGCAGAAAAGATTTAAGAGAATGGTTCCAGAGATGAGAGACTTCAGTTATGTGGATAGACTGGAGAAGCTGGGGTTGTTCTCCTTAGAGCAGAGAAGGTTGAGAGATTTGATAGACGTGTTCAAAATCATGAGGGGTCTAGACAGAGTAGATAGAGAGAAACTATTCTCATTGGTGGAAGGGTCGAGAGCCAGAGGACACAGATTTAAAGTGATTGGCAGAAGAACCAAAGGCGACAGGAGGGAAAACTTTTTTATGCTGCAAGTGGTTAGGATCTGGAATGTACTGCCCGAAAGGGTGGTGGAGGTAGATTCAATCGTGGCTTTCAAAAGGGAATTGGATAAGTACCTGAAGGAAAAATAATTTGCAGGGCTACAGGGAAAGGGCAGGGGGAATGGGACTAGCTGAAATGATCTTGCAGAGAGCCAGCATGGGCTCAACGGGCCAAATGGCCTCCTTTTGCGCTGTAACCATTCTCTGATTCTACTGAGAACCACTTTCACCTAGAGGAACTTGATTCTTCCCAAACATGAAAAAGTAACACTTCACAGCTCACAATAGCACGATCAAAGTAGACACTACAACATGTCTAGTAACACTACCCATTTACCCAATGACATGTCGAATTTTTCACACTTGATAAGTGACAAACAATACAAGGCATAAACAAGTAAGATGAGTTGTATTTAAAAAGTGCCTTACCAAGTACCATGTAAATAAACCTCATAAGAGTTTAAATACAAATTCAAAGTCACACAGGTCCCTTTATCAGTAGTGTGACAGCAAGAACTTTTATAAATATGCATTGCATGAAATAGAGGTTATAGCTACCAAGAAAGTGTTTGATCATCTTTGCTCATCTCTCACATCCTCTTCCTTACTCAAGCAACTCACACATTCCAGAAAGTGTTCTTTAATCAAGGCAGTGTGCTACTTACTTTAACTTGATTTTAATGCTGATCACTGTGGATACATCAATTTTATGTTTTCAAATCGAAGTTAAAAAAATCTTATTTAATGACAAACATGCTGCTCAGTGTGCGACTGAGCAAAGCAAACATCACTAGTATATGCAGAGGTAAATGATCTCCGTCAAGGCAGTAGTTGGGGAATTACCAATTGGCCTCTGCGTTTCTGATGGGGGGGAATCAGTCGAAGTTGCTGCTCGCTCTTTCGTGGCCCTGCCGGAAAGGTGCACGTGCCTAGACATCAGGCTCCAGCAAAGATGCTCTTGCCGGTCAACAGCCTGCCGACACAACAGTGTCTTGGCTCACTTTAACAATCATCACTTCGGTGATGCCCGGGCTGCCGACCTGCACCCGAACAATCGACTCCTTCAAAAGACGAGGAATGAAATTGATAAAACTGTTTAAATTTTCTCTCCCCCCCGGCCCGGGATTGGGCACCGGCCTTGCACGCGGACCTCTCGCCGCCTCGGAGGCTCCGCCGGCATCCGCTGAGCTTCCAGTTCCATTTCAATACCAAGCTTTCCCGCCCGGGACTGGTTCTCTTTACTTACCAGTCCATCGATCTGAACCTGTTTGACGGGAGAGTCGAGCGCAGCAGCGGCCGCCGCCGCCGCAACACCTCCTTCTCGCCGACTCGCCATCTTGGAGCAGAAGGAAGCGGAAGTGCGAGCGCGGCGGAAACGTGTCCGCCGGAAACACCGGGCGAGGGCGAGAGAAGCATCGTCCGGACAGCGTGAGCGGATCTTCAGCAGAATCGTTAACTTCTAGGAAATTGGAATAACAAGAACAACTGGAACATACCTGTTTATTTTTAGGATCACCCTTTCAAAATAAAAAGGTCGGTACGGGCGCGAGTGGCTCATTCCGATGCTGCCTATTTTGACAATTCTCAACCTCATTTTTTAAAAGAAAAAGCCAACCAGGTATGTTTTGCAATGAGTTTGACTGGTTTTATTCATTCCCAATATCTAACAACATCGAAGACGATCTATTTCACGGTTAAGCATTTAACTTGTCACTATTTTAATGAGCCAAGCTGATGGTGCGGCGCTTTGTGTCGGGGGAAGCGGCAGCTCTTCAACTCAATTTATTAATCGAAGAACAGCCGGGTTATTTTTTTCATTAACGCGTGTACGCTCTGAACGTTTCTTTTTGCTTGATCCAGAAATGAAAATTAAACGCCAGAAAACCGCAAAAAAACTTATTGCATTTTACAAACATAACTACGGCTTCCGTGAACCTTTCCAAATCCTTCTTGATGGGACGTTTTGTCAGGCCGCACTGAAGAATAAAATCCAGATCAAAGAGCAGATGCCCAAGTATCTGATGGGAGAAGTACAGCTGTGTACAACGTCGTAAGTGTTTGCATCAAACTGGCACCAGCGTCTAATTTTCGACTGATAGTAATATGGCAAATATTAATTTTGGTTTAGGATACCCTTCCTTCTAGATTAAACGCTTCCAAAATTATCAACATTGTAGATTACTGGAGCTGCATGCAGTACATGAAGAGTAAAAAACAAATCTTGTATTTTTTATTTTCTAGTTGCGTCCTGAAAGAGCTGGAATCGCTTGGGAAAGAATTGTACGGTGCAAAATTGATTGCTCAACGATTTCAAGTTAGAAATTGTCCACATTTCAAAAACCCTGTCGGTGCCTCAGTGTGCCTTTTGTCGATGGTTGAAAACAGTAATCTTCATCATTACTTTGTGGCCACACAGGTAACTTTAAAATAAACCACATTGAGTAGGGGAAAGGTATGCATTTTGTACAATTAATTAATCATTGGTCCAGAAATTGCTGGAAAAAATAATGGCACGTTCACAGCACTTAGCATTATTAGTTCCAAAAAATCCATCAATTTGTTACTGTAATATATGTGGGTAGAACAAATGAAGGACAGAGACAAGATGAGCTGCTAGTCCATGTGCTTGCTTTATTGGGCCAGAGCGAACTGAGCATGCTCATACTAAGCCATGTGACAAACCATGTGATAATACATTATAGTTACAAAAAAGAGATACGCCATGAGTTTCAATTCTCAACAAATTGCTGGATGATTTGCCATTAGCTTCGCCAAAACTACAAAAATTGCAACCTCACCGTGAGCGTCTCCATTGAAATTAATTGCATATCATGAAATTCTTCTATTTGCACTGTAAATGCGAATGAATCTTGCCGCTGCCATTTAGGGCTAGTAAGTCATGTTGTAAGGACCCTGTTAATGATGTGATTTATGGTCCTAACATGAAACTTAACTATGGTGACCCAGAAAGGGAACAATTGAAGCTGTGGAGTCTTCCTCTAGCCGATAGTGAATTGTTCCCTAGAGATTTTTAAAACTATTTTTAACTGTCTTGGCAGTAATTTTTATGCCAGTCTTGCCATTCAGAAGGCAATCATTTTCAGGATGCAAAGCTGTTTGACACTCAAAAATGCAAATTAGATAAAGTTATTTCAGAAAATAGAATTTACAGCACAGAAACAGGCCATTCGCCCAACTGGTCTATGACAGTGTTTATGCTCCACATGAGCCTCCTCACACCGTACTTCATCTCACCCTATCAACATATCCTTCTATTCCTTTCTCCGTCATGTACTTATCTAGCTTCCCCTTAAGTTTATCTATGCTACTTGCCTCAAGTACTCCATGTGGTAGCAAGTTCCACTCTCTAGGGAAAAGAAGGTTTCTCCTGAATTACTTATTAGCTTTATTACCGACTCTTATATTTATGACCCCTAGTTTTGGATGATCAATTGCTGTTTGTGGACAAGAGTTCCAAACTTCTACCACCCTTTGCATGTAGAAGTGTTTCCTAACTTCACTCCTGAAAGGTCTGGCTCTAATTTTTAGACTATGCCTGCTAGTCCTAGACTCCCCAACCAGCAGAAATAGTTTCTCTCTATCTTCCCTATCAGTTCCCCTTAATATATTGAAAACTTCGATCAGATCACCCCTTAACCTTCTAAATTCCAGGGAATACAAGCCTACTTTGTGTAATCTCTCCTCATAATTTAACCCTTGGAGTCCAGATATCATTCTGGTAAATCTACGCTGCACTCCCTCCAATGCCAATATATCCTTCCAAAGGTGAGATCCCGGAACTGCTCATAGTACTCCAGGTGTGGTCTAACCAGGGCTTTGTACAGCTGTAGCATAACTTCTGTATTATAGTCCTCTAGATATAACGGCCAGTATTCCATTAGCCTTTTTGATTATTTTCTGTACCTGTTCATGACATTTTAATGATCTATGTACATATGGTCCAAAGTGGATGGCCTCACATTTGCTTACATTGAAATCCATTTTCCACAGTTTTGCCCATTTGCTTAATCTATTAATATCGCTTTGTAATTTTATGCTTCCATCTACGATGCTTACAATGCCGCCTATCTTTGTGTCATCGGCAAACTTGGATATGTGGCTTTCTATCCTATTATCTAAGTCGTTAATAAATACACTTAATAGTTGAGGCCACAACTGAGATCCTTGCGGAACACCAGCAGTTACATCCTGCCAATTAGAGTACCTGCCCATTATCCCTACTCTCTGTCTCCTGCCGCTCAGCCAATTTCCTAGCATTTACAATGAACTCATCTTCTGCTTTTTCATTTACATTTTTTTCTTACTTTTCCTTTCTGTCTCTTTTTCCTCTCTCTTACCCTCTATTTCTCTTTCTGTATCTAATTTGACTCTTAATTCGCCCTATTTCCTTCTCTGCCATTCACTCTGTTTCTTTCTCTATCCTTACATTTAATTGGTTAAGCAGATAGACCATTGAGCATGACGCTCAGGAGGTCCCAGATGTCCCGTTGATGTCGCTATGCCATTTATTAATTCGCATTTCCAGCAATTTGCGGCACAAATACAGTGCAATCTGAAGAGTGAGACAAAAAGCCCTGTTCACGTCATTCGCCACGAGATGTGCTATTCCAGGACTTTCTGGGCAATTATATTTCCAGTCTTCAGTTTTTAAGTAAATTCTCAGTCACTTTGGGAGATATCAGCAACTGACAGATGACGTTATTGTGGACAAGTAGAGGATTGTGCAAATTAGTTATAATTTTTTTTTAAATACAAAACTAATTACCCAAATGGGATAATCAAATAGGTGTTGGTCTTTGTTTCATGAATGACCAAATGTTACATACACACATACAGTTCCATGGAGTTGATTTTATTTTGAACGTGGTAGATGAAGGAACTTAACGTTACTTAGAGGATCAACAGGTGAGGCACCAACCCTGTCCTCACAAGATCAAGTAATTGTACACGGACTCTGAATGAAGCAGGCTTGATTGGCCAAGTGGACCTTTTTTGCTGCAGGCTTTATGTTCTTATGTAATCACCAAAAGGGTGATATTGTATGGAATTAGGGATTGCAATCTTTAAGAACTGCCCTAAAATAGAATTGCTATATTAAATTCCTGAATGAATTAACCCAGGTAAAATATAAAATGCAGCACAAACTATCTGTAGTCCCAATGTGCAAAGGTACAATGCAGATTTTGGTGTGTTTTTGAGATAGATAGCAAATAGGGCGTAAGTAATCAGAATAGTTATCCCAGATGTTCTTGAGCATCTCCTAGTAGTGTTGGCAGGGATCTGGGATCAGTTCACCTGCGCACATGCTTGCTTAAGTGTGTCATCGAATTACATACAAATTACAACATGGAAACAGGCTCTTTGGCCTAACCAATCCATTTTGGTGTTTATCCTCCACTGATATATTTTGCTGCCATTATTATAAATGTTAGTTAAGTTTATATTCTGTCATAAGACAAGAGCTTGCACAGCTGGAACAAATAATACGATACAGACCCCACCACTTATAACAGGCGTGTTCGTGCAAACGCTATACGCGATGGCCAGTATGATATGGTAGTGTTAATAAAATTAAAAATCACACTATTCAAAAGTAACATCCGCTAAAATCCCTAAACAGAAAGATTGAGTTGCTGCTGTTTCCTCGTACTGATATATCTCCAAGCCATGTCGTATTTATGCCAGTACAGATTACATGGTCATAATTCCACTCAGTGGAACCACTTTTTAAAAATGAAATTGTCCTGCCCTGGTCAATTTCAAAGTTCCTGAACCACTGCTGCTGCGTTTGTGAATGTCTTTCAAAATTTAACACTTAATAAGAGAATAATTCAAAAACATTAAAACAGCACTGCAGGGCGAATGGCAGTGGATGGGGGCAGACAGAAGATGACTGATCAGCTGCTTGAACTGCCCGAAATGGTCAGTGTGCTTTATACGGTTTAATCGGTGCCTTTGTCATTGACGGCTATGGTAATGAAAAATGGTTAACGCCATTTGCCTGATACAGGCAGCTGTCCAGAATAAACGGGGATGGTGTAAGTGATGGGGACTAATGGGTGCAAAGTCAGGTCCTATTTGGGACCATGCAGTACAACCAGTGTCAGTTCCCAAGTTATCTTGTTATTGATTTCATTTCATTCAATTCACATGAGCCCCTGGGTATTCTAATATATTATAAATGTTAATGGCTCAGGTGGTTACTTGTTTTGTTCCTGTGAAAATGCCCCATAAAGCAAATATTCTGAAATAAAATAATTTTTTTTCCACAAGAGATCACAACCAACAGAAATGAAACCAGACTCTATACATGTTAAATACAGCACACATTTAACTTCTACAGATCAATACAAGTTTAGAGATATGATATGGGAGATTTGATGTAGGCTGTCCTATTTAATGATTAAGTAGACCAACTGGCTATCAATTAATTTCTACCCATGAATAGTTTCTTTGTTGTAGTGTTAATATGTTCAACAAATTTTTCTAAATTGTTTTAACAGGATCAAGAGTTAACAGTGAAAATTAAGAAGTTGTCAGGAGTCCCTCTGATGTACATTATACAGAACACTATGGTCCTGGAGAAACCTTCTCCCAAATCGATTGCACAACTACAGCTTTTACACGGTAATCAGTTTGTCCCTGTACATCAGCAGCAGACTATCCAGCACTTGAAAGAAGAACAGGGCCTGGTGAAGGAATCCGAACCTCGGCGCAAAAAACGCAAAAGAAAAGGGGGCCCTAATCCTCTCAGTTGTCTGAAAAAGAAGGTCCAACCACCACCACAACAACCAAATAAAGAGAAAAAACAAAGGAGATCAAGAAAGAGAAGGAGAATATCTGCATCGTGTGTCAAAGTAGAAGCCACTAAGTAGAAGTGTAATCCAAAGAGTTTGTAAGAACATGGACCAAAGTGCGTAACTATTTTAAAATTTACAGTAAAACTATCTGAAAAAATATGTTGCAGAAGAATGTCATCATTTTTGAGTTTAAGTAGTCTTCATAATTTCATAACCATATAAAGCATTTTGTTCCGAAATGCTGATAGTCTATTTATAACAATGGTACAACAGTTTTGTTGCATACAAAATGATTATTGATCCAAAATAAAATTATAATGCTTTGCACCAGTATGAAGTATCACTGAAGAGACTTCACATTTAAACTTTGAAGAAAAGTTTTCCCTGGTTTGCAAACAGGAGCAGCGTGAAATAACAGCAGCAGAGTAATTATTTGCACCGCATTTTTGGCTCTCTCTGCGCATGTGCACCCGTTTGGTACTGTGCGTGTGTACTTGATCTGGTCACACACGCGCAGTACCCAACAGTGCTGCAGCTGTGGCTTGCATCGCCAAGCTTCTCTTGGCTCTGCAGAGAAGATCAGGGGATCCGTTGGTGGTCAGAGGGAGGGGATCGAAGGGGGAGGAAAGGGGCGGGGAGGGGATCAGGGGGAGGAGAAGGGATGGCAAGGGGTGGGGAGAGGAAAGCGGATCTAAGGCGGGGAAAGAGAGGGGATCGGAGGGAGAGGAGAGCGATCGAAGGGAGGAGCTCGGGGGGAAAGAAGGTCAGGAACTCTGGTAGCGGGTGGTGGAGAGCACAGTGGGAATGGGGGAAGAACATGATCCAGGTCTAAAGGGGAGGGGCAATGAGAGCAGGAACCCCACCCCCGTTAGACGTGGATAATGTTCTAACCCCACCCCCTTTACACCTGTACCACATTCTCCCTCTCCTACCCCTCGATCTGGTTGATTTCTCGGAAAGCCCGGCGCATGTGTGGCAAGTGACATCATTGGACTGGACAAAATCCGGAAGTCATAACACTGTCACTATTCACTTCATATCCAATAAACCTGTTAACAATCCGTGACCCACACACAATGCCCCATCTATTGGGGAGGGGGGAAGAAGGTCCTAACCTGCGAGGGTGAGCCCTGTCCTCTGAAAGCAGTACTGTGAGCTCTGGAACCTGGCAGTCAGAATTAATGGATCAAATTACACATTGCAAAGTACTTGATTACTCAGGCAGGCAGGATCTAATTACACATGCCAGACAACCTGCTGGGTGTGTCTTATCCTCCAAGGAAACTCCTCAGAAATCTGGCCTTGTCATCCAAGGGGACCAATTAGAACTTCGGTGTTGCAAATACACACTGCTGCAAGACATAGGTGGAACGGTCAACTTACTGTTATGGAGTGGTTGAGTACGTTAGGGCTTCTTCAAGAATATTTGAAATGTATCCTATACTTGTACAACTAGGAATGATCTACATCTCTTTTTGGAGCTACTTTCAAAGATAAACCAACACAACATCTTTGAGTGTATGATTACCTGGATAAGCACCTTTTAAAAAGTGTAGGTGGTGTGGGTTATTACCAAAAAGAATGGGATTTTTGTTTATTTACTGTTTCGTTACATACTTTTCCGATTACATTGGGTAAATACTGATTAAAAATTATTCATCCCCAGTAGCTCAAAGGGCCGTATGGCCTACTCCTGCTCCTAATTCTTATGTTCTTATGTACCTTCAGATTTTTTTTAGATAACAAGTTTAATTAATGGGAAATGGATGTTTCTAAACTTCTTGCCAGATTATTGACAGACTATCCAGGGCTGGTGTATTACTTTCCTTGAATCTACAGTAGAAGCAGCTGAACTTCATGTTCCTATGTCACAAAAGTCATGACTAAAATAGGAAAAAAATTACCCTTTTATTTGCTCCGTTTTTAGCTCACTCTGAGTTTGCCTTAAACACCTATCTGGCACAGTAACAGTTCTTAGCCTGTTTAAAATAGTAGTACAGTTAGTGTGCCTGCACTGGCAAATCACAAGATTACTTTCCAATAACGTGTTTGGGCCTGAAGATTTTATGATTTTGTTTATGCATGCTATGTGGCTTTCCCTCATTCCTGAAATGGATAAAGTATTAACCAAACAACTATTAGTCAGTTTGTCTGTTGTGATATACAAGTTCCTTGGAGTCCATTTTTTCCAAACACCTCCTTGTATCTAAAAATGTTTCTGCCTGTGGTTAGAGAGGACAAAGGGAAATCTGGTGCTGGCTTAACTTCAGTATATTGTATTTCTGGAAGCCCCATTGGAAAGCTTTGCAGGATTTGTTCACCCTGATCAGTGAAAATAGGGATGATTCTTCCAAAGACAGGTTCATTTGAACTTAATGGATAGATATTCTGATAGGGGAAAAAACACAAACATGGTATAATCATCCAATTACTTTAGAATTTGTGGAATTTACCAGCCCTCTCTCGATGCAGCAATATTAACCTCTTATTCTTGCTTTTTCTTCTTTCAATATCATGAACAATATGAAAGTACAACTAAAGGGATGATAACATACCATGGCCTCTGAAACATCCAAAAGTGCTTATTACTTTCTCTTGGTTTAACCTGCATTTCTACAATATTTGTGGAATCTCCTTTGACTCTTCAATCTGTCCATTTCATATTCAGTCATGCTCCCCTCTTCTTCTGTTTCTTACAGAAACCCAAGTTTAATTCCTTTATGGTTCTTTTCCTTCCAACTTCTGATCCAAAGAAGGGCATCTGTTTATGTTCATTCTGATGTCTCTGTTGTTCATCTTAGTTCCCTGAATCACCTTACTACAATTTCCCTCTTTGCACAAAGTTGATCTGCTCTCGCTCTTAACCTCTTAACTGTCTGATATTTCCAATTACTTGCCAAGCCAAGCCGAATCAAATCAATGAAAACAATGTGCAAGCTTCATTCTCTTGCATTTATACAGTCATGCACAGAGCACCCTCCTGTCCTGAGGCAACATCATGATGCACTAAAAATATAATACTGTTTTTCTAGATTGAACAGCAAACTGTAAAGAAGATATTTAACCTTCCAAACTGTGCAGAGGTTTGAAATAAAAATGTAAGCAAAACTGGATTTTTTTTAGGTCCTGTTCAGCTAGGTCAAAAGATTTTTTAAGAAGCTCCATCACCTGGCATCTTACACACAGGCCTGGGAATTTGACCACCATCAGCATTCTCGTATCTTGACTTTGCTTTGTGCCATGACACTGGCGCATTGAATCAAAATTACATTTAGCAGGCTGCAAGAGGAGGCAGGGGATTCAAAAGCAGAATATGCAAAAATTGCTGCTGTGAAGTATGAAGCTTAAATTGTTTATCTTTGGAATACCATCAGCAGTATGAGAATTGTGCATTGGCAATCAATGGTGTTGAATAAGGCCTTTACCCTTTAAACAGATTCATAAAGTTAAAGACCGTAATATATTTGATAATTCACTTCATTTATTATTGACAAAACATGAATCATAAATACCCATAGAGTAGTGCACATTAGCTCCGTGTCCAAAGCTCACGTGTGTAGATTTAATGAGGACCTATGAAGATGACTTCTCCAAGTCAGTTCACGTCACCAGGTCTTGAAGGCAGCAACAGTCTCTTTCTAACTAAGTAAAAACATGGCATCTCTTTTATACCTTTTCTTTACAGCCTACGTCCTGCTAGATTCAACACTATCTGATGTTTGATGACTACCCAGTTGTTTGAACCGATTGCCAAACAGAGATGAGAGGCCCCATGCCTTATCATAACATATTGTTACTTCCTATCATTTCTTTTCCTGAGCCATAGCTTTGTTGTAAACAACCTTTGATGCACGCACTCATAACAGCATATTGCCTTTTATATTGCAGAAATCTCCTTCCCATTACTCTACCCCCCACTGTAATGAAAAGCCTGTGTTTTAAAAACGTATGTGTTTCAATCTTCTTTAAACTCAATATTTCTCTGCCTAGCTTATTTATTTATATGTGCCCATCTTTACAATACAATATCTCTGAAATTCATCCTTCTCTAATGTTATCAACATCACTGGGGGAAAAAGGCAGGTTTTTTGAGAACATGATTTAAACCAATTCTGTCTACATTACTGTTTTGTCTTTGTTAGAATAAAAACTAATGGAAAAATATATCAATATTCTTACAATTAGCACTCACATAAGATAGAAGCATGAGAAGCCACCCAACCAGGATAGTATTCAAGATATTTCTCCCTGGTCCAATTTTTGCTTATACTTTTCTATTTGAGCCAATGAATTAACTGATGTTGTTCCATGGAATGTTTCATATCTCAGTCTTCCCCTTCTGTCAGATCTGATACTACATCTTGGTTCAATTATTCCTTCCGCTGTCTTGTAAAAATTCTGCTTATCATACCTTGCATCTTGTTCAGTCTGAAGCATCCTTTGCCAACATTGAATCTGCTGGTAACTTCCATATATCCATTATTAGAGATGCTAAATACAACTTTAAGGAATGTTTTCTTGCCCCTCCACCATCTGCTCTTTTGGGTCCCTTGCCAAAGCTATCATCACTACTGAAAATGCTGATGATATAGTTATCAGCTCTGCTAAAGAGAAAACTAGTTTTTGAAAGTTTTGTGGCATGGTTTACATCTAAAGAAATCACAAAATGGCCTCACACCATACCTATATTCATGATCATACTGTTGTCGGGTTCCCTCGTGTCAGGGACGCTCAGCCCTAGGTTACTCTGTCAGTGATTCAGCTTGGTAATCCCAATTGGGTATAACAAGGCTTTATTGTAACACTTAGCAGAATCAATCATACACACAGTATTCAAACAATAATTAACAGATTCAAGGTTGGTTTTACCCGAGCTTCTGGACAACAGTGCTGTGTGGAAGGTTTTGTTCAAAATCTGTTGTGTTTCATTCTGTTTCTGCTCTTGCACTTATACACCTTTCTCATGTCTCTGTGGTGCATGAATATTATTAGCCGGAACTCATTGGCTCCACACTGTCTAGTTTTAACCAGCCATTCTCTTACACAGAGAGGGCAGGATTTTAACTCGGAAGTGGGGAGGGAGTGATGTTGTTTGCGGGATAAATATTGGCTAGGACACTGGGGATCTTTCAGTTTAACGTCTTATCTGAAAGGCGGCACCTCCGACAGTGCAGCACTCCCTCAGTACTGAGGGAGTGCTGCACTGGAGTGTCAGCCTATATTTTTGTGCTCAAGTCTCTGGAGTGGGACTTAAAGCCACAACCTTCTGACTCAGAGGTGAGGGTTCTACCAACTGAGCCACGGCTGACACACAGTTGATATTAAATTGGTTGATATGATACCATCTGCTACTTCTCACGTTCTTCTTCCTGGTACCCTGAATCAAGTACACTGATGGGCTAGCTTTATTGATTATAGGGATCAGTCCTTTCCATCTCGGTGCAAATTGGTGTTCCTTTCTGCCATAATCTATTACCATTACTGTGTCGCCGACCTGATACTCAAAAGGTCGTACCATTTTGTCGAAGTAACTTTTCATTTGCTTTTTTTTGATTTGCCCAATTGTTTAGCCACGTACATGTTTGTGGTTCTGACTGATTCTTCCATTTTTTGTACCCAATTTTCAGTAACTTGGGGTTAACAAGTAACCAGGTGTCCTCATCAACCTTCCGGTCATAGCCTGATATGTGAGGTGGCTCTGACAGCCATTAAACACATAGGAAGCATATTTACCCCTTGTGTGGGGTGATCGGCACAAAATTTCCCCGAGCATCGTTTTTAGGGTTTGGTTACCCCTTGCCACTACCCCTGAGGATTGTGGGTGATGGGAAGTGTGTAACCTCTGTTTGATTCCCACCATTGCCTGTAGTTCGGCA
Organism: Squalus acanthias; assembly: GCA_030390025.1. Lineage (NCBI taxonomy): Eukaryota > Metazoa > Chordata > Chondrichthyes > Squaliformes > Squalidae > Squalus > Squalus acanthias. The sequence continues at coordinate 104,228,310 of CM059432.1, forward strand.
AAAAGTTTCCCTGTGAAATGTGACCCCTGATCACTTTCCACCTGTTGTGGTATTCCCCACCTGCAGATCACCTCGCACAATAACATGCGAGCTGCGGCTAAAGCTGTGTTGGTGGGTACCAGGAAAGCCTCTATTGTGAAGGAATAAGCCATATAACCTATTCAGAAAAATACACTATCTTATGAAAGAATTCTGGCCTTATTAAAACATGACAAACTGGGTTTGGAAATTTAGAAACCTAACTATAAAATAGCTATGAAAGAATTCTGGCTATTGAGAAAAGACAGTTGTTGACCCTGAATAAATAACCTTATTGAAACAAAAGGTGCATGGCTCCAACCTTTGGGAACAAAAACAATGGTTCACCCTGGATAAGGTGTTCCAATTTAAACTTCGTAAAGATGGCACACAAGATAAGGAACATCTGCCCTTGTAAAGATGACATAAAATAAGGAACACCTGCCTTTCACACCGTTCTATATGGTGACCCTAGAACACCTGGAGATGAGACAAGATTCTGGCTAATGTAGTAGTAAGATTTGCAGAGGTCGGCAGAAAGATAAATAGGGATAATTGACTTGCATCAGCAGAAACATTAAAGGAAATACCACTGGAAAAGGGTACAAATATTGAAGTTTCAGATGGGATATCAGACTCGCTTTAATCGGGCAAAGTGATTCTCGGCTACAGAAGCAGCTCTGTAGTCTACCACTCTTTGTACCTCGGGGATCAAAGGTATTTGATATTGATGGATATCCTGTATAGAAACCTTTAAGAACTGTAATACTGTAGCGAAGTTAAGATTTATAAGTAAGATTCTCTGTTAAAAAGATAGTATTTTTTCTCTTTTTAGAACTGTTAATGTTGCGATTGACTGATTCAGCAACTGTAAATTGCATGTCGGTTCTTTTAATAAATCTCTATATTTTTAGAATTGTCTCACATAAGTCTTCTGTATCAATAACTCGTGAACTCAATTTCTGTACACTCTTTGGTGAAGAGTTACAGAATTTTGAGGGTGTTTTCCGGACCCTCATAATATCCGGGAGGTTACAGTCTAGCTAAACTTATTAAAAGCACTATCTGGAGGACGGTAACATTCTCGGGTTGTTCCTTTCCTTTAGGGAGAGATAGCCTGGACCTTTAGACCCAATTAAGCGTCTTTAGGATTTGGCTACCTCAAACTTTAGTTGAAAGTGAACGTCTGAGAAATATGCCTGATCCGGGGTAGCCCTAAAGGGGCTAGGACTAGTAAAAATCCCTTCAGTTGTGAACCAACGTGTGTGTTAATGAGTTGATACAGAACCCTATACTTATATTTATAGCTATATCCATCTCGTAGATTGTTAAGTATAGAAGGAGTGTTTTGCTGACAGTGGTACTGAGACCCAGATTTAAGTCTCTAGAGATGACAAGTCCCTGATCAAGGCCTTGTAGAACTTAAATCAGAACTCCCTCAATATACCATTGAGGTCTAGAAATTTCTTATAAAGTTCATATTAAATCCTAACCGAGGTTAGGTTCTGATGAAATGGCAAACCCTGTTGGAATTGGCCAAGTCTTTTTATTAGGAAATTCAAACGATTGCTACCATCAAGTCATTTACTGTGATGGATCGTCAATGACGATTAAAAAAGGGACATCCCAACAATCCTCAGCTGGGATGGGGATAGTAGTAGGGACTTTCGAGATTCCTATTCTTTTTATCCAGAAGAATTACTGTCCATACCCCTTGGCCATAAGACAGCGCAATATGCTGAAGCTGCAACACTACGGTATGCTTTAGAAAAGGCAGACCCTATTAAACCCACATTAATCTGTACAGATAGTGACTATTGTAAAAGAGGATATAACCAAGATCTAGTTTTCTGGGACAAACAAACTTTACCAATCATAAGAGTAAACCCATAAAACATAAGTCATTATGGGAAGACATTCTCCGTTCGAGGATGGAGAAACAGAATTGTCAGGTGATTCATGTAAACAGGCATACCACTGGGACAGTACACTCAAAAGGAAACAGTCTTGCAGACGAACAAGCGAAATGTTCAGTCTGCATGACACCCCCTCGAGAGGGGCCTGCCAATATTAGTGTTATCACTAGGGCAGAATGGGCAGCTAATCAGGATGAAGAACTGATTCAGCTATTAGACTCAACAAAAGAGAATCCACCAGGATATTCATCAAAGTATTTTTACTCGGAAACCCCTACTGGTATTATGCTAGTTAAATTGCCCAAGGGAAACCGAGAGGTAGCCCCAAGATACAAACGAGAACAGCTTGTAAAAGAAGCTCACGAGGGCATAGGTCAAGCACATTGTGGTGCCAGAATAACATTCTGCAAGTTGACTCCTTTTTATTGGTGGCCAGGCATGCTTAAGGCCTGTAAAACATATGTAGCAAATTGTGAGCCATGCAATTTAACCAATAAGTCATCACTAATTAACCCACCACCATTGGCTCCTCTGAAAGCTGATGAACCAATGGGAAAATTCTTTATTGACTTCATTGGACAACTTCCCCGGTCTTACACTCCGATCAAGGTGGAGCCTTTGTCTCCAAGGTCTTCAAGGACTACTGCAAATAAAGGGGGATTGGGTTAGAGCACAGCACGCCACGTCATCCGCAGTCAGCGGGGCTGGTGGAACGTAAAAACCTGGAAGTAAAAAAGCTATTGGTCAAACTGTTGAGAATCAGGGGGAAATAAGTGGACCACCGTCATTCCGGAGGTGCAGCTATCACTTAATAATGTGCCAGCATCTGCATCAGGGACAGTGTCTCCTAAAACTCCATATTATCTAATGTATAGGGTTGAGATGCATACACTGCTTACCCATGGTTCTTTTATTGCCTCTGCACTCTCTGATTCCTTGACCCGACAGCGACAGTTAGATTTAAAAAAAGAAGTAACAGAGGAGATACATCAAATTGATCAGAGGATAAGAGAGACAAATAGGCAGAAAAAATTGACAAACAAAGCATGGCAACCCCTAGCAGGAGAATGGGTACAGGAAAAGAAGTTCAAGCAAAAACCTGATTTAAGACCTAAGTGGAAAAAACCTGTTCAAATACATTCCGTTATTAACGAAAGAACTGTTGAAATACATATTAATCTGCCGAATGGCAAGCACATTTTTAAAACTGTCTCCATAGACAATCTAAAAAGATGTCCTGCAGGATACCGAAATGGAGGAACAATACAAGGTGTAGTCGTACACTGTCTTCCAAGACCCAGCTTGGAGCACGACACAGGAAATGGAAGCGATCGAACTACTGACGACGGTCAGTCAGACGGTGTCGCCGACTCCTCCACACGATGCTTGGCAACGCCTCAGAAATTGGATTCGCAAAAAGCCACAACAAAAACAAGTAAAGACCAACAAGTTACTTCAACGAAGGAGGGAAACACTGCGGATGGAGAAGGAATCAACTGAGCTTCTGGCAAGGCCTTTACAAAAACAAGAATCTGTCCTCACGCTGGATCAATGGAACAGCATGTCAAGCTTCAGCCAGCTCCAAATGACGTCTCCTTGACTCGTATGACTAACTCACCTCTACAGAACGTACATCTGCCAATTGGACATTCTAATTACATGTTGTTTCGCTAATTGCATGACAATGTACCTATCATTCTTTTAATTTCTGTTCAATTTAAAATAAGACAAAACATTGTCCTGGGATGACTTAAAGGAATTTTCATGTAGCACATGATTGGGCTCTTGGGAATCTCATGAAATTAATGTACTATTGCAACCTTATTTGTAACATTGACCAAACTCTGTCCTTGATGCTCGAGCTCATTTTTTGGTCGAGATGGGGGTGTGAAGGAATAAGCCATATAACCTATTCAAAAAAATACACTATCTTATGAAAGAATTCTGGCCTTATTAAAACATGACAAACAGGGTTTGGAAATTTAGAAACCTAACTATGAAATAGCTATGAAAGAATTCTGGCTATTGAGATAAGACAGTTGTTGACCCTGAATAAATAGCCTTATTGAAACAAAAGGTGCATGGCTCTGACAGGCTGACCTTTGGGAACAAAAACAATGGTTCACCCTGGATAAGGTGTTCCAATTTAAACTTCGTAAAGATGGCACACAAGATAAGGAACATCTGCCCTCTTAAAGATGACAAAATAAGGAACACCTGCCTTTCACGCCGTTCTATATAGTGACCCTAGAACACATGGAGATGAGACAAGATTTTGGCTGATGTAGCAGTAAGAATTGCAGAGGTCAACAGAAAGATGAATAGGGATAATTGACTTGCATCAGCAGAAACATTAAAGGAAATACCACTGGAAAAGGGTATAAATATTGAATTTTCAAATGGGATATCAGACTCACTTTAATCGGGCAAAGCGATTCTTGGCTACAGAGGCAGCTCTGTAGTCTACCACTCTTTGTACCTCGGGGATCAAAGGTATTTGATATTGATGGATATCCTGTATAGAAACCTTTAAGAACTGTAATACTGTAGCGAAGTTAAGATTTAAAAGTAAGATTCTCTGTTAAAAAGATAGTATTTTTTCTCTTTTTAGAACTGTTAATGTTGCGATTGACTGATTCACCAACTGTAAATTGCTTGTCGGTTCTTTTAATAAATCTCTATATTTTTAGAATTGTCTCATATAAGTCTTCTGAATCAATAACTCGCAAACTCAATTTCTGTACACTCTTTGGTGAAGAGTTACAGAATTCTGAGGGTGTTTTCCGGACCCTCATAATATCCGGGATGTTACAGTCTAGCTAAACTTATTAAAAGCGCTATCTGGAGGACGGTAACATTCTCGGGTTGTTCCTTTCCTTTAGGAAGAGATAGCCCGGACCTTTAGACCCAATTAATCGTTGTTAGGATTCGGCTACCTCAAACCTTAGTTGAAAGTGAACGTCTGAGAAATACGCCTGATCCGGGGTAGCCCTAAAGGGGCTAGGACTAGTAAAAATCCCTTCACTATCCATTCAGTAAACTTATCCAAGATGAGTAGACAGTGAACAAAACCACCTGGCACTTGTGGTAGTGGCCCAATAAAATCAATTTGAATATGGGTCCAAAGACCATCTGCCAGAGGTGCTGACCTTAAAAACACTCTATGAACACTAGCACCTGGGTTATGCTGCAGATAAACAAAACATCGACTAACTCTGTGAACAATATTGGATTTAAGGGAGGCCACCAGGCTGATTCTTTATTTTAGAGAAAGTAGTGTCCGATGACGCATGACCGCCCATAGGTGATGAGTGAAACATTTGGAAAAAGCCCTCTGCGTAACTGGGTGGCACGCATACAACTGGGAATTGGCACCCAGGCCCTTTGTACACGAGGACCGAATGTGACTCCTGGATCAGGAGAGTCGTACGGTGGGCATATTGCGTGGATTGTGGAAGAGGCTTCACTTGGTTGTGCCACTCACGGATCTATAAGTAGGGCTCATATTCATTCTGTAAGCTGTGCAGGTCAACAGGGGGCGTTGGAGGGTCCCACCACTGACACCTGCTGCATGAGAGCAGGTTCCCACGGCACCCCGTGCTGCACTGCCGCCTTAGCATGTTGCTCAACCAACAAGTTTCTGTGGGCATGTGGGTATTCTGTTTTGCTATAAGCCTTGACTTTCCTGAGGTAGATAGGCGCCCTCCTATCTCGTAGTGCCACCCAAAGTTGGGAGAGCATTGCTGCATGTACCAGTGGTTTCCGGTCCATGGTGCAGAAGTTATGTTGGTAGCAAAGCGATAACAACAGTACTCTGTTGATGATATAGGCACCATCCGAATAGATGTTGGTAGCCATACCGGATGAGATGTGAACAGCCATTAGTAAGGCCGCTAATTCAGCATACTGTGCAGAGTGCGTGTTACACCTGCACAATGCAGTTCAGCCATAGACGTTATACAAACACTTCTACCAGGTTGAACTCCATTGTGCCAGTTTGTTTTGACCTAAAGCTAACATTAAACTAAATAACCTCTTAACACTTTAGTTCCAAAAACTATACCCCAGCCAGGCTTGTGGGATGGATGGTAGGGTTGTGGTGTGTGGATGAACATGAACTATGAGATGACTGAGCGAGTCCACTGCTATGTTGTCTGCTTCACCTAAATGCTCAGCTGAGAGTAATCATCTGACTGAAACATCAATATCCGAGTAGGATGACATCTTAACAAATGAAGTGAGAGCCACCCCACATCTTCCTCTGATGGTTGATGCTATGGTCCACCACACTGCTGTTTAACTACACTCATACCCAGTTGCTCTGTGCTGTTGTCTGAAGATGCTTTTACAACCTCAAGTTTCAATTGATTGATGTTCCAAGTGGATTACTTAACCCGAGCTCAGTTTCAAACATACATATCAACAATGACTGTCATAGAGTCATAACGGCACAGAAGGAGGCCATTCGGCCCACCGAGTCCGTGCCGGCTCTCTGTAGAGCAAACCAGTCAGTCCCATTCCCCCGCTCTATCCCCGTAGACCTGCAAGTTTATTTCCCTCAAGTGCCTATCCAGTCTCCCCTTGAAAATATTGAGTGTCTCCGCTTCCACCACTTCCGTCAACAGCGAATTCCAGGTCCTCACCACTCGCTGCGTAAAAAAGTTTTCCCTCACGTCCCCCCTGTATCTCTTGCCCAAAACCTTAAATCTGTGTCCCCTAGTCCTTGTACCATCAACTAGTGGGAACAGCCTTTCCCCATCTAGCCTATCCAAACCTGTCATAATCTTGTACACCTCTATCAAATCACCCCTCAACCTCCTTTGCTCTAATGAAAACAAATCCAGCTTCTCCAAACTGTCCTTGTAGCTAAGATCCCCCATCCCCGGAACCATTCTGGTAAATCTCCTCTGCACCCTCTCAAGTGCCTTCACATCCTTCCTAAAGTATGGTGACCAGAACTGGATACAATACTCCAGTTGTGGCCAAACCAGCGCTTTATAAAGGTTCAGCATAACTTCTCTACTTTTGTACTCAATACCTCTATTTATGAAGCTCAAGATCCCATATGCTTTGCTAACCACTCTCTCAATATGTCCTGCCACCTTCAGGGACCTATGCATATTAACTCCCAGGTCCCTCTGCCCCTGCACACTCTTTAAAACTGTGCCATTAAGTGTATATTGCCTCTCCCTGTTCCTTCTGCCAAAATGCATCACCTCACTCTTCTCTGTATTAAATTCCATCTGCCACTTGTCTGTCCATTCTGCTAGCCTTTCTATGTCCTGTTGCAGTCGATTGGATCATCGTCACTGTTTGCCACACCCCCAAGTTTGGTGTCATCGGCAAATTTAGAAATTCTACTCTGTATTCCAATACCAGGTCATTTATATATATCACAAAAAGCAGTGGCCTCAGCACTGACCCTTGGGGAACACAACTGTCTACCATCCTCCAGTCTGAAAAACAGCCATTTATCACAACTCGTTGTTTTCTGTCCTTAAGCCAATTCTTTATCCAAGCTGTCACTGACCCACCTATTCCATGAGCCTCAATTTTGTTAACCAGCCTTCTATGTGGTACTTTGTCAAACGCCTTCCTAAAATCCATGTAGACAACATCCATTGCATTCCCTTCATCAATCCTCCGTTACTTCATCAAAAAATTCAATTAGATTAGTCAAACACGATCTGCCTTTTACAAATCCGTGTTGGTTCTCCTTAATTAGCTTAAACCTCTCCAAGTGCCCGTTAATTTTTTCCTTGATTATTGTTTCTAAAACTTTACCCACCACTGATGTTAAACTGACCGGCCTGTAGTTACTAGGATTGTCCTTACACCCTTTCTTGAACAATGGTGTCACATTTGCCACTTTCCAATCCTCAGGCACCTCCCCCGCATCTAGGGAAGATTGGAAAATTATGGCAAACCCTTCTGCTATCTCCTCCCCCAATTCCATTAGCAACCTGGGATGCAAGCCATCTGGACCAGGCGACTTATCCACTCTAAGCATACCCAGCCTTTCTCGTACATCCTGTCTATCAATTTTCACCCCTTCCATTGCTTCTACCTTTTCTACTTCTACTGATATTTTGTCAGCATCCACCTCCTTAGTAAACACCGATACAAAGTACTCATTGAGTATTCTAGCCTTGCCCTGCGCCTCTAAGCATATATCAGCTTCTTTGTCCCTAATAGGCCCCACCCCACCTCTTACTACCCGCTTACTGTTTACATGCCGGTAGAAGATTTTTGGGTTCCCTTTTATGTTAACTGCCAATCTACTCTCATATTCTCTCTTTGCCAATCTTATTTTCATCTTCGCTTCCCTTCTCAACTTATTGTATTTGGTCTGGTTCTCCCTTGAAGAATTCACCTGACATTCATCATGCACCCTCTTTTTTTGTTTCATCATCTTCTCTATCTCCCTCATCATCCAAGGAGCCCTTGCTTTGGCTCCCTTACCCTTCCCTCTTGTTGGAATGTACCTAGCCTGTACTTGGAACATCTCCTCCTTAAAGATCACCCATTGTTCCGTTACAGTTTTTCCTGTCAGTCTTTGGTTCCATTTTACCCTGGCTAGATCCTTTCGCATCCCATTGAAGTTAGCCCTATTCCAGTTTAGAAGTTCCACTCGAGATTGTTCCTTGCTCCTCTCCATTGCTAATCTAAATCTTATGATACGATGATCACTCGTACCCAAGTGTTCTCCAACAGACACTTGGTCGACCTGGCCTACCTCATTCCCCAGCACCAGATCCAGCAATGCCTCCTTCCTCGTTGGGCCAAGAACATACTGGTCAAGGAAATTCTCCTGAACACATTTCAGAAATTCCTCCCCCTCCTTTCCCTTTACCTTAGCAATATCCCAGTCGATATTGTCTCTGCAATTTCCCTGCAGATTTGCTCCTCTACCTCCCTCTCACTATTTGGAGGCCTGTAGAATACCCCCAATAGCGTGATCATACCCTTTTTGCTCCTCAACTCTAACCAAATGTATTCTGTCCTTGTCCCCTGAAGAACATCCTCCCTTTCCAACACTACAATGTCTTCCTTAATCAGCACTGCCACCCCACCTCCCCTTTTTCCTTCCCTATTTTTTCTGAACACCTAGAATATTAAGTGCACAGTCCTCACCGTTTTTAAGTCATGTTTCCGTTATTGCCACAACATCATATTGCCACACGGCTAATTGTGCCTGTAGCTCACCAACTTTATTCACCACACTTTGTGCGTTTATGTACATGCATTCTAAACCCATTTTTGAATTTTTCGTAGTCTTTCTTAGTCTGCTCCTATCTAATATGGTACTACTTCTGCCTCCAGCACTACCTTCCCCTCCAGTACCATCCAACACACTCACTCTTCCATGCACCCCATTCCTCCCCTCCACTCCTACATGCTGGTGCCCATCCCCCTGCCAAGCTAGTTTAAACCCTCCCCAACAGCACTAGCAAACCTTCCCGCGAGAATATTGGTCCCGGCTCTGTTGAGGTGTAACCCGTTCGGCTTGTACAGGTCCCACCTTCCCCTGAAATGGTCCCAATGCCTCAGAAATCTAAAGCCCTCCCTCCTGTACCATCTCTCCAGCCAAGCATTCATCTGTCCTATCCTCCTATTCCTGTACTCACGAGCATGTGGCACCGAGAGTATTCCGGAGATAGGAAAAGACCCTCTGGTCCATCTAACTTGTCCCACATAATTGTAATACCTTGTGTATCATAATACTGACACTCCCCACCCCACTTGGAAGCTGAGAGATCTCCTGGGTGAGACGAAAAACCAGATAAAAACCCAGGCCAATTTAGGGGGATGGGAAATCTGGGAAATCTGGGAAATTCCCCCCCCCCCCCACCACCCCCAGGCAATCAAAACTAGTCCCGATCATCACTCTGGCCATGATAATTCGTTGCAGTACCTACCTTTTGTACGAGCTGATCTCCACCCCAGCCACAAACAGGTCCCGCTCTCGCTTGAAGGAAGTCAGCGAATCCATCCGGCATCTTGTTCCAGAAGTCCAATATTCTCTAGGAAAAGAACCACCTTTTGACATCTAACCTAGATCTGGCATTGTACAACGTAAAATTGTGACCCCAGATCCTCCCTAACCTATTTAATTGGAACAAACTGTCGACTCGAACACAATCTACTCGTGGGGCGAAACACAGGCATGTTGCATACAACAACTTGCATTTATAAAGCGCCTTTAACGTAGTGAAACATCCCAAGGCACTTCACAGGAATGCTTATCAAACAAAATTTAACACCGAGCCATGTAAGGAGATATTAGGACTGAAGACCAAAAGCTTGATCAAAGAGGTAGATTTTAAGGAGCCTCTTAAAGGAGGAGAAGTAGAGAGGTTTAGGGAGCGAATTCCAGAGCTTCGGGCCGAGGCAGCTGAAGGCACGGCTGCCAATGGTGAAGTGATTAAAATCGGGGATGCACAGGAGGCCAGAATTGGAGGAACACAGCTCTCTAAGGGTTGTAGGGCTGGAGGAAGTTAAGAGATAGGGAGGGGCAAGGCCATGGAGGGATTTGAAAACAAGGATGAGAATTTTTAAATCGAGGCATTGCTTAACTGGGAGCTAATGTAGGTCAGCAAGCACAGGGGTGATGAGTGAATGGGACTTGATGCGAGTTAGGATACAGGCAGCAATGTTTGGATGAGCTGAAGTTTATGGAGGGTGGAAGATGTGAGGCCAGCAAGGAGAGCATTGGAATGGTCAAGCCTAGAGGTAACAAAGGCAAGGATGAGGCTTTCAGCTGAGGCAGGGATGGTGTCAGGTGTTGTTACCGAGGTGGAAATAGGCAGACTTAGAGATGGCGCGGATATGTGGTCGGATGCTTATGAGTCAAATATGACACCAAGGTTGCGAACAGTCTGGTTCAGCCTCAGACAGTGGCCAGGGGAAAGGATGGAGTCGGAGGCTAGGGAACAGAGTTTGTAGCGGGGACCGAAGACGATGGGTTTGTCCTTCCCAATATTTAGTTGGAGAAAATTTCTGCTCATCCAGTACTAGATGTCGGACAAGCAGTATGACAATTTAGAGACAGTGGAAGGGTTGAGAGAGGTGGTGGTGAGGTAGAGCTGGGTGTTTATTTTTATTCGTTCCTAGGATGTGGGCATTGCTGGCAAGGCCAGCATTTATTGTCCATCCCTAATTGCCCTTGAGAAGATTGTGGTGAGCCGCCCTGCAGTCCATGAGGTGAGGGTACTCCCACAGCGCTGTTAGGGAGGGAGTTTCAGGATTTTGACGCAGCGATGAAGGAACGGCAATATATTTTCAAGCCAGGATGGTGTGTGACTTGGAGGGGAACCTGGAGATGATGATGTTCCCATGTGCCTGCTGCCCTTGTCCTTCTAGGTGGAAGAGGTTGCGGGTTTGGGAGGTGCTGCCGAAGAAGCCTTGGTGAGTTGCTGCAGTGCATCTTGTAGATGGTACACACTGCAGCCACAGTGCGCCAGTGGTGGAGGGAATAAATGTTTAAGGTGGTGGATGGGGTGCCAATCAAGCGGGCTCCTTTGTCCTGGATGGTGTCGAGCTTCTTGAGTGTTGTTGGAGCTGCACTCATCCAGGCAAGTGGAGAGTATTCCATCACACTCATCACTTGTGCCTTGTAGATGGTGGAAAGGCTTTGGGGAGTCAGCAGATGAAACACTTGCCGCAGAATACCTCGCCTCTGACCTGCTCTTGTAGCCACAGTATTTATGTGGCTGCTCCAGTTAAGTTTCTGGTCAATGGTGGTCCCCAGGATGTTGATAGTGGGGAATTCGGCGATGGTAATCCTGTTGAATTTAAGGGGAAGTGGTTAGACTCTCTCTTGTTGGAGATAGTCATTGCCTGGCACTTGTGTGGCCCGAATGTTACTTGCCACTTATCAACCCAAGCCTGAATGTTGTCCAGGTCTTGCTGCATGCAGGCACGGGCTGCTTCATTTTCTGAGGAGCTGCGAATTGAACTGAACACTGTGCAGTCATCAGCGAACATCCCCACTTCTGACCCTATGTTGGAAGAAAGGTCATTGATGAAGCAGCTGAAGATGGTTGGGCCTAGGGCACTGCCCTGAGGAACTCCTGCAGCAATGTCCTGGGGCTGAGATGATTGGCCTCCAACAACTACAACCATCTTCCTTTATGCTAGGTATGACTCCAGCCCGTGGAGAGATTTCCTCTGATTCCCATTGACTTCAATTTTACTGGGGCTCCTTAATGCCACACTCAGTCAAATACTGCCTTGATTTCAAGGGCAGTCACTCTCACCTCTGGAGTTCAGCTCTTTTGTCCATGTGTGGACTAAGGCTGGTGGAACCCAAACTGAGCATCGGTGAGCAGGTTATTGGTGAGCAAGTGCCACTTGATAGCACTGTCGACGACACCTTCCATCACTTTGCTGATGATTGAGAGTAGACTGATGGGGCGGTAATTGGGCGGATTGGATTTGTCCTGCTTTTTGTGGACAGGACATACCTGGGCAATTTTCCACATTGTCGGGTAGATGCCAGTGTTATAGCTGTACTGGAACAGCTTGGCTAAAGGCACGGTTATTTCTGAAACACAAGTCTTCAGCATGACAGCCAGGATGTTGTCGGGGCCCATAGCCTTTGATGTATCCAGTACATTCAGCAGTTTCTTGATCACGTGGAGTGAATTGAACTGGCTGAAGACTGATTCAGTGATGGTGGGGACCTCAGGAGGAGGCAGAGATTGATCATCCACTCAGCACTTCTGCCTGAAGATGGTTGCGAATGCTTCAGCCTTGTCTTTTGCACTCATGTGCTGGGCTCCGCCATCATTGATGATGGGGATGTCCACGGAGCCTCCTCCTTCCGTTAGTTGTTTAATTGCCCACCACCATTCACGGCTGGATGTGGCAGGACTGCAAAGCTTTGATCTGATCTATTGGTTGTGGGATTGCTTAGCTCTGTCTATAGGATGTTGTTTCCGCTGTTTAGCATGTATGTAGTCCCATGTTGTAGCTTCACGAGGTTGGCACTTCATCTTTAGGTACGCCTGGTGCTGCACCTGGCATGCTCTTCTACACTCCTCATAGAAACATAGAAAAATTGAACCAGGGTTGGTCCCCTGGCTTGATGGTAATGGTAGAGTTAGAGATATGCCGGGCCATGATGTTACAGATTCTGGTGGAATACAATTCTGCTGCTGGCCCACAGTGCCTCATGGATGCCCAGTTCTGAATCTATCCCATTTAGCACGGTGGTCGTACCACACAACACGATGGAGAATGTCCTCAGTGTGAAGACGGGACTTCTTCTCCACAAGGCCTGTGGTCACTTCTACCAATACTGTCATGGACAGATGCATCAGCGACAGGTGAGAACGAGGTCAAGTAGGTTTTTCCCCTTATGATGGTTCTCTCACCACCGTACGCAGTCCCGGTCTGGCAGCTATGTCCTTCAGGACTCGGCCAGCATGGTCAGTAGTGGTGTTACCGAGCCACTCTCGACTTTGAAGTCCCTCACCCAGAGTACGTTCTGTGCCCTTGCTTCCCTCAGTGCTTCTTCCAAGTGGTGTTCAACAGGGAGTACCGATTCATCAGCTGACGGAGGGCAGTAGGTGGTAATCAGCAGGAGGTTTCCTTGCCCATGTTTGACCTGATGCCATGAGACTTCATTGGGTACAAAGTCAATGTTGAGGACTCCCAGGGTCACTCCCTCCAGATTGTATACCACTGTGGCGCCACCTCTCGAGGAGTCTGGGACATTGGCTGAAAGGTACGATTCTGTGAGTATGACTGTCAGTCTTGTCTAGTCTGTGGACAGCTCTCCCAATTTTGGCACTCGTCCCCAGATGTTGGCGAGGAGGACCTTACTGGGTCGACTGGGCTGGGTGCACCTCGGTCGATGGCAGGTGGTCCGTCCAGTTTTATTCTGTCTTCATCTTTGTCGCGGTTTGGTACAACTGAGTGGCTTGCTCAGCCATTTTAGAAGGCAGTTAAGAGTCAACCACATTGCTGTGGGTCTGGAGTCATATATAGGCCAGACCAGGTAAGGACGGTACATTGCCTTCTCTGAAGGACATTAGATGGGTTTTTACAACAATGGTCGTAAGCTTCATTTACACAGTTATTGATACTAGCTTTTTATTCCAGATTTATTTAATTGAATTTAAATTCCCCAGCTGCCGTGGTGGGATTTGAACTCATGTCTCTGGATCGTTAGTCCAGGCCTCTGGATTACTCGTGGAACTACTGTGCTACCGTAGCTGGTAGTGGTTATGTTAACGGTGTGGGAGTGGGAAGAGAAGCCGTTGCAGGTGATTCTCTGGCTAGGACTGGACAGATAAGAATGGAACCAGGCAAGTGTTGGCCTATCCAGTTGGATGACAGTGGAGAAGCCTTGGAGGAGGATGGTGTGGCCAACTGTGTCAAAGGCTGCAAACAGGCCGAGAAGGAAGAGTTTTACCATTGTCACAGTCACATAGGATGTTATTTGTGACTTTGATAATAGCCGTTTCGATACTGTGGCGGGGCAGCAAACTGATTGGAGGAATTTTTGTAATGAAGACTTGTGAAACTTGACATGAATTTTAAAGCTGAAGTATCCAACCGTTTTGAAAGATGGGCACGGATTTGGGAGGCAACAGCATGTTCAAAAACTTGAGAGGAAAGGGAGGTTTGAGATGGGGCCATAGATTGCAAGGACGGAGGGGTCAAGGACAAGGTTCCCGTTCAGCAGGTCCTACACAGCTGGCTCCATAGAGTTGTAATGGCAAAACCGTACATGCAAGGTAATTTGAATGGGCCACGGACCCAAATAAAAATTACGGGGAACATTGATCAAAGCTTGGTTTTTTGAGAGGGGTGATGATGGCAGATTTGAAGGAGATGGGGGCAGTACCCGAAAAGAGAACACCGTTAACACTATCAGCTAACATGGGGGCCAGGAAGGAAAGTTGGGTGGTCAGCAGTTTATTGGGAATAGGGTAAAGAGAGCAGGAGGTGGGTCTCCTGCGGAAGCTGAGCTCAGAGAGGGAAGTTTGGCCCAGTGGCCATGGGGAAGTGGCAGAGGTAGCTGATCGGATGGCCTCAATCGTAGTGACAATGAAGTCCATGAGCTCCTCGCACTTGTTGGAGGTGAGGATGGAGGAGAAAAGGGAGAGAGGTTTAAGAAGACCGTTTGCAGTAGAGAAAAGCAGCCAGGGGTTGTCTTTGCATTCCAGGATGATCCTAGAATAGTGAGCAGTTTTGGCAGACGAGAGCAGGACCCGATAGTGCTTTATGTGGTCCAGCCAGATCTGGCGGTTAATGGCTGAACAAGTTGTCCACCATATATGTTCAAGTCTGCGTCCCTTGTACTTAAGGGAGCGCAGATGAGGGCCATACCAGGGGTAACGACTAGGGTGAGAGTGTAATGGTTTTAATGGGGACTAGGGCATCAAAGGTAGAGGTGAGGGTGTGGTAGCTGCAGAAATGTCACGGTGAATGGAGGGCCAAAGGATAGACAGTTGAGATTTTGAAAGTACAGTTGTAAGTAAATTGGGAAGAGTTTTTTTTTTCCAGGGACAGACACAGCAGGAAGTCGGGTTGGGAGGGTGAAGTGGGTGGAGAGCGATACAAGGAAGTGATCAGAGATGGCCTTACTTGACAATACAAAACGGTTGGATACTTCGGCTTTAAAATACATGTCAACTTTCACAAGTTTACAAAAAAAAATGTGGAATTTCAGTATCAGTTTTGGGTAAAACCTTTTTCAAATACTTCTACAGAAAAAGGGATTATTGAACAGAGCAACTGAGTGAAACATTGATCTTAAATAGATGTTAAGAACATCAAGATGAATAGGAAAATTCCATATGAAGCAAAGTTGCTGCTAAAGTATAATTTACTCAAATGCTGCAGCCTATACTGTACAAAATTACTGGAAAAGTTTTCAGGAATCTAAAATACCTCATTTATAGTCTGCCTGGCATGTTCCTTTCAGCTACATATACTAGAAAAAAATTCCTTCATCCCTTTCCAAGCTTGGACAACTCCGTAGGACTTTGCTCAATCATAAATGGAAACCCCATTTCCCCAATGAGTTCAGCCAAAAGTGATCACATCCCATCAAGAATGATTGATATGCAGTAACTTCATACACACATACAAAATATATATATATATATATATACATACACACAAGCAAAGATACACGATATGAAACCAAAACTCAATGTGGTCTAAAACTTGCTTCATGAGACAAAAACCATCGATACTGTAACAATTATTTTATTAGAAAAGTTATACATAACAGCATGAACTATCACTGTTCAGCAACATTTAATGATGACCTAATTAAGCAACAAACTAGAGACTCAGTAGCATAAGCAAAATGCTGCTTAAAATGAAAGCTTTCACCTTTTCCATAATTAAACATTCATTAAAAATTATCTACACATTTTATACAAAAGGGGAATATAAGCTTACAGGCACATTATTTTTAAAATAAAACAGCATTGTAACACTCCAGACTGTTAAAGCATCCTAAAATTGAGTATGTTTTTAAAATTAACTGAATAGTTTGTACGTCCTTGGTTGTATTTTAACAAATTGTTTGTAATTCCAGTGGACAATGGACATACCGGTAGACTGTGTTCCAAAAATATCTCAATATAGAGGAACCAGCACACAATTATAAAAGTTAAATTAAGTGCAAGTGTTGAATACCAACTTCTCTATAGTACTGTGTTGCAGACATATGAATTTCATCAAATGACATCTTATCGAGACAGTCTACCAGCAGCAGTGGTGTTACACAAGTGACATTTCTGAATAATGCAATCAACAAAGCATAATTATGTCTGCACAGAAACATATTCATAATATACCTGAAACATTATGTATTTCTCCAATCATGATTTTCAGTATAAAACCTGTCAAGGAGTGTGAGTTATTTGTATTTATCATAAACACTGGAATAACACACCTATCCCAAAAAATTGAAGGGTTCTCTGTCCAAAATAATCTTTTAACTCAATATACATTAAAACCAACTTACCAAAGTATTGTAATAGTCTCAATTCCCCATATGGGGCAATACATATCTAGTGAATAAACACTAGCCATTTAAGATCAACCAGATCAGACAATGTTGAATCTTGGTCCGGGAGTTGCAATGATGTCGCTATAAGGCTCAGTCTGCGTAAGCTCAATTGCCTGTTGCTTTTTAAGTACCAAGAAACTGTAGAACTTCGCAGCGGCTTGTTTCCGGTTGTTTTTCCGACATAAATCTGCCAGGCTAATAGATTCAGCTCCTGTTTTAGCCAAAGCTCTCTGAAAAAGATAAAAATGATGAAGGCATGCCCTAAAACCAAATTGTTAATGTTTGTGTATTGAAGATAGAAGACTGCATAAAAGATCATTTGTAATGTATGTAAATCAATCCACTTTAATAAATACAGAAGCTTATTAAAAATAAAAAGGGAAAGTCAGTTAAGGACAACAACTTTAAATAGCACAAACAGAAAAACATCTCAAGATGGTGGAGGGGTGACCAAAAGCTTTTATGGGGATTTTAAAGGAGGCGAGGGATGTCATACGTTTATGGAGGGAATTCCATTTTTTGTTCAAAATACTTAATTTTATACAAAAAAAACTTGAAAAATGTCTTTCACCTTCTACAACCTGCATGGAGACCCGAGCGGCTGGCTCCCTCCCTGCTAAACAACTCCAGTGATGTCAACCTCATGTGGATCCATAAAAAAACAAAGGCAGTTGCGGTTTTAGACTAACCAGACAGCTGCTCCATAACCTCAGGATTTCACGAAACCAAGCTGTATGCTGGGGAGGCAGATTTCCCAGCCTACAGCATGGTTACCAGGGTCCTGCAGTTCCTGGTCAGCTTACAAGCTAATCCAAAATCGCAACCCTATTATTGTCTATGGAGCTGTTCTGGGATGCTCTCAATTAGTGACATAACTGGAACTGCTTGCAGGAAAGAAGACGCAGGGGTCTTTCAGTGGATAATAAAAAAAATATATATTCTTTTAAATCAGCAGGTGGTCACTGAATTCCATGCATTACCAGTTAGGCCTGCAGGTGGTGCTGTGATTGTGACAGGGGCGTAATATTGTTAAATGCCACATAATGTTATTTGTCGGAACAAATTTGTAATTTTAAATTGGTGGTTTTAGTGTGCATGCTCCTCCACTCCAGCGCCACCATATGACTCTGCAGCATCTGCTCAAAACAAATTTCTAAACATAAATGTAAAATCGGAAACCTAATTATTTGTAAACAGAAATGGCTTTGATTTAATCAGCAAACCAGATTCCCCCCCCCCTCCCCCCAGAACAAAAATGATGCAACCTGCCCTCCCAGTTTTGTGCGTGTCCTCTGACACCAACCCTGCAACCATGGCCAGTTGCGTCTGACTGTTGTACTTGTGCACTGGTGGGTGCCTCTAACTTGAGATTCTTGCACAACCACTGTTATCAGTATGAAAGCTACAACTTAAAATTTGAAAAATGTACCAGGTGGCAGTATCAGTCTCTTCCAACAAATCCCCTCGACCCCTGCTGGCAGAATGTGCCCAACCCCACCAACAAATTGTAAGAGTTTGCCAGGCTCTTGCATACCGTCCAACAACTTAATCTTATTTGTTATACCTTTCATTAGGATTGGCTTAGTTTGAAGAATTTTGAGACACAATTTTATAGCAACAATTTTTTTTAAACTGTCAATGATGTAAAACTTCATCGTAACAAAAACAGATAATAATGGTTGGTCTAGCTTCTTATGTCCAATTTACTCAGTGCACCATATTAAAAAGGGGTTAACAGTTAGGCATCATTGGTCCTAGAAAAACTTTAAAATTCAATGCCAGTAGAGTACATAGCAATACCCAAACAGCATCATGGGCCCCAAATTTATCAAGCGCCAAATGCAGTGTTAGCTTCAGTTTTGCCTCTGAAAGGAATCATTCTCCTCTTTACTCTTGACTTATTGCCCATCATGGTTATTGCCCAACGAGGAAGGAGGCAATGCTGAATCTAGTCCTGGGGAATGAAGTGGGTCAAGTGGAGAATGTCATATCTCGGGAATATTGACCATAATGTTGTAAGGTTTAGATTAATTATGGAGAAGGACAAGGAGCAATCTAGAATAAAAATACTTAACTGGACGAGGGCTAATTTCAGCAAATTGAGGGGGGGCATCTGGCCAGGTCAATTGGAGTCAAAGACTGGCAGGCAGAAATGTAATGGAGCAATGGGCGGCCTTTAAAAAGGAGATGGTTTGGGTACAGTCTAGGTACATTCTCACAATGGGGAAAGGATGGACAAGCAAAGCCAGAGCTCCCTGGATGACGAAGATGTTAGAGAGTAGGATGAAGCAGAAAAAGAGGGCATATGACAGATGTCAGCTTGGTAATAGAAAGGAGTATCAGGCTGAATATAAAAAGTACAGAGGAGAAATGAAAAAGAAAATAAGAGGGGCAAAGAGACAGTACAAGAATAGGTTGGTGGCTAACATAAAAGGGACTCCAAAGGTCTTCAATAAGCATATTAACAGTAAAAGGGTTGTCAGGAGTGGTGGGGCCGACTAGGGACCAAAATGAAGATCTATTGGAGGAGGCAGAAGACATGGCTGAGTTACTAAACTACATAGAATATACAGCACAGAAACTGGCCATTCGGCCCAACCAGTCCATGCCGGCATTTATGCTCCACTCGAGCCTCCTCCCATCCTTGCTCATCTAACTCTCAGTATAACACTCTATTCCCTTCTCCCTCATATGCCTATCTAGCTTCCCCTTAAATGCATCTATACAATTCGCCTCAACCACTCGCTGTGGTAGTGAGTTTCACATTCTCACCACTCTCTGGGTAAAGAAGTTTTTTCTGAATTCCGTATGAGATTTCTTGGTGACATCTTATATTGATGGTCTCTAATTTTCCTCTTCCTCATGAGTGGAAACACTCTACTTGATCAAAACCTTTCATAATTTTAAAGACCTCTATTAGGTCACCCCTCTCTTTTCATCCTTTCTGGATAGGTATAGCCTCACAGTTCTGGCATCATCCTTGTAAATCTTTTTGAACTCTCTCCATTGCCTCGATATCCTTTTTATAATATGGCAACCAGAACTGTGCACTGTACTCCAAGTGTGGTCTAACCAAGGTTCAATACAAGTTTAGCATAACATATCTACTTCTCAATTCTATCCTTCCAGAAATAAACCCTAGTGCTTGCTTTTGTTATGACCTTATTGACCTGCAACACAACTTTCAGTGATTTGTGTATTTGTACTCCCAGATCCCTTTGCTCCTCTACCCCATTTCGATTCTTATTTTCCAAGTAATATGCTACCTCCGTATTTTTACCAAAATGGAATACCTCACACTTATCTATGTTGAAATTCATCTGCCAATTATATGCCCATTCTGCAAGTTTATTAAGGTTGTCTTATAATTTGTTGCAGTCCTCCTCAGTGGTGACCATCCCTCCCAATTTGGTGTCATCTGCAAATTCAGAAATTGTGTTTTTGATTCCAAAGTCCAAAGTACTTTGCATCGGTGTTTACCAAGGAAGAGGATTTTGCCAAAGCTACAGTAAACGAGGAGGTTGCCGGGATACTGGATGAGATAAAAAATAAAGAGGCGGTACTAGAAAGGCTGGCAGTGGATAAGTCACTTGGTCCAGATGGGATGCATCCTAGGTTGCTGAGGAAAGAAAAAGGTAGAAATTGCCGAGGTGCTGGCCACAATCTTCCAATCCTCCTTAGATGCACAGGTGGTGCCAAAGGACTGGAGGATTGCAAACATTACACCCTTGTTCAAAAAAGAGCAGAAGGATAAACCTGTCAGTTTAATGTTGGTGGTGGGGAAACTTTTAGAAACAATAATCCAGGAGAAAATTAACAGCCACTTGGACAAGCATCGACTAATAAAGGAGAGCCAGCACAGATTTGTTCAGGGCAAATCATGTTTGACTAAATTGATTGAGTTTTTTTGATGAGGGCAACACGGTGGCATAGTGGTTAGCACTGGTGCCTCACAGCGCCAGAGACCCGGGTTCGAATCTGACCTCGGGTGACTGTCTGTGTGGAGTTTGCACATTCTCCCCGTGTCTGCGTGGGTTTCCTCCGGGTGCTCCGGTTTCCTCCCACTGTCCAAAAATGTGCGGGTTAGGTTGATTTGGCTATGATAAATTGACCCTTAGTGTTAGGGGGGATTAAATATGTGGGGTTATGGGGATAGGATGGGATATGTTAGGAGGAATTAAATACGTGGGGTTACGGCGGTCGGGTGGGATATGTGTACTGTGGGGATTAAAGCAGGGACAGGGTACTGGATTTGAATGATCAGCCATGATCGTATTGAATGGTGGTGCAGGCTCGACGGGCCGAATGGCCTACTCCTGCTCCTAGATTCTATGTTTCTATGTAACAGAGGGTGGATGAGGGCAGTGTAGTTGATACAACAACCGTATTTATATAGCGCCGTTAACGTAGCAAAACGTCCCAAGGCACTTCGCAGGAGCGTTATCAAACACCAAGCCACAAGAGATATTAGGACAGATGGAGGTAGGCTTTAAGGAGGGGCTTAAAAGGAGGAAAGAGAGGTAGAGAGGCGGAGAAGTTTAGGGAGGAAATTCCAGTGCTTAGGGCCTTGACAGCTGAAGGCACAGCCGCCAACAGTGGAGTGATTAAAATTGGGGATGCTCAAGAGGCCAGAATTGGAGGGCTGGAGCAGATTACAGAGATAGGGAGGGGTGAGGCCATGGAGGGATTTGAAAACAAGAATGAGAATTTTAAAGTCGAGGCGTTGCTTAACTGGGAGCCAATGTAAGTCAGCGAGCACGGGTGATGGGTGAATGGGACTTGGTGCGAGTTAGGACACGGGCAGCAGTTTTGGATGACCTCAAGTTTACGGAGGGTAGAAATTGCGAGACCGGCCAGGAGTGCGTTGGAATAGTCAAGTCTAGAGGTAACAAAGGCATGGATGAGGGTTTCAGCAGCAGATAAAGTACCACATATTAGCCTTGTTAACAAAATTGAAGCCCATGGGACAAAAGGGGCAGTAGCAACATGGATACAAAATTGCCTAAGGGATAGAAAACAGAGTTGTTGTGAATGGGTGTTTTTCAAACTGGAGGGAAGTATACAGTGGAGTTTCCTCAAGGTTCAGTACTGCTGTTTTTGATATAAATTAATGACTTGGACTTGGGAGTACAGGGCACAATTTTGAAATTTGCAATGACACAAAACTTGGAAGTGTAGCGAGCATGATAGTAATAGACTTCAAGAGGACAAAGGCAGGCTGGCGGAATGAGCGGACACATGGCAGGTGAAATTCAACACAGAAAAGTGAGGGGATACATTTTGGTAGGATGAATGAGGAGACATAATACAAGCTAAATGGTACAATTTTAAAGGCGGTGCAAGGAGAGAGACCTGGGGGTGTTTGCGCACAAATCTTTGAACAGGCAGGACAGGTTAACAAAGCAGTTAATAAAGCATATGGGATCCTGGGCTTTATAAATGGAAGCATAGACTACAAAAGCCAGGAAGTTATGCAAAACCTATATAAAACACTATTTCAGCCCCAGCTGGAGTATTTAGGAAGGATGTGAAGGCTTTGGAGAGGGTACAGAAGAGATTTACTTGAATGGTTCCAGGGATGAGGGATTAGTTACGCAGATAGACTGGAAAAGCTGAGGGTGTTATCCTTGGAGCAGAAAAGGCTAAGAGGAGATTTGATAGAGGTGTTTAAAGTGATGAAGGATTTAGATAAGAGTAAATAAAGAGAAACTGTTTCCAATGGCTGAAGGGTCGATAACAAGGCGGCACAGATTTAAAAGGTGATTGGCAAAAGAACCAGCGGCGACATGAGGAAAACATTTTTATGGAACGAGTGGTTAGGATTTGGAATGCACTGCCTGATAGCGTGGTGGATACAGATTCAATAGTAGCCTTTAAAGGGGAATTGGATAAATACTTGAAGGAGATATAGGGAAAGAGCCGAGGAGTGGGACTAACTGGATTGCTCTTCAAAAGAGCCAGTGCAGAAGTGATGGGTCAAATGGTCTCCTTCTGGGCTGTACTATTCTATGATTCTATGATATTGGGGATGGATCTCCACAGGGGTCTCCCAATCGTTTGCCAAAAAAAGTAAATTTCACTCTGAAGGATGCTATCCAATAATGAAGATGCAGCTAACTGCAATGCTACTCCACGACACCTGAAGTCAACCAATTTTGCAGAGTACATGTAATAGTTGTTATGCAGCTAGTTGTCTTGAATTTTTTTTGGTAACCTAGAGATTTAGTGCAAAACCCTAATTCTAAAAAAAAAAATTAATGGCCAGAATTAGATTTAAAACATTTTGTGCGAAAGTAGGTCACCACATTAATCCGTATGTATACATCTCTAAAGTAAAGTGGTTAAACCACTATCTGCAAACATTTCTTAATAATTCTAGGTTTATTCATTATACAAATAAAAAGCCTTCAAATCACAGCATAGTATTCGGCACAATTTTATGTATAATTTAGCTGCACAAATCTCCACAGTGAATGCTCAGTCCATTATTTATAAATTACTTTATTTTAATTATCTTACCTGTAGACCATGAAGCATTTGCTGAGTTCGCTTGTTCCACCGCCTCTCTTCCTGATCCTGGTCACCCCCTACCGTTTCCTCTTCCTAAAAACAAAAGCAAAATATTTTATAGTAAAACCCAAATTTGAATGGAAGAGGAAACACCAATAACCCAAACTCCATCCAAGGGACTACGTATATATTACAGACCAATAAAAGACATTAGGACTTCCATCAGTGTCCCAGTTGTTCAATTATACCCATTATGAAATGATAGAGGACTGTAAACATATTTCAAAGAACTAAAGGCCATTCAGCAAACAAAGCTGTTATAATTTACAAAGCTGCTTTTCCCATTATTGCAACTGTTCCTTTTCCCTCACAGCTGGTTTTCCCATCACTGGGATTCTTCCCATTTGGCACTAGATAAGTCTGGAAACCAGCTCAGGTGGTCCTGGCTAGACAACCAGTGGGAAGCTTTCCAGAATTAATTTTTCATGGTTAAATAAAGTTGATCAAAATAATGAATCTCATCATGTTGATCAAATACTGTTTTTATTTTCCATTATACAATTAGAAATGTGGTCTTAATGTACAAAAAAATTAATACAAGTTTGTGAAATAAAAAACTATTTTGAAAGCTTAAATAGGAATTTTAGTATTTCAAATTAAAGAAACGATAAAAACCCTTCAAACAGAATTCTTGCTGAAATCCAGTGAATCACTGAGTAACTGATCTATACAAACCAGAGCTCCCAAATTGATGCCTAATGTGTGTTGAAATAGACAATCCCTGCTAGAGTGCAATAATGGAGGCACTAGAATTGGTATTAGCATGGCTGGGCTTGGCAGGAGGTAAGTCTGGAAAAAGCTCCTGACTTTGTTTTGTAATTTTTTTCGTCTTCACCATTTTCTTTCCTTAAGATATCAAATCCTCACTGAGATACAGTTCCATGGGCACTCTCCAGTATCTCACCTAAGCAATCATATTTGACCAATAGGGCACCACAGTTGAACTGAATCCTTTCTCACTTGACGTCCATGTGCTGGAGAAAAGATAAGTAATGGGAAGCCCAGACAAATCTTCCCATCACTGATACAAGGATGCTAGGATCAATTATAGCGGCCCTACTGCTACTTTAGCTGATCAACAAGCTCAAAAGAATGGGAATCAAAGCTGGGACCTTCCTAGTCTGTATGGCTTATCTATTTACATCAAACTGGCTCAGCCATCGAGACAGAAATGCGCTTCTGATCAGTATCTGCGGACTTCCAAATGAAGTGTGTGCAGATATTGTGTGTAGAAAAGACAGGCATCATCTTTCATGACCTAGTTTTGAATAGTTCACATATGCTCACGGTCATGGCTCACACATGAACAGCCAATTCTGCATAGCATCGGAAGGCTACCACTGCTCATAGATTTGTAGCCCAATGTGAATCACTAACTTCAGGAAGAGTAAGGGAAGCCAATAAGATAAAGAAAAACACAAACCTCGCTGCAGAATGCTTTTTGCAAAGGTCTCAATGTATTTGAAACCATTTTATTCAGATAAGCTAGCAAAAAGAGTTTTAAAAAAGTAGCTGTCCCCACCTCCTCTTCCTCCTCTTCATCTTTTTCCTTCTTCTCTGGTAGAATTGCAAGCTCTGGGACAAGGTCAGTAATGTGCAATTGCTCCTCTGGGGGAAGCTCTACTGGTGGAATCTGCAATTCCTGTTCTTGCTGCTGCGGCTGCTGTTGCTCTTCTTGCTGCTGAAGGGACATAACAGTTAGAAAATGAGAGATACAAGTCTCCAACAGAACTACAGGAACAGGAGTGAAGGTCTCTGTATCAAGCAGCAACAGCAGATGTCAAAACAGAAAGTCACTATATTGAGGGGAAATATTTTGTTTTTTCATGAGGAAAAAACACATTACTTAAATTTTGTTGAATCGAAGCCCCAAGATCAGGATTAAGAACTAGAAAGGATGCAGCCTGAAGAAAAGACATTGCTACTGTCTACCATTACTGTTTTTTCTCAAAGGAAAAACTTAGGGAGAGAAATCAGTATCGCCCCGTTTGGGGGGCGGTAACCTTTGCAGCAGGCGCTAATGATCCCCAGCTTTCACGGAATTGGGTTTAGCGCTGCAGGAAGGAAGTGGAACGCTATATAAAGCGCTCCACTCCCTTCCTGGAGCGTTAAAGCACGCAGGCAGGGCAGTAATTGCGCAGCGTTGCAATGTCCCGTGCAGCGCTGTCGCGTTCCGAGGCTCCTTCCCTCCCTTAAAGGGAAGGGCCGTCGCTGCAGGCTCTGTATTGGGACCAGTTAGCTGGTCCCCGACGGCGGCCGTGATCCGGCCCGATCAGCCCCATGCACTCCAGCAGAGTGCCAGGCTGATCGATGGCGGGCCATGAAGTAAAAAAAAAAATTGACCAAAACCATTTCACTATTTTAGGTACTTACCTCGGCGACCTCCCCTTTAACTTTCGCCCCCGAAGCGCCCGGCCTCCCGATCAATGCCTCCTGCAGCTGTTGGGGTCATCGCCCCGCGATGCTGCAGGGGGCGGAACCAAAGTTTGGGTCCGGGGCGCTACCGGGGCTATGCGCATGGCAATGATGTCACGATCTCTGGCCGAAGGAGATCATGTCGCAAAGTCTTACCGTCGCCGCAAACCTCTCACCGAAGTTCATGGGGGTCGTTCATCTCGCCGCGCCCGGGCGGTAAGTTGTTAGCGCCCCGTTATTGCCCCCCTGGGGGCGTTAACCCACCGAATTTCTCCCCCTTAGTAAGCATCTATCTTTTCTTATTGAACACCAGCAATTAGGGAGCAAGTGACTATCAATTTAAAAGACAATACAATTCATAATGTATCTGGCAGAATTAGTGGTATCTAAGTATTTCACAAGCCAGTTTGGCTCCATGCCATTCACTATTTTTCAATTTAATTCACCATTTTATCATAAAATACTGGTGATATAGAAAATTAGTTTTTAAAGAGATTTAAACAAATTATACTCACAGGTACTGCAGGCTCTGATTCCATTTCCTTTGATTTACGCTTAGCTACTCTCTGTGGTGGGGGCATAATTGACTCATCCAGTGTGGTCCTACTGCTCTCCAATATAGATTCCTGTAGTCGACTGGGCTCTTCTAAGATGGGTTCATCTAAATTTCAAAAACATTGAAAATTCTAATTTACATAGTTATGTACTTATTTTGTTAAACAAATTCAATTTCACGTGAAAGCCATCTTGTAAGGTTTTCTTCAAATGGAAATAAGATCCACATAGTGCAAAACCCCAGATTTACAGCAAGGAAAATCACACAATCCCTTTTTAACATCAATGTTTTTCAGACTACCACCGGACATGACTGCAGGCAAATGGAGAGACCTGGCCTACGATTTGGAATGGATAATTTTCACTCGGGCTATTAAGGGTTGACCTAGTTGATGGAGAAAGAAGTCAATCCTGATCGCAGTGTGTGCATACCCGGACCTCTCTGGTACTAGGGGCACAATTCAGTTCTCATCCCTCGGAGCAATCTAGTTGAAACTGGACTAAGAATCTTAATACAAATAGAAGATGAAACCACAATGTACCTCGAGGACAAATACATATTTTAAACTATAGGCAGTAATGAGACACACTCAGGAACTTTTAATATGGTTTCTAAATCCCAATATCTGAGAAAAGATGAAGATTACAGACCTTTAACAACATGTTTTTACAAGTAGATTTCATAGTGAGAACGGCAATGGGAAAAAACTAATAGACAAAATGAACTATAATATTCTCCAGACAGAGGACTATGTGGATGCCAACAATAGTATATTTATAGGAACAATTACGTAATCTGCCAAACATCCTTCACACATGGCTTGAGTTGATCAAAATCTGGGGATATCATCAGAGAATTTTTAACATGAAGACATGCCAAAATGACACTGGTCAGTGTTTTACTCCCGTAAGGCAAACAACGATTATCCACATGTTGGAGTGTCAGTTTGTTTTGACCAATGCTATACACTCCCCACCGCTTAGAGGGCGTTCATCCGTATGCAATTTGCCCGCTATACGCGGTGGTCGGGATAACGAGGTAGTGTTAAAAATTAAAAATCATTTCAATTACAGTTGCTAAAGAGAGGACAGTTAAAATTCACACTGCAGCATGTGCTAAAGATAGCTGAATCATCAATAAGAACAAAAATACTGAAAAAAACACTCTCTGGTACCTGAACAAGAACAGATGGGCTCATGTTTCGGAGGACTATTCACCTGGACATTGCTGTTAGTAATAAAGTTAGTAATGATTCAACAAGTAGAATCATAGAAATTTATAGCGCAGAACAGGAGGCCGCCATTCGGCCCATCGTGTCTGTGCTGGCCAAAAAAGTGTTATCCAGCCTAATCCCAATTTCCAGCTCTTTTTCTAACTCATGTTTTATGCAGTTCAAGCACAACCTCCCTGCTCTTATATTCTATGCCTCGGCTAATAAAGCAAAGTATCCTGTATGCCTTCTTAACCACCTTATCTACCTGTCCTGCTACCTTCAGGGATCTGTGTACATGCACTCCAATGTCACTCTGTTCCTCTACACTTCTCAGTATCCTACCATTTATCATGTATTCCCTTGCCTTGTTGGACCTCCCCAAAGCATTACCTCATACTTCTCTGAACTGAACTCCATTTGCTACTTTTCTGCCCACTTGACCAGTCCATTGATGTCTTCCTGCAGTCTACAACTTTCTTCCTCACTATCAACCACACGGCCAATTGTTGTATCAAATTTAAGTTTTAATCAGTTTCATTTAAGCTGGTGGATTGAAGGCATAAATTCACTGGAAAGGTAAAGAGTTCTCGCGTTTTGGTCAGTCTATCTGAAATAAACAAAGCACTTAAGACTCTAACTGGCAACTGAAATTGACATTAATGCAAATGGTTATCGATTTTTGTCTGATATAGGCGACTGCTTGTTTTAAACGTGGATGTTTTAAGTGATGGGGACTGTAGTAGAAAATGACACACAAGACTACCGTATGCACTCCTTCCGAGGCTCAAAGGGGTGATTGGTATGGAATTTGATGTTAATGTGTGCAATGTCCTCTTTGAAAAATTAAGATTCTACAAGATACGCAACCTTTCATTCTTTCAGGGTCCTTCACATGCTGCTGGTGACTCCCCTCTCAATAGTTGAGGATGAGGAGGTCCTTGAAGGACGAAGTCAAAGACCCCAACATGCAGAACAGATAAACCAAAAGAATCATCCACAATTGCCAAATCAAAATAGTAATGCTTCATAAAGATATGCAGAACCCAAGCAACAGTTTGCAAATTTCATTAATTGGACACATTTTTAGGATGACCAGGAAGCAGCCATGCAACAGCGGATGAGATTTATGGAGCCAGTGGGTTTTCTACTGCAGATGTAATGGGGGAGATTACACATACTACATACTTAGCCAGTCTCCGTTCCTTTTCTATAGGATTTTGAGACCATACATTATGATGGAAGGATTTGACACGGTCTAAAGACCAATGATCGACAAGCACTTCTGTAGCTTTCCAGCTCCAATTTCAATGAAGGATACACAAAGTATCACAATTTCTTGCCCCAAGTAAAAGG
This sequence comes from Squalus acanthias, assembly GCA_030390025.1. Taxonomy (NCBI): domain Eukaryota; kingdom Metazoa; phylum Chordata; class Chondrichthyes; order Squaliformes; family Squalidae; genus Squalus; species Squalus acanthias. The sequence goes on from CM059432.1 coordinate 104,257,391, forward strand.
AATCTTCAGTAGGAAATCTGGCCATGTCCTAAGAATCACTCGGTCAGAGTGTAGATCATGAAATACCGAAATATCACCAGTACCTGGACTTCGCTGATCCAGCAAACTAAAACCAGAGCAACAAAGCATGCAGTATTCAGTTTACAAGTGCTAAGAGGTTTGAAAGGAAGGTACATAGATTTCTGCAGAATCTAATTGAGTTCCCAGTTGGGGTGAGAGGTCATAATTTGGGATTTAATTTTAGGTGGCCTTCATGATGGAAGACAAAACTACAGTGGATGTTCTCCTAACCAAACTGATGCAAGAGCTTTTGCAGATTATCAAAGCCACAGTAAAATGGACATGGATGGGAACTGGGTTTCAATTGCCAGTTAACAAGATGTTGCAGCTACTCAAAAATAAACGCTGCACCATAGCAGAGGAAGCTAACGAACCCTACTACATTGATGTTGCAAGCTCAATTTATAAATAGTTTGTGCAAAGTACTAGCATTGCTCAGTGGGTAATCTCTCATCTGAGTCAGGTTATGGGACCAAGCCCACTCCAGGTCTTGATCAACTAATCTAGGCTGACGCTTTAGTGCTTTACTGAGAGGTTACTGCATTGCCTGATTTTACCATCCTTCAGATGCCACATTAAACAAAAGCCTCATCTGTCCTTTCCAATGTTAAAGCTCCCATGGCACTATTTGAAGAGCAGGGAGTTGTCCTGGTGTCCTGACCAACAATCTTCCCACAACCAACACTGCCAAAAATAGATTAACTGGTCATGAATATCACTGCTGCTTATGGGAAGATGCTATGTGCAAAATAGCTGCTAGTGGCATATAGAACAGCATTTCAAAATTAATTAATTGGATGTGAGATGCTTTGCTATGTCCTGAGGACGTCAAGACACTATATAAATGCAAGTTCTTTTTTTTTTCCAAAAGAAACCTGAACCAGTGAAATTGATTGGGGAAAAAAAGTAATCTGATTTTAATGTAGATAATAAAATGTTGGCCCGTAATTTGCGGTCAGCGCCGAAGCAAAGGTACTTGCCGCTGACCTTGAAGAAAGCTACCCACAGAGATCGGTTTCTTGATGTGTAATTGATTGTAGCGCTGTGCTTAGGGGATTCCTATGGCGATGCAGCAGTGACATCATCAAGCTGTCTAATCAGCCAATCACATTGAAGAATTCTCAGACAGCAAACCAGGAAATTAAAAGCAGCTTTTATATTCACTTTTAAAAATGTTAGAGAGCGAAATAAAGATTGGGACTTTCACATGGGGATCAGGTAGAAGCTGAAATATCATGAACAAACTTTAAATTTATTTATTTTTTAAAAAATTGTAATTATCATAATGGAGAAATTTGACATTCCACAAATAGAAAAATTACGTTTTTCGGGGCCAGAACGGTTGTTTAGCAGTCAATATGCTGTTTAAACCCCAGTTACACCTAACAAAGCTTAACATTTAATGGGGTATTTAACAGCAATATTAGCTCGGACAAGCTCAAGTTTTTGTCAGTTCCACAGCGCAGCCTGTGTTGGAGCTGTGAAAGATTGACCGCAACTTCAGGATTTCCGCATTTCTGCGCTAAATCCTGCAGTTGCATCAGTTTCAGAGGGGTAATGGCGGCGAATGCTGACAGTTCAGCATCGTTACCCACCACAAAATCCAGGCCTATGTACAATGAAGCATGAATCATGGTTACATGATAGAGTCTATTAGCAGAAGTGGAAAAGTAAAAAGGATTTGGTGACTGCTGATCATTCACTGATGGTTTCGAGCCAATGTGAAAATGTTATCAGCAAGTTAATCAAGTATTTGGAAGCACTTCAAAAGGCATTTGATTGTAACTCAAAACAAGTTATTCCGAATATGAGGCTACATTTGTAATACTGTGTACAATTCTGGACACGCGTTGCTGTGTTAGAGATATTCATAGAGGGACACAGATGATTTTGGGACTTTATTATATTGAGAGAAATCAGATTTTCATGGGCAATGGAAATTATCTCATACCCAACCTCTCAATAAGAGAAAAAGGAAAAGAAAGAAGGACTTAAAATGGAAACTACAGTGGCAAGAGAAATAAGCAACAGAATTCCTACCAATTACATCACGCTGTTGCTGTTGTGGCTGCTGCTCCTCCCTTGGCACTTCTGGATTTTCAATCTCTTTCAGGAATTGTTCCAAGTTATCTGCTTCACCTCCTTTTCTCTTTTTTCTCAGTTCATCTGGGACAATTGGTGTGAGGCAGCGTGTGAAAAGCTACACAGAAATGAAGCAGAAGTTTATCACCGACATTATTTATAGCAGTCTGGGATACAAATATCTAGAGAGTTACACAAATTCCTATAACTACAGCAGCTTGTATTGTTAAATACAACAGACACACACCTATAAATCAGAGATTGTTCTATTGACCAAATGTAGTTATTAAACACAAAGAATAGTTATGACATTTCACATTTGAGGTGTATTCAAAAACACAACTCTCAAATAAACTGTCAAAATGAAATTTACAAGACTTGTTTACCATGTCAAAATGGTCTCATCTTTATAAGCTGGTGAAAATGTACTGATTGTTGTACACATTTTAGAACTATCTCTGCATGTTATACACTATCTCCTCCATGAACAAAGCATAGACATTTGAACAATTCAGTTACCTTCAACAATCTGCTATTCCAGAGAGGCTGAGCTGGAAGTGAGAACAGTTTCTCCACACCACCAGTCTCTTTCCACATCATAAGTTTCTTGGTTGGTGGTGCAAGATCCAACGTGGTTACAATGTCAGAGTAGTCACTTAACTGTGCCCGAATTGTTTTACTGTCCAGTTCTTTTACACTATCCACAATCAGTTTCCTCTTCCTTTTGGCTTTTGTTTCCTTAACTGCAAGAAATCATCCCCAATTTAACAATTTAAATTGCTGTTAAAAAAATCTAAAACTTTAGTCAACAAAACACTACCAAATAGGTTTAAAAAAACATATTTTACTTCCCAGAATTAGGTTTGTTTTTAATCTAAAGCATTCTCAATCCCACCACCCAACCCCAAATATAAACACAAACGCGCCTAACAGCTATGATACATTTTAGTGAAATACATATGCAAACAATTTCTCCAACAGTATAAGTTGTTAAAATTCAGATGTGGAGGTGCATCACTTGCAGACACCAAAAAATGTTGCATAAAGAATGGTGTTGATATCTGTACAGTATATGATGGTCATAATATGACTATCATTTTGCTTTCCATTTTCTACTTCACTGCAGTATTTATAACTGTTATTAACACGGTTACACCATGGTCATATTATATGGTACAAATTATGGTTGGAAAGGCAAATCTTAGGATTTGCTCCTCTGGTTTTGATATTTGACCCAACTTATCTGATCACAGCTCCTAATGAAAGTCTACAAAGAACTTACCAGTTATATCAATTGGTTCCAAAGCAAATGCTTCCTCTTCATTTGGTACTAAAGTCGTCTGATCAGTCATTGTTGGCAGAGGTTCAACTGGATCATCAGAGTCTGGACTGTCAGGTGCACCCACTGTATAATAAAATTTTTGGGTGACTTAATTTTCATATCCAAAATGCAACATTCACAGAACTGTTATTATAAGAAACAATTCAGGTTCAGTTTATGCACTCAGTAAGGATTAAAGATAAAACATTTCAAAATACTCACTAGACATAACATCATCATCATCGTCATTATGAACAGGTTCTTCTGGCATCAAAACCCCCCCATCTGGTAACACCGGTGGATCATCAAAGATACCACCATCGTCATGACTTAAAAGTTTGTCATCTGGCAAGAAAAATGTTTTTCAGTCAAATATTTGCGAATGCACGCAAAATAGGTCTACATTTAAAAAAAAACAGGCTTTTGTTAAACATAACTAAATGGTACAATTTTAAAGGGGGTACAGGAAGAGAGACACCTGGGGGTTCACAAACAAATCTTTGAAGGTGGCAGGGCAAGTTGATAAGGCAGTTAAAAAAAAGCATCCCTTGGCTTCAAAAATAGAGGCAGAGTACAAAAGCAAGGAAGTTATACTAAACAGTTATAAAACACTGGTTAGGCTGTACTAATCGTGGGACCACACTTCAGGAAGGATGTCAAGGCCTTGGAGGGTGTAGACGAGATTTACTAGAATGATATCAAGGATGAGGGACTTCAGTTATGTGGAGAGACTAGAGAAGCTGGGATTGTTCTCCTTGGAGCAGAAAAGCTAACGGGCCAATTTAATGGAGGTGTTCAAAAATTATGAAGGGGTATGGGGAGAGAGCGGGAATATGGTATTGAGATAGAGGATCAGCCATGATCCTACTGAATGGCGGAGCAGGTTCGAAGGGCCGAATGGCCTACTCCTGCTCCTATTTTTCTATGTTTAAGTAAATAAGGAGAAACTGTTTTGACTGGCAGGAGGGTCAGTAACCAGAGGAAACAGATTTAAGAAAATTGGCAAAAGAACCAGAGACGAGATGAGGAGAATTTTTTTTGATGTAACGAGTTCTTATGATCTGACATGCACTGCCTGAAAGGGTGGTGGAAGCAGATTCAATAGTAGCTTTCAAAAAGGGAATTAGATATATACTTGAAAAGGAATAATTTGCAAGGCTATGGGGAAAGAGCAGGGTAGTGAGATTAATTGGATAGCTCTTTCAAAGAGCTCACACATGGGCTGAATGGCCTCTTTCTGTGCTGTATGATTCTATAACCAACGTACTGAAAATACAAAATAATACGTGAAAACTTCAATATTAAGCAACACACTGGCATTATGCTTTGGATAAAAACAGGGTGGCTTGACTGGACTTAGGCACTCTGTAGCTACAGTTATTCAGAGGATCCAATGTGGTCTAATTACATACAAGTGAAAGTTATATCTAGTTGAATTGCATGTGAAATTAGGAATATAAAAGAGTCTTTCAAACTAAATTTAAAACTAAGATGTTCTGGGCAGCACTCCCTATTTTAACTAATTTGCTTCCCCAGGAATTGCATATAACTTCTAACTGTACTCTGTCTAAACTCTGCATCAAGCAAAGGGAAAAAAACATACCAAGAATTCCACCATCAATGCCATCTCCAAATCCATCATTTTTGAGGGGATCATCAAACGCCAGATGGTTACTTTTCTCAGCAAGCTGAGCTGTGGTGTTCTGTACTGGCTCCAACAATAGATTGGAGTCGCTGGTGCTTCCCATTATGTCTTCTTCAAATGTGCTGCCTTCTCGCATAATCTCACGATCATCAACACCAAAATCACCTTTACATAGGGTGAAAATTCCACATCAGTAATAAATTTTAATATCTTGCAGACACCAAACAAATTGGAAAATCACTATTTCAATCGTTAAAGCCAATAGAGAGGTTCTGAAGCTAAAGCAGACATTCAGACTCCCATGTTAAATTTTTAATGGTCTAATACTGGATCAAAAGTCAATAATTTAAAGTTGGCACAGTGCCATGTGCAGCCCCAGATACATCCGAGGGACAGTATTTACACATACTAGTGACATGTACCAACCATTATTCATTATATAAACAGGCTATCCAATATTGACACTACTGATACTTTCTATAGTTTGTAATTGCGAAATCAAATCATCTCTGCTTGAGATGAATCAGTAGATCGCTAGCAACTTTGCTGTACATTTAAAAATGAAGGTAGAGGCCAAGCTTTTTTCTTCCCAAAAGAAAAAATTCAATTTTGCTATTGACCAATAATCTTCCTAGAATGGTTTAAAGAGCTAAGATTCCTATACACAGATTGAAGCTTTTAATAATGATGATCAAAAGGAAATCCTAAAGCATTTCTAGAACCACAAAAATCAGTGGGCACTTTATGGCTCATTATATTGTATAAATTTATACATTTTCTTAATTCCCTGCAACTGGATCACTGCTAGACACTTTGCAGAGCTTGCATTTTAGTCAGGGGAAATAAAATGGAAACTCTCACTGATCTAAAGTAGAATGTAAATTGAACTACTGTATCACAATATCTCATATTTGGTTGCCTGAAGCACAACAGGGATGTCACTCTCTCTACATTAAAAAAACATACAAGATATTTCACAAGACTATAAGACAGGACTTGTAATCACTGGTGCTGATTTGGCATTTCTTTCCCAAAGGTGAAAGACCCACAACTGAGGAACATTCCATGTACAAGTGAATGATGGCATAATCTTGAATCTACACACAAAATGTAGTCCATAGTTGAACCTCCGAACAAAACACGCAATTTTAACTTTGCAGGCTGACATTTTCAGTTCAGTTCATATACAAAGCCTTTAACAAGGGCAATATTTTGCTGAAAAATATCCTCATCACAACTCAATATTTATAATTCTTCCAGCCCACCAGACCCAAAACAGAATAATCCAGAATGCTCTTCTATGTGAATCACCACCAAGGTTTATCCATGGGCAGAGATGTCTTGTTAGTATTCTTTATTTTTGTGAACAGTTCACAAGTTAAGATGCCTACAATCATTTGTGCTTTCCAAAGACCAAAAGTGAAAGGTTAAGAGTAGAGAACTACCTTCACTTCTCCAATCTGACCATTCATTTCAGGCCCTGATAAATTATTTTAAAAATCTCCAGTAATTGACCAACTAGTTTACAATTACCCAAGCACCAGTGCTGATTTTTCAACGAAGTACAAATCCTTCCAAAATGACAATAGTGTGCAAAAGCAGGAAATCACACCCTAGTATCCAGCTCGAGTCAGCTAAATAACAGCTGGTACGCAGTAAAAAGTGACATGATTTAACTTGGAAATTCTGCAGTTACTGTTAATTTAACACAAGCCATCAGGCCCCGAATGTACCAGCCCTTTTGCACCAATTGAACAGTGACTTAAAGGCCCAGATTTTAAAAAGGGGGAGGGAGCGGGAAAAACGTGCGCAAGTCCCAAAGTGAACGGCACACCCAGAGTGTCCGGAGACATGGAGGCCCTGCCAATCTTAATGGCAGGGTCTCATTTAAATAAAAGTTCCAGGACTCCCGATCGACACCCAGCCAGATTCACTATTTGGTCGGAGGGCGGGAGTGGGATTCTGGCAGCATGAGACTGCAACTGTGGAAATAGTCTCAGGTAGTCAGTGGGAGGAGGGGATTTCTGCGTGATTGGCGGTAGGCTGGGGCTGGTGAGGCCTAAGAACAACTTGCGGGGCCTGTAAGGAGCATTGCTGCTCCTCATAGCCCACAAGGAACTCTAACAGAACTAATTTTTTAAATACTTAACGTGGCCTCATCGGGCCAATTGCCATCTCCCACCATGGTTCTGCTGCCCGACTGCAGACAGTGCAGGACTTCCCCTGACTTCAAGTTAATATCACATTGTGGCGCCAATGACGTCATCGGGCCATGACTTTTGAATATTAAGTAGACCCCCGCCTGCCTTGAGCAGGAGCCTCGTCGCTGGCATGATTCCGTCATAAAAATGAGTGCGGTCGGGAACACTGTGGGTTGGAGCCTGGAACTAGAATTTTCAAATTTTAACCTCTCCCACACACCATTCTTGCTGGTCGAGGAGTTTTAAAATAACAGCCAAAATATCAACCCTTCACCCTCTACCCTGTTTCAACAACACAAATGCACAACCTTAGCATTGTTGCTATTTGGGAGCTGAGGATACTATAGTTACAAATAAACAAACATGAAGGAGAGGAAAAGATCAGCTGGTCCATTGAGCCTGTGTTATATTATGATGATGTGACTTCTCCACCATCACCCCCCACCAACTCACTAGCTATGCAATCTCCTGAGAGGCAAATGTTGCATCAACCTCATAGCTTGCTACAGTACTGGTACCACAACTGAAATTCTGTCTAAAATGGCATTTATTTTTAAGAGTTAAATACAGATTCAAATTTTAAAATGCTATGGGGAAAAATTACTTAGTGCTATTTTTAATGACTTCATTGAAGACTAAAATTCCTATTTGTGTTATTTTAATTAAGTCATTGATGCATATGAAATTAATGGGTTAACAGCTTTGTTTAAATAGCATGCACAGCAATTTTACACAAGCAGTTTACCAGTTAAATAACACTCAGTAACTTCTACTCCTTAATAGCAGTAATGCTAAGGACTATATTCTTAAATTAGAGAAATAAAACATAGGGAAAACATTTTTCAGATGATTTGTGTCTCTATATTCAGGAAAATGTCAAGTTTGTTAAAGCTAAATCTCAATTCTTACCAAAGTCATTGTCCTGAAGTAAAGTGATGTTGCCCACTTCCTCTCTCATAGTGATCTCTTCCACTCTACTCTGGTTCAAGGTAAACTGTTGAGCCACATCAATATCACTAGAAAATAGACCATATTTGATTTGGTTAAGCCAAGATTTTGAATTATGCAAATCAAATTGATTAGACACGAGCTAGAAAAGACTTAACTGCAGAACTTTCAAAAAAAGTGTCAGCTGTGGCTCAGTTGGTAGCACCCTCACCTCTGAGTCAGAAGGTTGTGGGTTCAAGTCCAACTCCAGAGACTTGAGCACAAAAATCTAGGCTGACACTCCAGTGTAGTACTGAGGGAGTGTTGCACTGTTGGAGGTGCCGTCTTTCAGATGAGACGTTAAACCAAGGCCCCGTCTGCTCTCTCAGGTGGACGTAAAAGATCCCATGGCACTATTTCAAAGAACAGCGGGGTGTCCCCGGTGTCCTGGCCAATTATTTATCCCTCAATCAACATAACAAAAACATCTGGTCATTATTACATTGCTGTTTGTGGGAGCTTGCTGTGCGCAAATTGGCTGCTGCGTCTTCTATATTACAACAGTGACTACACTTCAAAAAGTACTTCATTGGATGTAAAGCGCTTTGGGACGTCCGGTGATCGTGAAAAGCACTATATAAATGCAAGTCTTTTTTTCTTTTTTATGTCAAGTGTGATCAGTAGAAATAAATATTTCCCATCATAATTATAATTCTGGAAAATATTAAGAATTGCAGAGTTCACACATGACAACCTCTCTTTGCTCTCAAAAGGTTAACACCCAATACATTTAGGTATTGCAACTATCCCAGAACAGTAAGCAGCGAAATAAGAATAAATGCACCAAAATATCCAATAGCCATATCACTGATGAACTGTTCAGGAAATTAACTGCTGCTACACACATTCATATCAGTCACTGGGAAAGTTCATTTCACATGGCCATGTAGCAGAGAGCCAACAAAACGTGCTTGGATAATATTTGTGGTAAATACTGATCAAGACAATGATGCTACTTTGGTATGACTACTGGACAGCAGTTTTCAGGTATCATGAATTTATATTTCCACAACCCAAGTTACACAGCTAATTTTCTAACCAATTTTATTTGATAAAAATATAAGAACATTCCCCAGAGGCTTAGTTTTATGCTAAGAATGTCATATGGTCAAAAGTGCTGTAGGTTATCATTTACTCTGTCTGGACAAACTTCAGGTATTCTTTTATGTTTTTGATCAGCAACTGTACATTTTTTTGCAATTATGCTAAACACATGCTGCACAACTTTATTCTTCCTATATGTTTAAAACTACAATTTCTGTATTTGGATACTCTAATTTAGGGTTTTCTACATTGTCTATCTCCATATTGATATTTGAGCTTTGTTAACAAAAATGTCATCACAGTCCAGTCAGTTTACAAGTTTGCCACAGTAACAGAACTATTTTGTACTCCCTTAATAAAGATGCAACAGTCAGCTGCATTCGTGTTGCCTTTCATAGCAACATATGTTTTGTTTGCAGTGTGAAACTGAAGCAGTATTGTTTTGTTAACAAAGTAATTCTTTTACTAAAATATGCAATTCCATTCAGACTAAATTGCCACACCACCCCTTTGACCTTGCATTTATTCTTTATGGGCAAGTAATTATTCTAAAATACGGTGCACAACACCATTGAGAAAGACTATGACGGAAGTCTATTGTTGATTAGAAGTAAAACAGAGCTCCCACAGTGGCTCAGCAAATTTATACAGTAGGTAGCTGAGCCATAATAAACCAAGCATATATCTCTTGTTCAACGCTCAGTCCATACTGCATTGTCTGATCTCGGCTGTGCGACCACAGTTGCCATTTGTGGCCCTGGATTAGGCAGGGTAGGGGGGTAAAAAATCAGCTACAGTTTTCGCTCCTGATCACAATCAACCAGCCTTGCGTGTCTAAGCAGACGTTGAATAAGGACATGATCAGATTCATATGTAATGGCCCCATATTCGATTAACCTGCTATGATGTTCATCGTCGAGGTTCACACATGATAATGGCCAATTTGGCAAGATACTGGATGGCCCGCAACACCCAAGGAACCATACCCAAGAATGGAGTCAATGTCATTAGTAGAGGCGAGGAGAGGGAAAAAAATGGTGAAAAAAGTTAATACTTTTGACCTGCAGGTCTTAGAAAAACACTTCTGGAATTATTTTTTAAATACTTGATTTTATGGACTTCTAAAAATTAGAAGTACCTTTCCATTTGCAAGTTTTGTCAGGACCTTAAAGTGATCTGAGTCCCTTGTACCAGTTGTATGCTGCTTCTGTGTACAGCTAGGTTAATTTTATGCCTCAATGTCCTCTCTCAAGAAAAAGTTTCAGTTAGATCATATTTGGCAACTATTATATTTTTCCCCAATTTTTCTCCTCCTCTCCTCAAAGCAGTGACAAGTGCCAAGGTATGGTTCTACAGGCAATGTTGACAACTTGTCCACTTGGCTTTCCTTCACGTGAATTCAAGATACTACGTCTCAGCAGGTTATTCATGGAAGGTTTCACAATTAAGCCTAATTCAGTCCTCGCCCCATATCCACACACATACATTGCAGTAAGAGGTACTTGATAACAGTCAAGACTGGGAATCCTGGCTGAATTTTACACTCTCTAACGCAATGCCACCAAGGTCAATTGTTCTGTCTCGGCTAAAATAAATCAGTGCAGATTTGAGTTCTTCCTTGTCTGCGTTGTGTAATCCTACATCACTCAGTACATTTACCCAAACTACCACATTTTTAACATTATTAGTCATTCGTGAGATGCCATTTTGAATTAAGCTCGATTTCAAATCAATTCTACAATGATTTTATGGTGTGCAAGAATATTCACTTCTTTAACAAAGATTTTAAAACACTTACTCTAGGTCAGGTAACGGCTGGTCGAAATCATGAAATTCCTCAGGCAAAGTGATAGCATTGTATGCAGCTTCCCGGTTCTCCTCTGGAAGATCCACGACACCTATAATGGGGATGTCAAATTTAGTCAATTTCATATAATAGCTAGTATCCTGTTAACCACTGTTACTCATCTCACAATTAGAATAATCAAATTAGGATAAGGTTACCAAGGTGTAACATGGGCACTGTCAATTACAAGTGTCCGACTAGAGCATGGGGGTTGAGCTCCACTCATGTCCCAGTGGGTGAACACTTGGTGCAGCTGTGCTAAGATACTGTATATATCTGCATTAAGCAACCTTTAAAATTCCATCCCAAAATAAATTCACGGTACTCATTAGACAAGCATAATGGTACTCATGAATTTGGTCAGGAATGTGGACGTTGCCGGCAAGGCCAGCATTTATGCCCATCCCTAATTTCCCTTGAGAACATGCCACCTTCTTGAATACAACTGAGTGGCTTGCTAGTTCAGAGGGCAGTCAACCACATTGCTGTGGGTCTAGAGTCACGTATAGGCCAGACCGGGTAAGATTTCCTTCCCTAAAGGACATGAGTGAACCAGATGGGGTTTTTACGATAATCTGGTTGTTGTACCATCACTGATACTAGCTTTTTATTCCAGATTTATTTAATTGAATTTAAATTCCCCAGTTGCGGTGGTGGAATTTGAACGCATGTCTCCATATTATTAGTTCATGCCTCTGGATTACTAGTCCGGTAACATAACCATTATGCTACTGCTCCCTATTTATAAAAATGAGAAGTCGCACAACACCAGGTTATAGTCCAACAGTTTTATTTGAAATCACGAGCTTTCGGAGCGCTGCTCCTTCGTCAGGTAAAGTGAAGGAATACAAATCAGCAAAGCATATATAGACAGAGAACAATGTGTAGCATACAATGTCAGACGACTACAGTAAATCTTACTGACTGCCCTCCATCACACCTCGGCAGAGATACAATCAGGTCAGTCAGGAAGGCATTACATCAAAGACACAGCAAAATACAGCTAAGACAATGAGGTGGGGTCACAGGGGGTCCAACGTGTCAAATGCTGCAGTCTGTATGGTTAAGCTTTTTACTTTTTTTTAAAAAAACTGGAAATCACATCTGTGAACAAGCCAACGACGACTCGAGTCTGGATGACTCTACGTCATGTAGCGTGACATGAAACCAAGATCCCGGTTGAGGCCGTCCTCATGGGTGCGGAACTTGGCTATCAGTTTCTGCTCGATGATTTTGTGTTGTCGTGTGTCTCGAAGGCCGCCTTGGAGAACGCTTACCCGCAGATCCGAGGCTGTGACTTAGCTGTATTTTGCTGTGTCTTTGATGTGATGCCTTCCTGACTGACCTGATTGTACCTCTGCCGAGGTGTGATGGAGGGCAGTCAGTAAGATTTACTGTAGTCGTCTGATATTGTACGCTACACATTGTTCTCTGTCTATATATGCTTTGCTGATTTGTATTCCTTCACTTTACCTGACGAAGGAGCAGCGCTCTGAAAGCTCGTGATTTCAAATAAAACTGTTGGACTATAACCTGGTGTTGTGCGACTTCTCATTTTTGTCCACCCCAGTCCAACACCGGCATCTCTGCATCATGGCCCCTATTTATAATGATGCGGAGATGCCGGTGTTGGACTGGGGTGGACAAAATTGAGAGGTCGCACAACACCAGGTTATAGTCCAACAGTTTTATTTGAAATCACAAGCTTTCGGAGCTATCGATTGCTCCTTCCTCAGGTGAAGTAAATTAGATACAGAATCGCCAAAGCATATATAGATAGAAAAGTAAAAAAGTAAAAAAAAATTCCCAGTACCAGTAAAAAAGTAAAAAAAAATTCCCAGTAAAAAAGTAAAAATTTTAAAGCTTTTCGTTTTACATACAGACGGCAGCTTTTGACACGTTAGAACCCCTGCGACTACACCTCATTGTCTCAGTTGTATCTTGCTATGTCTTTGATATGGTACCTTCCTGGCTGACTTAATTAACTTTATCACACCTCGGCAGATAGTCAGGATGATTTAATTTAGTGGTCTGCAATTGTAAGGTACACATGCTTTGTTTTCTATCTATATATGCTTTGGCGATTCTGTATCTAATTTACTTCACCTGAGGAAGGAGCAATCAATAGCTCCGAAAGCTTGTGATTTCAAATAAAACTGTTGGACTATAACCTGGTGTTGTGCGACCTCCCTATTTATAAGGCACTGTACTTGTGATTCCATGCTTTGAACTTGTTCTTAATTTGGCTTCAGCATTGCAAGTACAGCGAGCATATAAATATTCAACCTGTTGGACTCCAGTGGGAGCCAAACCACTGCTAAATTTCCCATTTAATCTAATTTTAGATTTTGTAGCTTTTACATAGTCAGAAAAATGATGCTAGATTTGTTTGCTTGGTGTTTGGAGAGGAGCAAAAGGAAAAAAGGCACGTTATAATTCTAAAGTTACACAATGTATAATGTTGGGGTTTTTTTAATTAAAAATCCCCCAGTGGTAAAAACATGCATGTTTCGGCATAATGATCAAAAAAACATGGCAGATGATTTTGGACCTAAAGTATTGTAATGGAAATAACTTTGTCCCATTTTTGTCTCTTCACCCCAAGAGTATTGAGCACATTCTCAGATCTACTCTGAACTTTCGGACGAATGGTGTGGTAGATTAATTGGAAATGTTTCATTTAAATCTTGTGCTTGTGAGTACCTCAACTTCACTAAGAAAAAACAAATAGCAGCTCTGTTGAGACCAGCAACAGGAGAGACAAAACTACAGCCCTGAGTCTTAGCAGTCCAGCCTACGAAGGCCAGGCAAGTCAGTCCTTTTTGCACTTCTACTTATAAGTTGTCCTTTGTCCTGTTTCAATTTTGTTGGTCTGGAGGTTTGGATAGGGCTGTCTTTGCACTAATGATTCAATCGTGGATAAATCCGAAATCGGAACCAAGATCTGTTAGTATATGCACCTCGAGACATACGCAAATTAATGGGAACACTGACTTAAATTTTGTAAGCAGCCTTCCCGAGGTTCCATGGTACACACCTAAGCAGCCCACAAAGATAAAAAAGTTAAATATTTCTGCCATAACTTCCCTCCTCCAATTTTTAAAAATACAAAAATCACAAATCGTATACAAACAAAATACCAATATCCTACCTGGACGGAAAGCCATTTTAATCTTTATGAAGGCTTCATTACAGTCTGCCAAAAGGTATTTGGCTTTTCTATGATAAATCCTCACCACACCCAGCAAAAGGTGCCCAGAGGTTCGCAAAGCCATCTTAACCTGGAAAAGCCAAAGGGTTACAAACTATTAACACTGAACAATTTTTCCAAACTCTTGATCAAGTATCAAATGTAGCAATCTCTCCTACATTGTTTCTGGGAGGTAAAAATCTCATCCTGTGCATCATTTTTAAATTGTTCTTGAGTAATCTTTACTTGAACTTGATTTCTTTCATTCAGATGAATCAAGTTTCAACATTCTATTATAATGGCCTTAAGAGAGATGATCAAAACTATCACCATTGCAGAGTTCTGTGCAATCTTCATTATGTTGAAGATCATGCAATGTTAGTAGACAACAGAAATGGATGTAGTGGCTGAAAAGAATCAGCTGTGTTCAATACAGATCTCGGAGGTATTGGTGACAAGGGTATGGAGTTCATGACGGGGGCTGAAGATGATGACTTCGGTCTTCTGAATGTTTAACAGCTTTCTGATAGTTAACTGACAGATGCAACACCGAAGCCCAGGTCTTTCTAGGAAAGTAAAAAGATTCAGCATGGAATTGCAATAAATTGTGTCTGACAAATTTAACAGACTTCTTTGAGGCAAAACAGAGCGTATTTTTTAAAGAGCATTTGATAAGATGCCATATAGGTGGCTTGTTGCTAAACGTAATAGACACAGTATTAAAGGAAGCATGGCAGTGTTAACAGGAAGTTAACGGACAGAAAACAGTAGTGGTTAACAGATCATTTTTTAAGATTGGAAGAATGTGAACAGTGGTGTCCCCTAGGGATAAGTATTGAGTCTGTTGCTCTTAATAGATATAAATCATCTGGAAGGGGGGGGGCAGGCGGGCGACCACCGAACTTAGCACGTGCAACGAAGGAGATCAACTATTTATCCATTAATAATGATATACACAGGTGTTGCTAAGTGTCACATTGGCATAGCAAAATTCTGGCAACAGAAAGTGCGACCAAAGGAAATACACACACTCACGAGACTTAACATTTAAAAAAAAATCAAGTTAAATACCTATTTGTGGAACTCATCTTATTTACAAATAATTGACCCAGATAAGGTGCCTAATTAGATGAATATTTACCTTTGGAGAAATTATGCTTTCCACACTGCTCTCCAGGTTACATTCGAACACATGGGCTTTGGTGAGCTTCTTGTCCCAATGGGCCGCAAGCCAAATTTTGGCTAGCGGCCCACGTTTGCTCAACACAAAGTGAGCGTAAAACATCTTCTGCGATACCTTTCAGCACAAGATCATAAACCTAGACAAAGAAAATTGCCATCAATAAACTGAAAGCTGCACATTTATTACATAATACCGCAATATACTTTTTCTTTTTCTAATTTCCTCACCCTAAATCTGACAGTGCCTAGCGTGCTTATCTTTAATGTGTATAACAGAGGCCTAAAACAATCCAGAAAAAGATATTGGTCCAGAAATTAAACAGTGAGGGTTCCTGCGGGGGTAAGGAATCCCAGCGATATCGCACTCCGCGCCTACCTTTTTGCTCCGGGCCCACACGAACTTTAGTCTGAAAGGCTCTCTCTCTTGGAACCGTGCAGTGCTTGCGTGACCCAGAGACGCAATTAGTTCGTGCGAGCTCTGGGATCACGTGATTCAGTTAGAGCCAATGGCAGCACACCATCTTTCATTCATAGTTTTGACAGGAAGACCTGTCAAAGCTATGAATACTATACCCCCCCAAAAGAACAGCTAAACCTCAATTAATTTTTTTTTTAAAAGCCATCACATTAATAAAATAAGTATAGTTAAATAAATTAACCACTTTAAACAAAAAATTAAATTTTTGAAAAAATGTAAAATCTTTTTAAAAGTTATAAAAATAAACTTACCTTTCTTTAAAGTCTCTAAAAAGATAAACCTATTGAAAAAAATTTAAAATAACACTTAATTAACTACTTACCTTGTAAAAAGGGGGTCCTACGCCTGCTTTCTTTATGTGTAAAATCTTCACCACTTACCTGCGCGTTCAAAGCTGACAAAATAACTAAGTGCACTGCGTGCGCACAGCCTGTAGCGCGCACGCGGTTCACTTAGGAACCGCCCCCTTTTGAATTCACGAAGTGCCAGTTTCCCGCGCATGCAGGAAACCGGCAATTGGAGACCTAATACGCGAGAGTACACAGTGCGTACTCTCGCGTATTAGGTCTAATTTTCGGGCCATTCAAAATGTTACACAGAAAAAAAGGCATACTGCTTTCACAAACAAAATTTAAAAATCAACATTTAATCCGTTGGTCAGTTCTGAGGAAACGTCATCGACCTGAAACGTTAACTCGGTTTCTCTCTCCACAGATGCTGCCTGACCGGCTGAGTATTTCCAGGATTTTCTGATTTTATCTAAGTTTATGCAACCCGGCCTCATAATTTAACCCGCGAAACCCTGGTATCATTCTGGTGAAATCTGCACTGCACCCTCAAGGCCAATACAGGAAACTCTCTTTTAACTGGCACCTAAATATCCAGAAATCTCTCTTAACTGGCAAAATTCAGGAGTAGGTTCTGGTAAGTTTTACTATATATTAGTGGCCGTGTAACCGGGGTTCCTGCACCTGTGGCCATGCACCAGGGACTCCTGGATCTGTGGCCATGTAACTGGGGTTTTCCTTCATCTCTCTACACTGGATCGTAGCATTATATGGGCCAAGTCTTTGCTGAATGCTCGCTGTAAGATCTGTCACAAGACGGGAGATGCAGAAAACATGCTGTTGTGTGATGGCTGTGATCGAGGGCACCACACATACTGTTTGAGACCAAAGGTTAAGGTTTGTACATAGTACTTTTTAAATCAAAAAGCGTGTAGTTTAAAATTTTATTCTGGCTACTCAAAAGAAAATTCTTTAATGTGACCGGGGCTCCTGCACCTGTGGCCGTGTACGGGGCTCTCGTACCTTGGTAAGTATACCTCTCTGTCATCCGGACTTTTTGATCAACCGGCACCACGCCGTTCCCGCGTGCCGGTTAATAAAGAATTTCCTGTCTATCCTTCCTGAAGTACTGTGTCCAAAACTGAACGCAGCGCTCCAGATGGGCTCTGACCAAGGATCTATACAACTGAAGCATAACTTCCTCCCCTTTGTATTCCAGCCCCCTTGAGATAAAAAGCCAACATTCTATTAGCCTTTTTGATTGCTTTTTGTACCTGTTTAATGGCTTTTAATGAGTTGTGCACTTGGACTCCCAAATCTCTTTGCTCCTCTTCAGTTTGTCATTTCTCACCATTTAGAAAATACACTGGTTTATCTTTCGTGGGTCCAAAGTTGACTACCTCAGAGTTGCCCACATTGAACGCCATCTGCCATAGCTTTGCTACTCACATAATCTGTCTATGTTCCTTTGTAACTTCCCGCTGCCATCTGCACTACTTACTGTCCTCGTTACTTAGTATCTGAAGTGGTCTAGGCAAGCTACTCAATTGTATTAAAACCTACAAAAAAAATGCAGCTGTTGAAGGCAGCGACGGCCCACCACCACCTTCTTAGGAGAACTAGGTATGGGCAATAAATGCCAGCCTTGCCAGTGATGCTCATATCTCAAGAATGAATAAAAAAGGCAATAGTTTTGGACAAGCTTATGTTTACAGAGGGTGCAGGATGGTAGCGCCAGCCAGGAAAGCATTGGAATAGTCATGTCTGGAAGTTTCTGCAGCAGATTGGCTGACAAAGGCAATGTTACGGAGGTGACAGTCTTTGTGATGGGGATATGGGGTTGGGAGCTCAACTAAGGGTCGAACAGTACATCAAAATTGTAAACCGTCTGGTTCGGCCTGAGACAGTGGCCAGAGAGGGGGATGGAATTGGTGGCAACAGTATAGAGTTTGTAGCAAGGTCAAAGACAATGGCTGCGGACTTCCAAATGTTTAACTGGATGAAATTGAGGCTCGTCCAAGACTGAATGTCAGACAAACAGTCTCAACACAGGACAATAAGGGGTAAAGAGCGGTGGCAGAGAGGTGTCAACAGCATACATGCGCAAGCTGACAAATGAACCCAACCTTCACTTGTGTGCCTCCTACTCGTCTGATTTAGAGGTAGTACTGCAACAGGCGCATCCAATCTCCTGAACTAGGAAATGGATATGGTGATGGAGGAAAAAGAAAATTATATAAACTTTGTAATGGCACAGTGCATCTCGAACACATTAACAGCACAGTATGTATGGAAATATACACGTATGATTTACCCTATCCAGATTGTTTTTGTGGCTGATTTTCTCCCTGCCATTTCTGAAGACATAGAATTTTGGTGGATACACCGACTGGAGCTGGCATCCTCTGCTCCCTTGTCCAAATGACCATAATCCTTGTGTGAGCCCAGACTGTTTAATGTTGGTAGGCTATTCAACCATCACAGTGGAGCCCATTCATGTCTTCACCCGATACCTACATGCAAGCACTTTCTAGCAGGGAACATTGGCTAACAACCAAGATCAGAAGTGGAAACCCTGCCTGATTTTAATTTCCCTAGCCGAGGAATGTTACAGCCAACTGTCACACCCCAACTGCTGCCTTGGCTAAGGTTGACTAATTGAGCACTGACCAGAAATCAAATGTGGAAATTGTGTTTGCTGCAGTGGGCAATATCTTTACTAACTAAGCCATCAAGCGAGGCGTCAAGAATCTCCCCTCCCTCTTCTCAAAGAGCAGCAATTTTATTTGTGACAGGAAGGCTGCTTTCACATACCTCCAAGCAACCAGATAAAGTATAATGCTGCCAAAAGCTTGACAATACCCCAGCCACCCAGAGAGCAAAAATGAGAGTATGGCAAAGAAACAATTTCCTTTCTTCAGAGGTTTTCAAGATGATGAGAGGTTTTGAGAGAGTAAGTCGGGAAAAAAATTTCCTCTAGCGAGTGGATCAATAACTAGAGGTCATAGATTCAAAATCATTGGAGATGAGAAGTTTTTTTTCCACTCAAAGTTGTCGGGATCTGGAATGCTCGACCTGAAAAAGTGGTGGGAAGCTAATTCCATAAATAATTTTAAAAGAGAGTTGGACAGGTACTTGAGGATGAGGAACTTACAGGGCTATGGACAATAAGCGGGGTGGTGGGACTAAGCACGACTGCTCTTTCAAAGAGCCAGCACAGGCACGACAGGCCGAATGTGGGAAGTCCAGGATGCTACTCGTGTCCTGTTCAACCACATATGCAGGAAGTGTGTGTGGTCAGCTGGAGGAGCTCCAGCTCCAGCTTGCGGAGCATTTTGGTGGTAGTGATCACAATTCAGTTAGATTTAGGGTAGTTATGAAAAAGGACAAAGTCAGACCAAGAGTAAAAATTCTCAATTGGGGAATGGCGAATTTTACTAAACTGAGATGTGATTTAGCAAAAGTGGACTGGAAACAGCTACTTGAAGGTAAATCAGTGTCAGAGCAGTGGGAGGCATTCAAGGAGGAGATAGTGAGGGTTCAGGGCAAATATGTTCCCACAAAGAAAAAGGGTGGGACTCTTCACAAAAGAGAGGGACATAAGAACATAAGAAATAGGAGCAGGAGTAGGCCATTTGGCCCTTCGAGCCTGCTCCGTCATTCAATAAGATCATGGCTGATGATCTACCTCATCTCCACTTTCCTGCACTATCCTCATATCCCTTAATTCCCTTAATATTCAAAAATCTATCGATCTCTGTCTTGAATATAATCAACGACTGAGCCTCCACAGCCCTCTGGGAAGATTCACCACCCTCTGAGTGAAGAAATTTGTCCTCATCTCAGTCCTAAATGGCCGACCCCTTATTCTGAGACTGTGACCCCTGGTTCTAGACTCCCCAGCCAGGGAAAACATCCTCCCTGCATCTACCCTGTCAAGCCCTGCAAGGATTTTGTATGTTTCAATGAGATCACCTCTCATTCTTCTAAACTCGAGAGTATAGGCTCAATCTCTTCTCATAGGATAATCCCCCATCCCAGGAACCAGTCTGGTGAACCTTTGTTACACTCCCTCTATGGCAAGTATATCCTTCCTTAGGTAAGACGACCAAAACGGCACACAATACTCCAGGTGTGGTCTCATATATAATTGCAGTAAGACGTCTTTACTCTTGTACTCCAATCTTCTTGTAATAAAGGCCAACATACCATTTGCTTTCCTAATTTTTGCTGTACCTGCATGTTAACTTTCAGTGATTCGTGTACAAGGACACCCAGGTTCCTCTGAACACCAACATTTCCCAATCTCTCACCATTTAAAAAATACTTTGCTTTTCTATTTTTCCACCAAAGTGGATAACTTCACATTTCTCCACATACTCCATTTGCCATGTTCTTGCCCACTCACTTAGCCTGTCTACATCCCCTCGAAGCCTCCTTGCATCCTCCTCACAACTTACATTCCCACCCAGCTTTGTATCCTCAGCAAACTTGGATATATTACATTTGGTTCCCTCATCCAAATCATTGATGTAGATTGTGAATAGCTGAGGCCCAAGCATTGATCCTTGCGGTACCCCATTAGTTACAGCCTGCCAACCCGAAAATGACCCGTTTATTCCTACTCTCTGTTTTCTGTCCGTTAACCAATCCTTAATACATGCTAGTATATTACCCCTAATCCCATGAGCCCTAATTTTGTTTAATAACCTCTTGTGTGGCACTTTATCGAATGCCTTCTGAAAATCCAAATACTCCACATCCACTGGTTCCCGCTTATCTATTCTGCTAGTTACCACCTCAAAAAATTCTAACAGATTTGACTAACACGATTTCCCTTTCATAAATCCGTGTCGACTCTGCCCAATCCTATTATTATTTTCTAAGTGCCCTGTTACCACGTCCTTAATAATAGATTCTAGCATTTTCCCCACTACTGATGTCAGGTTAACTAGTCTGTAGTTCCCCATTTTCTCTCTCCCTCCTTTCTTAAATAGTGGGGTTACATTTGCTACCTTCCAATCCGCGGGAACCATTCTAGAATCTATGGAATTTTGGAAAATGACAGTCAATGCATCCACTATCTCTATAGCCACCTCTTTCAAAACCCTAGGATGTAGGCCACCTCTTTCAAAACCCTAGGATGTAGGCCATCAGATCCTGGGGATTTATAGGTTTTCAGACCCATTAATTTCTTCAGTACGATTTTTTTTTTTTACAAATACTGCAGACATTGTAGTTAAGGAGGAAGAGTGTGAATAATTAGAAGAGATAAACAAAGTAAGAGAGGAAATATTAAGGGGTTTAGCATCTTTGAAAGTAGATAAATTGCCAGGCCCAGATGAAATGTATCCCAGGCTGTTAAGAGAAGCAAGGGAGGAAATAGCGGAGGCTCTGACTATCATTTTCCAATCCTCTCTGGCTGCAGGTGTGGTGCCAGAGGACTGCTAATGTTGCACCGTTGTTTAAATTTTGATTGAATTTTGAGGGGGTGACTAGGTGTGTGGATGAGGGTAGTGCAGTTGATGTAGTCTACATGGACTTCAGTAAGGCTTTAGACAAAGTCCACATGGGAGACTGGTCAAGAAGGTAAGAGCCCATGGGATCCAGGGCAATTTGGCACATTGGATCCAAAATTAGCTTAGTGGCAGGAGGCAGAGGGTGATGGTCGAAGGCTGTTTTTGTGACTGGAAGCCTGTGTCCAGTGGTGTACCGCAGGGATCAGTGCTGTGTCCTTTGCTGTTTGTAGTGTACATTAATGATTTAGATATGAATGTAGGAGGTATGATCAGTAAGTTCGCAGATGACACGAAAATTGGTGGAGTGGTAAATAGCGAGGAGGGAAGCCTCAGGCTACAGGACGATATAGACGGGTTGGTTAGATGGGCAAAACAGTGGCAAATGGAATTTAACCCTGAAAGGTGTGATGTGATGCATTTTGGGAGGACAAACAAAGCAAGGGAATACACAATGAATGGTAGGACCCTAGGAAGGACAGAGGATCAGAGGGACCTTGGTGTGCATGTACATAGATCCCTGAAGGCAGCAGGACAGGTAGATAAGGTGCTTAAAAAGGCATATGGGATACTTGCCTTCATTAGCCGAGACATGGAATATAAGAGCAGAGAGGTTATGATGGAGCTGCACAAAACGCGAGTTAGGCCACAGCTGGAATACTGTGTGCAGTTCTGGTCGCCACACTATAGGAAGGATGTGATTGCATTGGAGAGGGTGCAGAGGAGATTCACCAGGATGTTACCTGGGCTGGAGCGCTTCAACTATGAAGAGAGACTGGACAGGCTGGGGTTGTTTTCCTTAGAGCAGAGAAGGCTGAGGGGGAACCTGATTGAGGTGTACAAAATTATGAGGGGCGTAGATAGAAAGGAACTTTTCCCCTTAGTAGAGGGGTCAGTAACCAGGGGGCATAGTTTCAAGGTAAGGGGCAAGAGGTTTAGAGGGGATTTGAGGAAATACTTTTTCACCCAGAGGTGGTTGGAATCTGGAACTCACTGCCTGAAAGGATGGTAGAGGCAGGAACCCTCACAACATTCAAGAAGCATTTAGATGAGCACTTGAAACGCCATATCATACAAGGCTACGGACCAAGTGCTGTAAAATGGGATTAGAATAGATAGGGCTTGATGGCCGGCGCGGACACGATGGGCTGAAGGGCCTCTTTCTGTGCTGTATAACTCTATGACTCTAAAAAGGGAGAAAGGGATAGACCAAGTAAGTACAGGCCAGTCAGCCTAACCTCAGTGGTGGGCAAATTATTGGAAAACATTCTGAGGGACAGTATTAATCGTCATTTAGAAAGGCATGGATTAATAAAGGACAGTCAACAAGGATTTGGTATGGGAAGGTCGTGTCTGACTAACTTGATTGAATTTTATGAGGAGATAACAAGGAGGGTCAATGAGGTTAGTGTGTTTGATGGAGTCTACATGGATTTTAGCAAGGCTTTTGACAAGGTTCTGCATGGCAGACTGGTCAGAAAAGTAAAAGCCCATGGGATCCAAGGGAAAATGGCAAGTTGGAAGTGGTAAGCAAAGGGTAATGGTCGACAGATGTTTTTGTGACTTGAAGGCGGTTTCTAGTGGGGTTCCGCAGGGCTCAGTGCTAGGCCCCTTGTTTTTTGTGGTATATATCAATGATTTAGACTTCAATGTAGGGGGCATGATTAAAAAGTTTGCAGGTGATACAAAATAGGTCGTGTGGTTGATCATGAGCAAGAAAGCTGTAGACTGCAGGAAGATATCAATGGACTGGTCAGGTGGGCAGAAAAGTGGCAAATGGCATTCAATCCGGAGAAGCGTGAGGTAATGCATTTGGGGAGGGCTAACAAGGCAAGGGAATACACAATAAATGTTAGGATACTGAGAAGTGTAGAGGAACAGAGGGACCTTGGCGTGTTTGTCCACAGATCCCTGAAGGTAGCAGGACAGGTAGATAAGGTGGTTAAGAAGGCATACAGGATACTTTCCTTTATTAGCTGAGGCATAGAATATAAGAGCAGGGAGGTTATGCTTAAATTGTATAAACCACTAAGTTAGGCCACAGCTAGAGTACTGCGTACAGTTCTGGTCACCACATTACAGGAAACATGTGATTGCACTAGAGAGGGTACAGAAGAGATTTACGAGGATGTTGCCAAGACTGGAGAATTTTAGCGACGAGGAAAAGATTGGATAAGTTGGGGTTGTTTTCTTTGGAACAGAGGAGGCTGAGGGGAGACTTAATTGAGGTGTATCAAATTATATGGGGCCTAGATAGAGTGGATAGGAAGGACCTATTTCCCTTAGCAGAGAGATCAATAACTAGGGGGGCATAGATTTAAAGTAATTGGTAGAAGGATTAGAGGGAAGTTGAGGAGAACTTCTCACCCAGAGGGTGGTGGGGGTCTGGAACTCACTGCCTGAAAGGGTGGAAGAGGCAGAAACACTCGTCGTATTTAGTGCCGTAACCTACAAGGTTACGGACCAGGAGCTGGAAAGTGGGATTAGGCTGGATAGCTCTTTTTCGGCTGGCACAGACACGATGGGCCAAATGGCACCCTTCTGTGCTGTAAATTTCTATGATTCTATGAAAAGATGTGAAACACCATCAAAAAATTGATTAAGAACAGAAGAGGAGTTGGATCTCAGAAACACCACTAAGAAACAGAAATGGATAACAAAGAAGTCCTAGAGTAGAGTGAAAAACGAAGAAAGCTTAAGGCAAGCATAAAAGAGGATCCTAATAAGAGGATCGAATACAACAGGCTAACCAAAGAAATAAAGCTAAAATCAAAGAGGTAAGAACTGGATAAACAACTAGTGCAAATAAGCAGAGATTACACCAAAATAAATGAAGCACGGGCTGGATTTGAAGATAAGAGAACTAAGTGAATCTTACGAACTTAAAATGACTATAGTGAAAGACTAAAATGGTCAAATAATTCAAGACCGACAGGTAAAATGCAAGCTGCGGAAAGAATATTTTGACGGTCTATACAATGTACACAATATGGTGGATGAATCAATCTGAAGAACCCCCACCTGTACAAATGTAAGGGAGTTGATGCTAGATATCTTAGAAAACAAAGTAAAGATTTCTATTGGGTAATTTGAAAGAGAACAAGGCTCCTGGTATTGATAATATAACTGCATCATTGGTGCAGGCAGGTGAGGCACATACTGCGAAAGTGATGCAAAGGCTGTTCAACAAAATTTGTGAAGAGTTAAGTACCCGAAGACCGATAGGCGATAATAATACCAATCTTCAAAAAAGAGACAAGAGCGAATGCTGTAATTACAGTGGAATCAGCTTACTGAGTATATCCAGAAAAGTATTTACTAAGACACTGCCGAGGAGAATGAAAAGCTATGTAGAAATGGTACTGCATGGCTTCAGATCACGACAAAGTACAATAGATCAACTTGAAGTGATTCATTTAATCCCCATCGTCACTGCTGAGCGGGAATTTAGTATCTATCACAAGATCCTATGATTTTTTTTTGCGAAAGATGTGAAAGTGCTCTTTTTAAAATTAAAAGCCTTCTGGTGTATTTCCTGAATAATGGACATATATAGATATAAAGAAACTCATTAAGATTCTTTGAATGAGCTGGAATTTTTTTTTTTAAATGAGTAACAGACTACCGCTCATGCAGACAGAAACCCTTCCAAAGGTAAAGCAGGTGGCAAAACTCGGGGAAAAAAAGTGTACAGGAGGCAATACAATTATTGTGCATGTGCTCTTTAAATGGAGCAATCTACTCAATCCAATTTCCCCACTCTCCCCTCCCCCAACTTTTTATACTCTTCTTTTCCAAATACTTATTAAATCTCTTTGAAATTATGTTATATTCTCTGCATTAATAGTCACTTATAGTAAAGCATTCCATTTTCCAATAACCCTCTCTGTGAAAAAAATGTCTTCCAACTTCCTCTCTGTACTTTCTGATAATCCTGAGTTTACACCCCCTTAGACTTACCAATGTGAGAAGTCGCACAACACCAAGTTATAGTCCAACAGCTTTATTTGAAATCACATGCTTTCGGAGCACTGCTCTTTCGTCAGGTGAAGTGAAGAGATGCATATAGGCACAGCATATATAGTCAGAGAACACTGCCAGATGATTACAGTTAATCTTTCTAACTGCCCTTTAACACACCTCGGCAGAGAGATAATCACAGCAATCAAAGGTGTGGATGGTGTCCAAACAGGTCAGTCAGGAAAACATTACATCAAAGACAATGAGGTGGGGTCAAATGTGGCAGATGCTGGGGTCTATATGGAAAACAAAAAACTTTTTTTGCTGGAAACCACAGCAGGTCCGGCCGCATCTGTGTAGAGAGAACAAGCCAACGACGACTCGAGTCTGGATGACTCTACGTCAGGTGGGGTTACATGTAGCGTGACATGAACCCAAGATCCCAGTTGAGGCCGTCCTCATGGGTGCGGAACTTGGCTATCAGTTTCTGCTCGACGATAA
This sequence comes from Squalus acanthias, assembly GCA_030390025.1. NCBI lineage: Eukaryota > Metazoa > Chordata > Chondrichthyes > Squaliformes > Squalidae > Squalus > Squalus acanthias. The sequence continues at coordinate 104,283,691 of CM059432.1, forward strand.
CACGATATCATCAACAAGTTCCATCCCACCATCAAACTCACCATGGACTACTCCTCAGAATCGGTTTCATTCTTGGACACACGAATCTCCATCAAAGACGGACACCTCAGCACTTCATTCTACCGCAAGCCCACGGACAACCTCACGATGCTCCACTTCTCCAGCTTCCACCCTAACCACGTTAAAGAAGCCATCCCCTATGGACAAGCCCTGCGAATACACAGGATCTGCTCAGACGAGGAGGAACGCGATGGACACCTACAGACGCTGAAAGACGCCCTCGTAAGAACGGGATATGACGCTCGACTCGTCGATCGACAGTTCCGACGGGCCACAGCGAAAAATCGCATAGACCTCCTCAGAAGACAAACACGGGACACAACCAACAGAGTACCCTACGTCGTCCAGTACTTCCCCGGAGCGGAGAAACTACGCCATGTTCTTCGCAGCCTTCAACATGTCATCGATGACGACGAACACCTCGCTAAGGCCATCCCCACGCCTCCACTACTCGCCTTCAAACAGCCGCCTAACCTCAAACAGACCATCGTTCGCAGCAAATTACCCAGCTTTCAGGAGAACAGCGACCACGACACCACACAACCCTGCCACGGCAACCTCTGCAAGACATACCAGATCATCAACACAGATACCATCATCACACGTGAGGACACCACCCACCAGGTACATGGTACATACTCATGTGACTCGGCCAACGTTGTCTACCTCATACGTTGCAGGAAAGGAGGCCCCGGAGCATGGCACATCGGCGAGACCATGCAGACACTGCGACAACGTATGAACGGACACCGCGCAACAATCGCCAGGCAGGAGTGTTCCCTCCCAGTCGGGGAACACTTCAGCAGTCAAGGACATTCAGCCTCCGATCTTCGGGTAAGCGTTCTCCAAGGCGGCCTTCGAGACACACGACAATGCAAAATCGTCGAGCAGAAACTGATAGCCAAGTTCCGCACCCATGAGGACGGCCTCAACCGGGTTCATGTCACGCTACATGTAACCCCACCTGACGTAGAGTCATCCAGACTCGAGTCGTCGTTGGCTTGTTCTCTCTACACAGATGCTGCCGGACCAGCTGTGATTTCCAGCAAAAAAAGTTTTTTGTTTTCCATACACACCCCAGCATCTGCCACATTTCACCCCTTGTGACCCCACCTCATTGTCTTTGATGTAATGTTTTCCTGACTGACCTGTTTGGACACCATCCACACCTTTGATTGCCGCGATTATCTCTCTGCCGAGGTGTGATAAAGGGCAGTTAGAAAGATTAACTGTAATCATCTGGCAGTGTTCTGACTATATATGCTGTGCCTATATGCATCTCTTCACTTCACCTGACGAAGGAGCAGCGCTCCGAAAGCTTGTGATTTCAAATAAAGCTGTTGGACTATAACCTGGTGTTGTGCGACTTCTCACATTTGTCCACCCCAGTCCAACACCGGCATCTCCACATCATTAGACTTACCAAGCAGTGGAAACAATCTTTTACTTTTTATCCTCTCAAAACCTTTTAAAATTTTGAAACCTCTATTAGAAGCCTCACTCTTGATTCCAGTAAAAGGCCCCAATTTTTCAAAATCTTTCATAACTGTAACTTAATTCCTGGTATCATTCTAGAGAAACTTCACGTGACCCTGTCCATTCCTGTAATATCCTCCCTATAATTGGGGGATGGACGCAGAACTGCATGTAATACTCCAACTATGGCCTAACCAATATCTTGTGCAAATTAAACATCACTTCCTTGCCTCTATGTATCCAGAATCTCATTTGCCTTCGCGTTTATTTTTTACTACCTGCATCCCTATATCGTTCATTCCTGCTGTTGGGGCTCTGCCATTTAGGATATAATTTCTTTCACTATTTTCCCCAAAATGGACAGCTTCAGTTTTCAGCATATAATTGCAACTGTCATCTATCTACACAAACTCCTAACCTGCCTACGTCCTCATGCAATCTTCCTCAGTTTTCCATGCCGCCTAAATTAGTATCAGCAAACTTCAATATCATGCCCCTGGAATCTATGTCCAAATCATTTATTTATAAGAAAAACAAAAAGTTCCAGGAGAGTTCCTTGGGGCACACCAGTCATGATCAATCAAACCTCTACACTTAGTTTTCTATCTCCAGTCATCCATCTCTCTCGCTCCCTCTTCCTCACATATGGGTACATTCCCTTTAATACCACATTCCTTCATTTTTATAACAGGTCTCTCAGGCGGCATTTTATCAAATTTTGTCTGAAAATCCACTTCTACAACATATCCATCGATGATGTGAATTCCTTGAAAAATGTTATTAACTTAGTCAAGCAAAAACTGTCCTTCAAAGTTGTCCAAGATTGGAGATCAAACCAATAGCCTGACTGCAGAGAAGCAGTGGAGGGATTCATCGAGGTAGAGCTGGGTGACATCAGCATACAGATGGTTCTTAATTAGCTTGTGCCTTTTTAGTGTTCGATAATTTAATCTCGAATTATGGAATCTACAACCAAGGTAATAAGATCCAGTTTATAATTTACTGGCTTATCCCTTCCCCTTTCCTGAACATGGGTATAACATTTGCCATTCTCTAGTCCTTTGCTACAATTCCACAGATTTTTGGAAAATGATGGTTAATTCCTCCACTATCTCCTCCAGTATTCTGGGATGCAAAGCATCAAGGCCTGGTGAGTTTTCTACTTTTAGCTTCATTAACTTCTTTAAAAAAAATTTTAAAGCTCCCCATTCACCACGATACCGTTGCAGCTGTCAATTTTCTCAATCATCTTCAATGCCTTCACTACCAGTAAAAGTTCAGTTTTCCATTCCTGTTGTGCACCCATGGGCGCCCCCCCATCTCCGCTCTCTCAAGTACAAGGGGCAAACTTACCTGGCACACAACTGGTTAGCAATCAAGCTGTACTGAGCCTCAGTCTCTCCTACCAAAACCAGCTGCAACTCTAGGGCAGTATTGTCCAATAGAAATCACTGCTTAGCCACAGACATGGCTACCGTGGCACTGTTTTAGCCACATGCACTAATTTTAGTAGAAAACACCCCTTACACACAATACAGGTAAATGTACTTCATGTGTATGTATATCTAACAAACCTATGTATATTTACTTAAACATCTAAAACCAGTCTCTTTCACCAAAGCTTGAAATTCTATCATGAATTTATCAAACAGCACATCTGAGTGCAGCAGTTGAGAGGAGCACTAAAAAAAAGATTGACATGCACTTATATAGTGCCTTTCATGATCTAAGGACGTCCTAAAGCGCTTCACAGCCAATGAAGTACTTGTGAAGTGCAGTCAGTTGTAATGTGGGAAATGCTGCAGACAATTTGCGCACAGCATGGTCCCACAAACAACAATGTGATAAATGACCACAAAGTCTGTTTTAGTGATGTTGGTTGAGGGATAAATATTGGCCAGGACACTGGGGTGAACTCCCCAGCTCTTCAAATAGTACCATGAATCTCTCATGTCCATCTGAAAGGGCAACGGGACCTCGGTTTAATGTCTCGTCCAAAAGATGGCACCTCCGACAGTGCAGCACTCCCTCAGTACTGCACTGAAACGTTATCAGAGTGGTTTTTGAGAACATCGACTCGCACACGACATTCCAGACACGCACCTACTCTCCATCCAGAACACTGTTAGGAGGCCACTAGGTCAATGAGGCAGCAAAAAGGTAGAGCCACATGTCATCAGCAAAGACAAGAAAGTTGTCGCCCCCCCCCCCCCCCCCCCCACCCACCCATGATTTTACCAAAGGGTAGCCTATAAATGAAAAGTAGACTAAGGATGGAGCCCTATGTTACACCAGAGGTGATCGCGGGCATGGAAGGAGAAGCCCACACAGACAGAGGCAGTACGCCAGCAATACGGCACAGAAGAATGGAATAAAGAGCAGTGCCGTGGAGGTTGAATGTGAAGGAGAGATATACTGTACTAATTGAGAAATAGTCATGACCACTTAAATAAATATGATAAAAGAATAAAACATTTGAGAATAAAACCTCCATGCACAAATCCGTTTTCTATCTATTGCAATGATAGATGTCCTTGTTAAATTAATAACTGTTAAATTAACAAAACGTTTAAATGAATTGCAAAAGTCTGGATATATTCATTTAAGCATTGTACTTCCTCACTAAAGCCGATGTGTTAAGCCCTTTTTGATTAATGTGTTAAGCTCTTTTTACAAATGTTTTTGCCTAGGTGTGAAAATTGCCCAGTAAGCAATTCAGTGTTTTTTTCATCTCATCAGGTGCTTGGGCTCACTTTCAGCAATCAATGTGACAAGCACTTTTGTTTAGATATGAAAACTGTCTCATCGGGTGCAATGCTGAAGCATTCTGCAAGCTGGAGGACACAGTTCGTCTGGTGTCTACCTAAAAGGCAAGCGATAAAGATTTAACTGTTAAATACTGTACAGTATTGCTAGTCATGATTAATCTATTTTTAAAGGTCCCTTTTTAGTCTTTTTTTTTAAAATGAGCTGCACTATACTGTGTATATTGTAATGAAGCAAATGACAAATACATTTTCAGTTATCCATAACTGTGTGATCGTTTTCAGTAATTGCAATCCAGTTTGCATTCCATCGTTAGCGTCTCACCAAATTTGATGCAATTAAATCAGATTTAAAAAATTAAGTGAATATAAAATTACCTGGCAAAATCATTATTCATTTAACCGTTTTGCACGGTACTACATTGAAAAATACACAAATGGCAAGTGAAGCTACTATTTATGCTTGAGGAACCAGTTAATACTTTCACCATAGGATTAGGCTCAAGACTGAATTTAAAGGTAGACATGAAAAACAAATTAATCAGTCTTGCACCTAAACCAGAGAATAGGCCAGTTTTTCATCAGAGATAGAATCCATTAAAGGTGTAAAATAACATTTTAATGGGATTCACCAGGCTCAGAGAGATTCATATTAGCTCCACTATGAGATGTATTACAACAAAGTTGCCATCTATTATAAAGCTCAAGTGTCATGTTAAACAGTGGAATTGGAGTTCTAGGAACTCATGGCATTTCACAGAATCCCCACAGTGCAGATAGAGGCCACCCTATCCCCGTAACCCCACGTATTTAATCCCCCTAACACTAAGGGTCAATTTATCATAGCCAAATCAACCTAACCTGCACATCTTTGGACTGTGGGAGGAAACCGGAGCACCCGGAGGAAACCCACGCAGACACGGGGAGAATGTGCAAACTCCACAGACAGTCACCCGAGGCCGGATTCGAACCTGGGTCGCTGGCGCTGTGAGGCAACAGTGCTAACCACTATGCCACCGTGTTGCCCTACATCACTGAGTGTCAAGTAAATAAAAAAGGCAAAATGAAAAATATTAAAGACCCCTTCCAGCCCCTAGTAAAATGTGTGGTGGCATTAAAGTAAAGCAGGCCCAGGATTAAACCATTTATGCAGCTTTTTCTTACCCTGCCTACCATTAACAGTCAATTATTTATTTAAGAATGTAACTAGTTGCTGAAAACTTCATCACTTTTCTAACAGCTCAGGTAGTGTCTTCTAAACACAGTGATATTATGTGGATAAATACAGCCAGTTTTGTTTCACATCCAATTAATTATCTTTGAAGTACAGAGTGTCTATTGACACCACTGTGTCAGCCAATGAGATGGAGGCGAGGCGGGACTTACGGCAGGAATCACATAAAGCTATTTACTCAGCAAACAAAGTCTATTTAAACAACACACTACAGCAAACAGTCTACAGAGTCTATTTAAAGACTCTCTACGAACTACAGCCAACAGAACTCATGACCGAAACTACAGCAGCTTTCCCTGATAAAAGCAGGGTGATTTCACTAGCAAAATGCAACATAGTTACATTATACAAATTGATTATTTCTCCAGCAAAATGCAGTGAGTGGAGGATAGGTACATAGAAATTATGTGCGTAAAATCAATCCGAGTCATGTGACTGATGGGGGAAATTACCCAATGATCTCCATTCTGGCCAAGAATAGGGGTGTCACTTTATGCATCCGTCACTGTTACGTAGGCAAATGTGGTAGCCATTTGCACACAGCAAGGTCCCACAGATAGCAAATGAGATGAATAGCCAGTTAATTTGTTTTGGTGGTGGTCATTGAGGGATAAATGTTGGCCAGGACAAGGAGAGCTCTCTGCTCTTTGAATTGTGCCATGGCAACTTACGTATCCACTTGAACAGGCAGATGGTTCCTGCAACAATGCAGTACTCCCTCAGTACTGCACTGAAGTGTGATCCTGTATTATGCACTGCTGTCCTAGAGTGAGGCTTAAACCCATGACATTATGACACAGGTGTGAGAGCATGACCTGAGCCAAGTTGATACTCGAAGCTTACCATCTTGATGCCACCTGTACTCGCACTGGGTAAATGCAGTCCTCAAGAATATGAATTTGAACAGACTGTCATATTATAATGGAAAGAAGATGGAATTGTACCATCAAATTTGGAAATGAATGAGGAAGAGAAGATACATCCTCGTGTATTTGTTCAGGATCCAACTGCACCCTGCTCTTGGTGAATACGGAAGCGTGAGGAGAGAAACAAGGCTTTTGGTGAGTGGGGCGAAGAGAGGATGCAAGGATATAACTGGAACATTTGTTTCATGCTTATGTTGTGTGTATTGGGCTAAACAGCAGCCTACTTTTGTACTGTTAAATATTTCATTTTGTACTTGCATCTTAAAAAATATTCAATTATTGAAACTGCAACTGCTTGAATATCTTTATTTCCTAAGACCAAATTAGCTAATGTTGCATTTTTCTTTTTTACTCCAACTTTCCTCCAGATATTTTCCTTTCCCCCCTTCTTGTTTCAAGGTGGCAATTTAGTGGGGTTCCGTTCCATGGGCACCAATACCCTAAGTAACTATTTTTCATCTGTGAGCCTGAAGAGTAGGTGCCAGTGGGATACTTGGCCATGGGGCCACCAGTCAAACCTGATCTAGCCCACTCCTCAACATCCGTAAGTGCTCTCCCAGTGGAGTTTGCTACTAAACAATAAATAATTGGGATTATCCCCTGATTTTTCATTCCAAGTCTGGATATGCAAATGACAAAACTGAGATCTTCTCAGGGACCGGGAATTAAACAGAGAACCTTCCTGTGGCTAAGTAGAGCAGTTGGAGGGGAAGAAAGTGATGACTACTGCATAACATTTTATAGGCCGAATGTTTAGTAGCCACTATCAGATTTGATCAAGCAGAATTTACTAGTTGCTATTTAGCATTTCTGATGACAGTAAATCTTTTAAGTCCATTGAATTCACATTATTCACAACTACAAGGTTAAGTCAGATCTTTCAATCTGGGTGTCCTGCAGGTTTTGACTCATGAACAAGTTTAATTTCAAAAAGATCCACTGTCTGCTTCAAATATCTTAAATAAAATCCAGTGTATGGTCTTCAATTTATGGCATGAAAGTTTTACTTTCATACAATAGTAATGAATTGAAATAATGTTTAGAAACTAGTTCCGACATTGGTTTAGTGGGTAAACTGAAAAACAAGTTGAAGTACTGAGGCAAAAAATCATCTACATACCTTCCCTTTCAACTGGTCATTCTGAAAGAAAAAAAAATCTTGTACTCTAAACCACTGAAGTGGATTATGCACTCTTCCTTGGACAGTGATTGAACATTGGCGTCATCAATCCTTTTTTAAAAATTAATTCATGGGATGTGGGTATCGCTGGCAAGGCCAGCATTTATTGCCTATCCCGAGTTGCCCTTGAGAAGGTGGTGGTGAGCCGCCTTCTTGAACCACTGCAGTCCGTGTGGTGAGGGTACTCCCACAGTGCTCTAAGGGAGGGAGTTCCAGGATTTTGACCCAGCGACGATGAAGGATCAGTGATATACTTCCAAGTCAGGATGGTGTGAGACTTGGAGGGGAACTTGGAGGTGGTGGTGTTCCCATGCGCCTGCTGCCCATGTTCTTCTAGGTAGAAGAGGTCGCAGGTTTGGGAGGTGCTGCCGAAGAATCCTTGGCGAGTTGCTGCAGTGCATCTTGCAGATGGTACACACTGCAGCCACGGTACGCCGGTGGTGGAGGGAGTGTATGTTTAAGGTGGTGGGTGGATGGGGTGCCAATCAAGCGGGCTGCTTTGTCCTGGATGGTGTCGAGCTTCTTGAGTGTTGTTGGAGCTGCACTCATCCAGGCAAGTGGAGAGTATTCCATCACACTCCTTACTTGTGCCTTGTAGATGGTGGAAAGGCTTTGGGGAGTCAGGAGCGGAGACACTTGCCGCAGAATACCTAGCCTCTGACCTGCTCTTGTTGCCACAGTATTTATGTGGCTGGTCCAGTTAAGTTTCTGATCAATGGTGACCCCCAGGATGTTGATGGTGGGGGATTCGGCGATGGTAATGCCGTTGAATGTCAAGGGGCGGTGGTTAGACTCTCGCTTGTTGGAGATAGTCATTGCCCGGCACTTGTGTGGCGCGAATGTTACCTGCCACTTATCAACCCAAGCCTGAACGTCATCCAGGTCTTGTTGCATGCGGACATGGACTGCTTCATTATCTGAGGAGTTGTGAATGGGCAGTTTTCCACATTGCCGGATAGATGTCAGTGTTGTAGCTGTACTGGAACAGCTTGGCTAGCAGTGCAGCTAGTTCTGGAGCACAAGTCTTCAGCACGATAGCCAGGATGTTGTCGGGGCCCATTGCCTTTGCTGTATCCAGTGCGCTCAGCCGTTTCTTGATATCACGTGGAGTGAATCGAATTGGCTGAAGACTGGCTTCTGTGATGGTGGGGCCTTCAGGAGTAGGCCGATATGGATCATCCACTCGGCACTTCTGGCTGAAGATGGTTGCAAACGCTTCAGCCTTGTCTTCTGCACTCACATGCTGGGCTCCACCATCATTGAGGATGGAGATATTCATGGTGCCTCCTCATCCTGTTAGTTGTTTAATGGTCCACCACCATTCACGATTGGATGTGGCAGGACTGCAGAGCTTTGATCTGATCTGTTGATTGTGGGAATCGCTCAGCCCTGTCTATAGCATGCTGCCTCTGCTTTTTAGCATGCATGTAGTCCTGTGTTGCAGCTTCCCCAGGTTGGCACCTCATTTTTAGGTACACCTGATGCTTCTCCTGGCATGCTCTTCTACACTCCTTTTTGAACCAAGGTTGGTCCCCTGGCTTGATGGTAATGGTAGAGTGAAGGATATGCCAGACCATGAGGATACAGATTGTGGTGGAATACAATTCTGCTGCTGCTGATGGCCTACAGCGCCTCACGGATGCCCAGTTTTGAGCTGCTAGGTCTGTTCTGAATCTATCCCATTTACCACGGTGGTCGTGCCACACAACACGATGGAGGGTGTCCTCAGTGTGAAGACGGGACTTCGTCTCCACAATGACCGTCCGGTGGTCACTGCTACCAATACTATCATGGACAGATGCATCTGCGACAGGTAGATTGGTGAGGACGAGGTCAACACGGTGGCATAGTGGTTAGCACTGGTGCCTCACAGCGCCAGGGACCCGGGTTCGAATCTGACCTCGGGTGACTGTCTGTGTGGAGTTTTCACATTCTCCCCGTGTCTGCGTGGGTTTCCTCCGGGTGCTCCGGTTTCCTCCCACAGTCCAAAAATGTGCGGGTTAGGTTGATTTGGCAATGATAAATTGACCCTTAGTGTTAGGGGGGGGTTAAATATGTGGGGTTATGGGGATCGGATGGGATATGTTAGGGGGAATTAAATACGTGGGGTTACGGGGGTAGGGTGGGATATGTGTACTGTGGGGATTAAAGCAGGGACAGGGTACTGGATTTGGATGATCAGCCATTATCGTATTGAATGGTGGAGCAGGCTCGACGGGCCGAATGGCCTACTCCTGCTCCTAGATTCTATGTTTCTATGTTTAAGTAGGATTTTCCCTCATGTTAGTTCTCTCAGCATCTGTTGCAGGCCCAGACTGGCAGCTATGTCCTTCAGGACTCGGCCAGCTCGGTCAGTAGTGGTGCTACCGAGCCACTCTTGGTGATGGACATTGAAGTCCCCCACCCAAAGTACATTCTGTGCCCTTGCTACTCTCAGTGCTTCTTCCAAGTGGTGTTCAACATGGAGGAGTATTGATTCATCAGCTGAGGGAGGGCGGTAGGTGGTAATCAGCAGGAGGTTTCCTGGGCACTATTACATAGATGGGGGAAGAAAAAAGGTGGAGTCCACTAAAATTATTCCCCCCAAAATACAACTTTGTGAATGACATTACACTTAAAACAAGCTCATCCTCTCCTTCCTTTAAACACGTTTCAAAGTTTCAGCAAGGCAGTCGGGATTTTTATAGGGCTTAGAACAGATATGTATGGTACTTGCATATTGTTATCCAGGTACACCTTAATGTGAAGGGGGCAAAACCAAACGTTTTAAGCGTTTTAATATCCTATGCACTAAAGGAAAGAATATCAGCAGAATTACATCACACAGAGCGAGGGCATAATTGAGACTGGGAAAGCCTAATCGTGGCTGTAGTAAAACCCGACGGTGATAGAAAAATTTGTGGCATCTATCAAATAGGTGTAAACACTAGTTTTGGATGTTCATGAGTATTTTCTGGCCAGGGCTGTAGCTAAACTCAGTGGTGGCCAACAGTGTCAGATGTGGCTCAGTTGGTAGCACCCTTGCCCAAGTCAGAAGGTTATGGGTTCAAGTCCCACTCCAGGGACTTGAGCACAAAAATCTACGCTGACACTCCAGTGCAGTTCTGAGGAAGCTTGCTAAATAATGTCGGAATTTTGGTATTGCATCTGCTTCGGCCATATTTCAGAAAACCATGGAGACAATATGAGGTGGTCGCCAGAGAACACAATGCACCCGGATCATCTCATGGTTACTGGAAGATCAGAGGAAGTATGCAAAATCTTGAATCAGTTTTCAAGTGATTACGAATGTGACTTCCGACAAAATGTTCAAATGCTCAGTTATAGGACTCAAGTATTTTTCTTTCATTGTTAACAAGTTTGCTATTCAACCAAAGAAGAAGGTTGAAGCAATGCCTTCTGCACCTACTCCAACGAAAATGGAAGAGTAGCAGTCATTTCTGAGTTTCTTCAATTATTACTGGAACTTTGTTCCAAATATTTTGACTGTCGCGTAACCATTGAATAGACCACTTCATTAGAAAGATTGTTAGAGTAGTTTTGAACAGCTGAGGATAGCCGTAAAGTTACACTGCAGTAATTCAGTTGTTCAGGTACACCAAATTAAATTACAGCATTGTAGCTCAGTGTCAGATATTTATTTTATGTAATAAAGATTACATTTTTAGAAGCTTTTTTTTTTAAAAGAACGCTTAATTTGACATCCAGCAATTGCACTTAAAAATTTAAAAGATGGAGAGGGATAATTTTTTTCACCAAAATTAAGTCCTCAACTTTGCAGAACCAAAGAAAAACATCCAAAGAAATCTAAGTGCTTCTGTCATGAATCTTTCTTACAACCACCTATCTGGATTTTAATCTACAATTAGTGTCCGGACAATTCATATAACATACCATGATTGCTAACATGAAGTAGCACAGAACTCGGTATGTGAGTGTGAAGTATGTGAGTAAAAAAAGTTAACGTTACATCAAGCCAGCTCCTTCCGAATCACCATGTACAATTTACATTCTCATTAATGTCTCTATCCCCATTGCACAACATAATCAGCTGATAAGCAAAATCAGAGGACCCATGTTCCATAGAATGTCTGATCTATGGTTACACTTATTCCATTAACCATCAATCCTGTTGTTAAGATATTCATCCAGCTCCTTTTTAAAAAGAGTTGGACTACTTTTGGTGCACGTCCTTTGCATATCTACTACTGCAGGAAAGAGTTCCAATCTCTAGCAATGGGGTCTGTCAATTTCGTGCCAGTCTGCCAACAAACCTGCTTATGGACCTCTTCACATTATAAAGACATGAATTTCGAAAACTAAGGAAAAGGTTTGTAATACAACCCTGGTTAAAACAAACTTCCCAATCTTTTCTCCCCACCCCAGTTAGTATCACTACTATATTTAACTGTCAGTAGATGTATTTTTAAAGGCTGGATTTGTTTTGTTAGCACAATCCCCTTAAACACGTTTGCAAGATAGATGAACTACTGTAGAACACTCAAAGAATTTTTTATAAATCTACTGCCAGATTATTGCATTGGATTTATTAGATTAGTTCATCCACAACTAAGACATCCAAATTGTCTTTGAAGTTCTGTATTTCTGGCATAAATAGTGCCATGCATAGAGATGAAGACTAGGATCAGAAATTAGCACTCTGGTTGGGAGGTCATTGTAGGGCTCGTGCGCACATTAAATCATCTCTCCAGAAAGACTGCAGTCATCATTAAGTATAAATTGTTACACAACACAACAGCCATTTGTCAATGAGTTACAATGTAGTAATTCAATAGTTTAGGCACAGTGTAACAGACTGAATTACAGCCTTACAGCTCACTAACATTTATGCTATGTAAATCATACTGAATTTTTCTCCAAACAGGTGGTAGATTTTGCAAAGTGTTGGGTGCTTTTTTTGGCAGAAAGGAAAAAGTACTCAAATTAAAGTACTCCCACTTATACTATCCTTGTGTGTCCACACAAGTCACTGTTCTTCAAACACTGATTGTGCATGCGCAAATGCTTCAAGATAATCTGGCCTGAAAAGAGCTATATAAATTATCCTTCCTTGATACTATCACGTAACAAGACTTTTATTCCCCCCTCCACACAAATAAGTTACCAGCAGATAATCCAGTTCATTAGTCTTGAACTACTGCACAACTAATATCTTGTAAGAGAAATGTTCTCCAGTCTGTACTTCCTGCTGTACAGTGCACCCAGCACCGTGCATAAACTTTCTGACCAATTAAGTTCATTTTTCATTATTACAGTATTCAATTACAAATCCAACAAGTTGAGGTCTGACCTCTTCTCTCCATATATGAAACACTATCATATCTCCATAATTGACCATTCCAACTTAAAAATGGAAATCTGTATTCAAGCTATTTTTAAAAAGTACCAAAACATTTAGACAGTAATATATCACAACACCAGGTCTCCATTTAACTTTTACAGCAAACTTTGCCCATCTTCTCACTGCATGCAAAACAAAACATTTAGGGCGAAAAATTGAGTCGCGCCCCCTTTGGGGCGCTAACTTCGCCGGGGTGCTACTTTTAGCGCCCTGGAAAAATTAGCACCCCTGCGACCGAAATTGAGTGGTAGCGCCCCAAGAGGGAAGTGGGGCGCTACTGGAAGTGCCCCGCCTCCCTCCTGGGGCGCTGCGAGAGAATATCGCGGCGCTACGTGCCGCAGCGCGTCGCGCTGTGGTATTGCAGGCCTTCCTCCCCTTCTTAAAGGGGAGGGGCCTTGCACAGCATGACCCGGGGCCCAGGACTCGGGATTGCCAGCAAAAGAGCCCAGCACTCAAGAGAAGTGCCGGGCTCATGGAGCGCAGCCGGCACTCCGCGGGGGGCGGGCGGGCGGGCGGGGGGGTAAGGAGGCCGGGGACGGCAGTGGAGGCAGGTGCTGGCAGGCAGCCCTCGCCTTTAAACAGCGCCGCCCCGGCCGCAGGTAGGCTCCCCCTAACCTCGTCGGACATAGCGTCCGGCGGTAAGTCAGGGGGCGCTACCAAAGATCGTGGCCGGGGAGCTGCGCACGGCGCTAACGGTTAGCGCCGCCGCTAACCTCCCACTGAATTTCGTGGGAGGCGTTGGCGGCGCCGCCCTCTTAGGGCGCTAACGGGAAGCACAAAGCAACTGACTTTTTCCCCCCTTAAATTGTAACAATAATAAAAATTTCTGAATTGTACTAATTGCTCATTTTGTACTAATTACTCCCGTGGCATTGCCCACGTAAAAGGAGTGGAAGATTCAGTCAGGGCAGACCAGAGAACAGATCAGGACTTCGGCATAAAAAAAACATATTTCCAATGCTACCATACCAAAAACAATTTAAAAAAAGAATGGGAATCTTATGGGTCTGAGGTTAACATCGACCAATCAGAAACTTTACAGGCTCAGTAGTGTTAATAGCGCAACATATAATATAAAACATAGACGAGATTTTCGGTAGATTTGTTGTTCAAGTGGCCAAAAGACTACACAATAATTGATTTGAGTTCGTGTTGCATTGTCACTTTTACTACTTAACGCAAACCTATCTAAAACTGAACTCAGAATTGGATCGACTAAAACGCGCGATTAAACATAAAGCGTCGGTGTCACGCAGAAGGCGGCGGCGGATGAGGTGTCAAAACCGCATAAATACTGGAGAAATAAATAAAAAGCCCTAGGTGAAATATAAGAGATGGGGAGGGAAGAGAGAAGGGGTGCATCAGAGGATTAAAACACTTGGGGTTATAATCCTGCGATTACGATAAACCCAGGGTTACGGGCCCAAAACAACCTGGAAACAGCTGCTGTGCAGCCAAAGTCCGCACAGAAATACCGAGAACAGCGGGGAACATGATGGCCGGGGCCCAGCGCGGCCGCCGGTACCGCCCGACCGGTCGAGACCGAAAGGGAAGGAGCGTGCCGGTGGCCCACCGACTCTCCGCGATTTAATTCGTGTCCCAGCCGCCTCTCAGACAAGCAACAACGGCCAACCTGAGCACTCGAGGCCGGGGATAGGCCGCTTCTCCCAACTCGCCTTCTCCTGTCGCCATTTTACCCCACGGCTTCGCCCCGAGGTCCCCAGCAGGCACGTTTCTCACCCACCGTTTGCCCAGCTCGGGCCACACTCCCACTTTTACACTGCACCTACCAAACGCGGGCCGGGCCTCGCTCCTTCCCCAAGCGCTGACGTGCGCACCCACCACGAACTATAAATAAAGCTGGGCCGTCCAGCAGGAACCGAGGGCCGGCCGGCCGTTAACATGCGCAGCCGGATGTTTGCGCCTTCACTCACTGTCCGTTGCCGCGCCCGCTCCGCTCTGCTTCAGTCCCAAGGCCGGCCGGTCCGTCGGTTGTGGCTCTCCGAGCCCCCCCCCCGCCGGCTCCTCACACAAACACTGACTGAGAGCGAGAGGCGGCGAACAAGATGGCGGCCGCCGCAGCCGCTTCCCGCCCAAAACGATTCAAACGCACCGGATGTTTACCATCCAACCGACAGAGGGAGAGGGAACCCTCACCTCACCCGGGCCGAGGGAACCCTCACCTCACCGAGGGCATCCTCACCCTGGCGGAGGGATCCCTCACCTCACCGAGGGCATCCTCACCCGGGCGGAGGGATCCCTCACCCTCGCCAAGGGCATCCTCACCCGGGCTGAGGGACCCCTCACCTCACTGACGGCATCCTCACCCGGGCCGAGGGATTCCACACCCTCGCCGAGGGCATCCTCACCGAGGGAACCCTCACTCGGCCACGCCGTGGTGCACCATCTTGCTGTCCGGAGGAGGCGGGGGTCCCCAATGGAGGGCTTTCTACGCGGGAGTCCTCCCTTTATCTATTGGGCATTTGGCCTGGAGGGTGTTGCATGGAGCAGTCCCGTGCAATAAAGTTTGAAGTCGGTTCACGGGCTCCCAGGCCGCCTGCCTTTTCTGTGGCCTGGAGGAGTCCATGTTCCACGTTTATGTGGAGTGAGAGGTTGAAGCCCCTCTTTCATTATTTGAAGGGGCTGCTCCTCGATTTTTGGCTGCACTTCAGTCCCACGCTCCTGATCTTTGGTCAACCGGTGCGGAGGGGAGCGGGCAGGTCGGAGGACCTCCTCGTGGGATTGCTCCTGGGCCTGGCGAAGATGGCCATAAACAGGTCCAGGCAGCGGGCGGTCGGGGGGGGTCGTTCGGCCCGATTGCCTGCCTCTCTTCCGCGGCTATGTTCGCACCTGAGTGGCGCTGGAGATGGAGCACTCAGTGTCCGCCAGCACGCTTGAGGCCTTCCGCAACCGGTGGGCGCCGCAGGGACTGGAGTGCATCATCACCCCGGCCAATGCAATTTGAATTTAATTTGTTAAGTATTATTTAAAGTTTTATTAATTTACAGTAGATTTGTTTAAACAACACACCAAAAGAGAACAAACACTGACTGAGAGCGAGAGGCGGCGAACAAGATGGCGGCCGCCGCAGCCGCTTCCCGCCCAAAACGATTCAAACACAATGGATGTTTACCATCCAACCGACAGAGGGAGAGGGAACCCTCACCTCATCCTCACCCGGGCCAAGGGAACCCTCATCCGGACACGCCTTGGTGCACCATCTTGCCGTCCAAAGGAGGCGGGGGTCCCCAATGGAGGGCTCTCTACGCGGGAATCCTCCCTTTATCTATTGGGGACTTGGCCTGGAGGGTGTTGCACGGAGCAGTCCCGTGCAATAAAGTTTGAAGTCGGTTCACGGACTCCCAGGCCGCCTGCCTTTTCTGTGGCCTGGAGGAGTCCGTGTTCCACGTTTATGTGGAGTGAGAGGTTGCAGCCCCTCTTCCATTATTTGAAGGGGTTGCTCCTCGATTTTTGGCTGCACTTCAGTCCTACGCTCCTGATCTTTGGTCACCTGGTGCGGAGGGGAGAGGCAGGTCGGGGGACCTCCTCG
This sequence comes from Squalus acanthias, assembly GCA_030390025.1. NCBI lineage: Eukaryota > Metazoa > Chordata > Chondrichthyes > Squaliformes > Squalidae > Squalus > Squalus acanthias. The sequence continues at coordinate 104,300,244 of CM059432.1, forward strand.
TGGGACTGCTCCTGGGCCTGGCCAAAGTGGCCATCAACAGGTCCAGGCAGCGGGCGGTCGAGGGGGTCGTTCGGCCCGACTGCCTGCCTGTCTTCCGCGGCCACGTTCGCGCTCAAGTGGCCCTGGAGATGGAGCACGCGGTGTCCGCCGGCACGCTCGAGGCCTTGTGCAACCGGTGGGCACCGCAGGGACTGGAGTGCTTCATCACCCCGGAAACCAAATTTTAATTTAATTTGTTAAGTTTAATTTGATGTATTTTTGCTAAGTTACAGTTTTTTGTTTATTGATCGCACCAAAAGAGCACTCTCACATAGGCCGAGGGAACCCTCACCCGGGCCGAGGGAATATCGCTCTGTCGAGGGGTGCTTTTGTGCTTCTGCATTTAACGAGTGAGTGACTGTTCTCTTTAAAACCATCCAATTTTTTTTGAAAGTACCTTCATCACAACTGCACCTCTTCTCCATTTCTAAATTACGATGTAAAATGCATTGTTCTGGGCTATTGGTGTGTCTTAATCTCTTACGTTTGCGGAATGATGCAGCACAGAAGGAGGCCATTCGACCCATCATACCTCTGCTGGCTCTTTGAAAGAGCTATCCAATTTGTCCCACTCCCTTGCTCTTTCCCCATAGCCCAGCAATTTTTTTCCAGTCAAGTATTTATCCAATTCCCTTTTTAAAGTTATTATTGAATCTGCTTCCATCACCCTTTCATGCACTGCATTCTAGATCACAACTCGCTGTGTGTAAAAAAAAAAAAAAAAATCCTCTTATCGCCTCTGATTCTTTTGCCAATCACCTTAAATCTGTGCCCTCTGGTTACTGATCCTTCTGGAAATAGTTTCTCTTTATCAAAACTGTTCATAATTTTAAACACCTATCAAATCTCCCCTTAACCTTCTCTGCTCGAAGGAGACCAACCCCAGCTTCTCCAGTCTCTCCACATAACTGAAGTACTTCATCCCTGATACCATTCTAGTAAATCTCTTCTGCACCTTCAAAGCTTTGTGTGCATACACCCCCTGGTCTCTCTGTTTCTGCACCCCCTTTAAAACTGTACCATTTAGTTCATGTCAGCTTAACATCGGTGGTAGGAAAAATAGTGGAATCCCTACTAAAGGAGAAAATAGAAGAACATCTAGAAGCCAAAAATATAATAATGAATAGTCAGCATGGATTTCAAAAGGGAAAGTCTTGCTTGACCAAACTCATTGAATTTTTTGACAAGGTAACACAGAGAATAAACAAGGGTAATGCAGTAGATGTAATTTAAAGGATGAACAGGCTGGATCTCTTTTCGCTTGAAAAAAGGCTGATGGGTGACCTAATTGAGGTTTTTAAAATTGTGAAAGGTTTTGATAGAGTAGATACAGAGAGAGTGTTTCCACTTGTGGGCAAGATAAGATAATCACCAAGAAATCAAATAGGGAATTCAGAAGAAACTTCTTTACCCAGAGAGTGGTGAGAATGTGGAACTCGCTACCACAGGGAGTAGTTGAGGCAAATAGTATAGATGCATTTAAGGGGAGATTAGATAAGGAGAAGGGAATAGAGCATTATGCTGACAGAGTTAGATGAGGAAAGACTGGAGGAGGCTCGAGTGGAGAATAAATGCCGGCATGGACTGGTTGGGCCGAATGGCCTGTTTCTGTGCCGTATATCCTATGTAATGTAATGTTGCCTTTCCTCATTCTTCCTACCAAAATGTATCTCTTCACACTTCTCTGCATTAAATTTAATCAGTCTGTTTATGTCCTTCTGCAGTCTGTTACTATCCTCCTCATTGTTTGCTACATTTCTGAGTTCCGTGACATCTGCAAACTTTGAAATTATGTCCTGTATACCCAAATCCAGGCCATTAATATATATTTAAAAAAAGCAGTGATCCTAATACTGATCCCTGGAGAACACCACTGTATACTTCCCTCCAGTCTAAAAAATAGCCGTTCACCACTCCTTTCTGCTTTCTATACCTTAGCTAATTCTTTATCCATGCTGCCACCGTCCCTTTAATCCCATGGGCTTTAATTTTACTAACAAGTCTATTATGTGGTACTTTGTCAAATGCTTTTTGAAAGTCCATATACACAACATCAACTGCACTACCCTCATCAACCCTCTCCATTACTGCATCAAAAAACTTAATCAAGTTCGTCAAACACAATTCGCCTTTAATAAATCCGTGCTGACTTTCATCTATTAGCCCATTCTTTTCCAAGTGCCAATTAATTTTGTCCTGGATTATTTTCACTAAAGGTTTCCCCACCATCAATGTTAGGCTGACTGGCCTGTAGTTGCCAAGTTTACCCCTCTCCCCTTTTTTGAACAGGGGTGTAACATTTGGAATCCTCCAGTGCTCTAGCACCACCCCCATATCCAAGGAGGATTGGAAGAGGCTCCGTAATTTCCACCCTTACTTCCCTGAAGCATCCCATTAGGACCGGGTGACTTTTCTCCTTCGAGGATTTCCAACCTTTTAAGTACATCCTTTGTATCTATTTTTATCCTATCCAATATCGTTACTACCTCCTCCTTTACTGATACATTGACATAATCCTCTTCTCTACTGAAGACAGATGCAAAGTACTCAATTAGTACAATAGCAAAATACTGCGGATGCTGGAAATCTGAAATAACAACAGAAAACACTGGAAACACTCAGCAGGCCAGGCAGCATCTGTGGAGAGAGAAACAGAGTTAACGTTTCAGGTCTGGGACCCTTCATCAGAACTGGAAAAAGCTGGAGATGTAACAGATATTAAGCAGGTGCAGAGACAGGGGTGGGGAGGAAGGAATTGAAGGAATATACTGTGCTTTTGTAAGAGGCAGGAAAGATAAAATGTTGCAAATGGGAATGGCATGCCCTCTGCCTCCACAAGAATATCTCCTTTTTGGTCCCTAATTGGCACCACCCTTGACTACTCTTTTACTATTTATGTTTTTATAAAAAGACTTTTGGGTTCCCTCTTATGTTAGCCGCTAATCTATTCTCACACTCTCTCTTTGCCCCTTTAATTCCCTTTTTGGCCTAGAATCATAGATTCATAGAATAGTACAACACAGAAGGAGGCCATTCGGCCCATTGAGTTTGCACTGGCTCTTTCAAAGAGCAATCCAGTTAGTTCCACTCCCCCGATCTTTCCCCATATCCCTGCAATTTTTCCTCCTTCAAGTATTTATCCAATTCCCTATTGAAGGCTACTATTGAATCTGTATCCACCACGCTATCAGGCAGTGCATTCCAAATCCTAACCACTCGTTGCATAAAAAAGTTATTTCTCATGTTGCCTCTGGTTCTTTTGCCAATCACCTTAAATCTGGGTCTCTCGTTATCGACCCTTCAGCCATTGGAAACAGTTTCTCTTTATTTACTCTTATCTAAATCCTTCATGATTTTAAATACCTCTATCAAATCTCCTCTTAGCATTCTCTGCTCCAAGGAGAACAACTCCAACTTCTCTGGTCTATCCATGTAACTGTATTCCCTCATTACTAGAACCATTCTAGTAAATCTCTTCTATACCCTCTCCAAAGCCTTCACGTCCTTCCTAAAGTGTAGTGCCCAGAATTGGACACAGTACTCCATCTGGGGCCGAACTAGTGTTTTATATAGGTTTAGCATAACTTCCTGGCTTTTGTACTCTATACCTCTGTTCTGCCTGCCAATTTTTGATTCCAATTCAACTACACCAGATCCCTTTTTAACTCACTGAAGTTAGCCCTCATCCAGTTAACTATTTTTATGCTTGATTGTACCTTGTCCTTTTCTATAACTATTACAAATCTGATATTATGATCACTCTTCCCAAAATGCTCTCCCACTGAAACTTACTCCATTTGCCACACTTCATTCCTCAGAACTAGATCCAGCACTGCTTCCTTCCTTGTTGGGCTGGAAACACACTGATCAAGAAAGTACTCTTGTATACATTTCAGGAATTACTCCCCCTCTTTGCCCTTTACACTGTTACTATCCCAGTCTATATTAGGATAATTGGAGTTCCCATTATTACATAAGATGACATAGGATATACAGCACAGGAACAGGACATTCGGCCCAACCAGTCCATGCCGGCGTTTATGCTCCACTCGAGCCTCCTCCCATCTTTCCTCATCTAAATCTATCAGCGTAACCCTCTATTCCCTTCTCCCTCATATGCTTGTCCAGCCTCCCCTTAAATGCATCTATACTATTCGCTTCAACCACTCCCTGTGGTAGTGAGTTCCACATTCTCACTACTCTTTGGGTAAAGAAGTTTCTTCTGAATTCCCTATTGGATTTCTTGGTGACTATCTTATATTGACGGCCTCTAGTTATGCTCTTCCCCACAAATGGAAACATTCTCTCTGTATGCACTCTATCAAAACCTTTCATAATTTTAAAGACCTCTATTAGGTCACCCCTCAGCCTTTTTTTTCCAAGAGAAAAGAGACCCAGCCTGTTCATCCTTTCCTGATATGTATACCCTCTCATTTCTGGTATCATCCTTGTAAATCTTCTCTGCGCCCTCTCCATTGCCTCTATATCCTTTTTATAATATGGCGACCAGAACTGCACGCAGTACTCTAAGTGTGGTCTAACCAAGGTTCGATACAGGTTTACTTTTCAATTTTATCCCTCCAGAAAAAAACCCTAGTGCTTGGTTTGCTTTTTTTATGGCCTTGCTAACCTGTGGTGCAACTTTTAGTGATTTGTGTATTTGTACTCCGAGATCCCTTTGTTCCTCTACCCCACCTAGACTCACACCCTCCAAGTGATAAGTGACCTCCCTATTCTTCCTACCAAAATGTAATAACTTACATTTATCTGTGTTGAACTTCATTTGCCAATTATTTGCCCATTCTGCAAGTTTATTAATATCCTCCTGTAATTTGTTGCAGTCCTCCTCAGTATTTACTATCCCCTCCAAGTTGGTATCATCTGCAAATTTACAAATTGTGTTTTTGATTCCCAAGTCTAAATCATTAATGTAAATTGTGAACAGCAGTGGTCCCAGCACTGATCCTTGTGGAACACCACTACCCACCTTCTGCCACTGTGAATAGCTACTCTTTACTCCCACTCTCTGCTTTCTGTCTTGAAGCCAGCTAGCTATCCAATCTGCTACTTGTCCCCTGACTCCGCATTCTCTGATCTTATGCATTAATTTATTATGGGGTACCTTATCGAAGGCCTTTTGATAATCTAGATAAATTACATCTACTGCATTTCCATTGTCTACTCTCTCTGATACCTCTTCCAAAAATTCAATAAGGTTGGTCAAGCAAGATATTCCCTTTTGAAATCCACGCTGACCATTCATTATTATACTTTTTGTTTCTAGATGTTCTTCTATTCTCTCCTTTAGTAGGGATTCCATTATTTTTCCTACCACTGATGTTAAGCTGACTGGTCTATAATTCCCTGGACATGTTCTATCACCCTTCTTAAATATAGGTATTATGTTAGCTATCCACCAGTCCTCTGCCACTACACCTTTTTCTAACAAATTATTAAATATGTGTCGTAATGCCTCTGTTATCTCTTCCCTAGATTCTTTTAAAATGCATGGATGCAATCCATCCGGATCAGGGCTTTTATCCTCTTTGAGTTTGATTAGTTTATTTAATATATCCCCTTTTTTATTTTAAATGTACTTATCTCATTACTCATCTCATCATCCAATGTCATGTCCACCTGTTCTATCTCCCTGCTAAATACCGAAGCGGAATAATGATTTAATATTTCTGCCATCTCCCTATCGTTACCTGTGGTATTGTCCTGTCTATCCCTTAATGGCCCTATTCCCATCCCAACCTTCATTTTTTTATTGATGTGCCTGTAAAATATTTTACTATTTTGTTTTATGTTCCTTGATAATTTAATTTCATAGTTCCTCTTTCCCTTCCTAATTGTTTTTTTGACTTCTCTCCTAATCCCTTCGTATTCTCTCTTATCATGCACTCCCCTGCTGTCTATGTACTTAATGCCTCTTTCCTTACCCTCAATTGTTCCCTTATGTCTTTATTCATCCATGGAGTCTCATTAGTGTTTAGTTTGTTCTTTTCTTTTAGCGGAATATATTTTTCCTGCACTCTGTTGAACACCGTTTTAAATGTTTCCCATTGTCGTTCTACATCATTATTTGCCAATATTATTGCCCATTTATCTTCCCAAGTTCTATTCTCGGCCTCTCAAAATCAGCTTTTCTCCAATCTATTAACTTGGTTTTTGTCATACTTATGTCCTTCTCTATTATCATCTTAAAGCGTATTATATTATGGTCACTATTGCCTATACATTCCCCTACTTTTACTTCTCTTATCTGCTCTGGCTCATTCCCCATAACTAGATCCAATAGCGAATCCTCCCTTGTTGAGCTTTTTACATATTGGGTTAGAAAGGAGTCCTGTAGACATTGTAGGAACTCCATTCCCTTATCCCCTTTACCTACATCTTCTGTCCAATTAATATCGGGGTAGTTGAAATCCCCCATGATTATTATTCTATGTTTTTTACTAATTTCTCTAATTTGTCTGTATATTTCTTCCTCCACCTCCCTTCCACTATTAGGTGGTCTGCAGACTACGCCTATTAGTGTGATTGATCCTTTATTATCTTTTATTTCTATCCATATGGATTCTATTTTTGTCTTGCTGATATCTACGTCCCTTTTTTCTACTGCCATTAGGGATTTAATAAGTACAGCTACTCCACCTCCCCTTTTCCCCTCTCTATCTTTTCTAAATATGTTACACCCTACAATGTTTAATTCCAAGTCCTGATTTTTCTGTATCCACGTTTCAGTAATCCCTACCATGTCTGGTTCCTCCCAACGCATGATTGCCTCCAGCTCCCCTGTTTTATTACGGACACTGTGTGCATTGCTGTACAGACAGTTTAACTCATTTTTAATCGGATTTCCTCTCACTTTATGTTTAACCATCTTTTTAGACTCCTGTTCTATAACTCTATTTTCTCCCTTGCCGTCAATGACCTCCTTTACATTATTTTTTCTTATGCTCACTTTCCTGTTTTGTTTATATTTAGGCTGCTTACGTTTCTTGTAGATCCCTCCCCCCTTCTTACTAATTTAAAGCCTTTGCCACCTCCCTATTTAGTCCCGCCTCCATTGACTTCTGGCCAACCCACATTATTTTCCCTTGATTGGCCTTGTTAAGCCCACCCAGCGGGCTTAGCAGGCCAATTAAGGGGAAGCCAGTTACAGAGAACGTCAGCGTATGACGTTTGATCTGTCAAATTTTTGACAGATGAATTGTTATCGTTTGACAGCTCTGTGAAGCTGTCAAACACTGACATTCTATGTTGTTTGATGAGTTCTTGTATTCAAGACTCATCAAACCTCTTTTGTGAGCAGAAATTAGATGGTTGTTGCATTGGGGAATGCAGCAGCCATCTGTCATCTCTGCCGGTGAGATGCGAGACTCTCCACATACCCAACGTTTGAAGCCTGCAGGAAGAAACAAAGGTAAGTAAACATTTTCTATCGCTTTCCACTCACTTCACATACTTACCTCTCCACACTTGCACCCATCACTTACCTTCATAGCACACTTTTGCACCTCGCCGACCCCCACAGACCCACTGCTCGCCTTGGTGACCCTGGCGGGGTTCGCAGCCTTCGGGAAGTCCACACTTGTGTGGGTAAAATGGGGATAATCCTCTTATCTGCCTGTTAACTACTGGTTAACAGGCAGTTAAGTGGCTGTAATCCCCTTCCCGCCTCCAGGAGATGGGACCCGGCGCGAGTCGGCTACCCGCCTCCTGGGAAGATGGCACAGCAGTGGGTTGGGGGCGGGATGGGCACCCGCCCCCCAGATTCTGCCATTTTCCCGGCAGTCCCGCCTCCAAACCCGCCTCCCCAGGGCTGGCAAGATCGCATCCAACGTTTCAGGTCGATGACCCTTCGTCTGACGAAACATTAACTCTGTTTCTCTCTCTACAGATGCTGCCTGACCTGCTGAGTATTTCCAGCATTTTCTGTTTTTATTTCAGATTTCCAGCATCCGCAGTATTTTGCTTTTGTATTGGGATACATTTCATCCGGGCCTGATGATTTATCTACTTTCAAAGATGTAGATAAATCGCCCCATGAAATGTATTCCAGAGTGTTAAGAGAAGCAAGGGAGGAAATAGGAGGCTCTGACCATCATTTACCAATCCTCTCTGGCTACAGGTGTGGTGCCGGAGGACTGCTAACATTGTACAGTTGTTTGAAAGGGATAGACTGAGTAATTACAGGCCAGTCAGCCTAACCTCAGTGATAAACAAATCATTGGAAAAAATTCTGAGGGACAGGATAAATCGTCATTTAGAAAGGCACGGACTAATCAAGTACAGTCAGCATGGATTTGTTAAGGGATGGTCGTGTCTGATTAACTTGATTGAATTTTTTGAAGAGTTAACAAGGAGCATGGATGAGGGTAGTGCTTTTGCTGTAGTCTACATGGATTTTAGCAAGGCTTTTGACAAGGTCCCACATGGCAGACTGGTCAGAAAAGAAAAAGCCCATGGGATTCAAGGGAAATTGGCAAGTTGGATCCAAAATTTGCTCAGTGGCAGGAAACAATGGCGAAACAAATCTCCAAGGCGGCCTTAGAGACACACGACAACGCAAAATCATCGAGCAGAAACTGATAGCCAAGTTCAGCACTCATGAGGACGGCCTCAACCGGGATCTTGGGTTCATGTCACGATACATGACGTAGAGTCATCCAGATTCAAGTCGTCGTTGGCTTGTTCACAGATGTGATTTCCAGTAAAAAAAAGTAAAAATGTTAAAGTTTATCGTTTTCCATACAGACTGCAGCTTTTGACACATTAGACCCCCTGTAACCCCACCTCATTGTCTCAGTTGTATCTTGCTATGTCTTTGATGTGATGCCTTCCTGGCTGACCTGATTGTTTATCTGCCGAGGTGTGACAAAAGGCAGTCAGGAGGATTAAATGTAGTCGTCTGCCATTGTACGCTTCACATGCATTGTTCTCTATATATGCTTTGTCGATTTGTATTCCTTTACTTCACCTGACGAAGGAGCAGCGCTCCGAAAGCTTGTGATTTCAAATAAAACTGTTGGACTATAACCTGGTGTTGTGCGACTTCTCACTTTTGTCCACCCCAGTCCAACACCAGCATCTCCGCATCAAGGAAACAATGGGTAATGGTCGATGGGTGTTTTTATGATTGAAAAGCTGTTTCTAGTGGGGTTCCGCAGGGCTCAATATTTGGTCCCTTGCTTTTATTGGTATATATCAATGATTTAGACTTCAATGTGGGGGCATGATTAAGAAGTTTGCAGATGATACAAAAATTGGCCGTGTGGTTGATAGTGAGGAAGAAAGCTGTAGACTGCAGGAAGTTATCAATGGACTGGTCAGGTGGGCAGAAAAGTGGCAAATGGAATTCAATCCAGAGAAGTGTCAGGTAATGCATTTGGGGAGGGCTAACAAGGCAAGGGAATATACAATAAATGGTAGGATACTGAGAAGTGTAGAGGAACAGAGGGACCTTGGAGTGCATGTCCACAGATCCCTGAAGGTAGCAGGGCAGGTAGATAAAGTGGTTACTGTTCTGGTCACCTCACGACAGGAAAGATGTGATTGCACTAGAGGGTAAAGAGGAAATTTATGAGGATGTTGCCACAACTGGAGAATTTTAGCTATGAGGAAAGATTAGATAGGCTGGGGTTGTTTTCTTTGGAAGAGGAGGCTGAGGGGAGACTTAATTGAGGTGTATAAAAGTATGAGGGGCCTAGATAGAGTGGATAGGAAGCACCTATTTCCCTTAGCAGAGAGGTCAATAACCAGAGGCTATAGATTTAAAGTAATTGGTAGAAGGATTAGATGGGAGTTGAGGAGAAATGTTTTCACCCAGAGGGCGTTTGGGGTCTGGAACGCACTGCCTGAAATGGTGGTAGAGGCAGAAACCCTCATCACATTTAAAAAGAACTTGGATATGCACTTGAAGTGCCGTAACCTACAGGGCTACGGACCAAGAGCTGGAAAGTGGGATTAGGCTGGATAGCTCTTTTTCGGCCAGCACAGACATGATGGGCTGAATTGCCTCCTTCTGTGCCGTAAATTTCTATGATTCTATGTTGTTTTGTGCATCCACAATGCACTCCGGTCTCCACCGGTCTCGGAAGCCATTAACTTGCAGTTTTAAAGTAAAAGTTTTAAAGCAAGAAAAATATGCTCAATTACAGCTTGACAAAAACACACTATCTGTACTATTTAACACACTGACAAATTCCCAGTTGCCACTGTGTTTAGCAAGCCACTGCATTTAGTAGATTCTCCCAGCTCTGTGCACACCCGTGTACATACCAGTGTATAGTAATGTACAACATACCATGTGCATACAATATAAATTTACTCAACCTGATATGTAAATGAATGTAAAATATTTTCTTTTACGCGGAAAGTTATAACAAAAAGGAACTGGATGGCATAGCAGACAGCATACTTGTCTTTCATCTCTTGGACCTGACTTGGAATTCACCCAGACTGATACCCTGAAAATCTCTGCTGACCGTAAAGGTCCTACATGAAATGAGTTTGCGAAGTCTGAACCCATTTCTTCATGATCCCACAGCACAAATCTGACTCTAATATGTGACACTAAATTGCCAATCTAAGAGGTTATAAATTCGGTGTTGTGTGACAGGGAAACCATCACACTGTTGCAGTAGGGGGTGCACTTCTGAGATTGCAAAGATTAGAGGGCACTTTAGTCTGCCTATGACTGCAGTGCAGTTTGGGTTCTCAAATAAGAATGGCAAATTACCCAATGCTGACGTTCCTTGCTTCCATTCAGAATTCACAGAAAGAGGGAGGGAGGTGATTTGTTTTAAACTAGGAAGTGCAAACAAAGAGCGCAAACTATACTTTATACGTTGATCGAGGTCTACGCTGTACTTTGAAGTTTCCTTTGTGTGCTGCTCGCCGTACTGGTTATTCTCTGCATCATGAGCTTTGTGCCAGGTAAAGTTTGCATTGTTTAGTGAATCTTAGTGAATATTGTGCTGAACTTTTTTTTTCATCCTTAGGTGTATTATTTGCCTTACCCTGCCCTTGTACAATATGCGGAATTATCCCGTGCCCCCACCCAACCCAACTCAACCAACCAGTGTATTACAATTGGGGCAAGTGCCCTGCGACAAATTCAACGAATTTCGGGACTTTTGTGGTGTGTAGCGTGATTCGCTGCCCAACCACCGCGATTTTGCATAAAAGGTCCCGGGCGGGTGGCTGGGTAGTGAAAATGCCTAGTTGCCTAGCCAAAGGCAAATTGGTGGCTCTGTGGTTCCAATGCTCTGTGCGCCCCGGGGTGCGCCTCTGCCGGTGACGTCAGGCGCAGACAGCTGCTGGTCGGGGGGCTGGCGGCTCCTCGCTCGCTCGCGCCCCTCTTCAGTTGGTGCGGGAGGCAGGCAGGCCGGCCGGCCGCGGCCCTCCACAAACAGACATGTTCGCCTGCGTGCGCTTCCTACAGGGCCAAGTGCATCACATCGTGCCCGTCTCTCACATGAAAAATTTCCACCCGACCTCCAAGTGCGATTTCAACAAGAAACAAGTTTACCGGCTGGTGCTGCCGGGAGTGGGACTGGGACCGGGTCCGGGCTCAGGGCCCGGGTCGGGAGAGCCGGAAATAGGCGCCGTTACCAAGCGGGGCCACTGCCGGAAGGCCCAGATCCTTGCTCTGGGAGGTAGGTACTAAGCCAGGCCGGTGAGGAGGAGGGAGATGAGGGAATGCTCGGTGTTAGCAGGTGGGGCTGAGCTCCGACCGTCCCCTCCTCTGTGTGTAAGGCTGGTGGTTGTTTGGAGAGTTCCCCCCGCCCCCCGAAATAGCCACAATTGGTTGAAACACGTGGCACCACTCTCTTTCCCCCCCCCCTCCAGATATGGGGAGGGAGGGGGAGCAGTCTCTTTTTTTCTTCCCCCATCCCGCGGTGGGCAGCAGCTATTCATTGTTTTTGTTCCGGCCGACACTTCCTTTAGTGTCTTCGAACTCTTTTATCTCCCGCCCCTTTATTTTTCATCTCGGTGCAGAGAAATTTCCATATTATTATATATTATTTTCTATTTTCAGCACGTAATTACTGCTTTCTGACGGGGAGACGCTAGTATATGTATAGTTTAACGACTACAGTTGCATTTTGAAGATTGCATTGCAGTTCTTAACCATAAGAATGTGAACACACCTTGCCACTTTTTTAAGTCAACATTATTATAGTAAGGGAAATGCCTGCTTATTGAAGCCTGCTGAGGAACTGGTGTGGAAAAATGTTTTAAACGTGTTTCCAAATTTCTCAGTTTCTGAAGTGCGAGGGTTACTTCCATGGGCTTTTGCAACCTTCCAGTAACTTGACCAAGTGGCAAATCTACATGTGTGAATCTAAAATGAGAAGTAGCACAACACCAGGTTATAGTCCAACAGTTTTATTTGAAATCACGAGCTTTTGGAGCGCTGCTCCTTCGTCAGGTAAAGTGAAGGAATACAAATCAGCAAAGCATATATAGACAGAGAACAATGTGTAGCGTACAATGTCAGACGACTACAGTAAATCTTACTGACTGCCCTCCATCACACCTCGGCAGAGATACAGTCAGGAAGGCATTACATCAAAGACACCGCAAAATACAGCTAAGACAATGAGGTGGGGTCACAGGGGGTCCAACGTGTCAAATGCTGCAGTCTGTATGGTTAAGCTTTTTACTTTTTTTAAAAACTGGAAATCACATCTGTGAACAAGCCAATGACGACTTGAGTTTGGATGACCTACGTCATGTAGCGTGACATGAAACCAAGATCCCGGTTGAGGCCGTCCTCATGGGTGCGGAACTTGGCTATCAGTTTCTGCTCGATGATTTTGCGTTGTCGTGTGTCTCGAAGGCCGCCTTGGAGAACGCTTACCCGCAGATCGGAGGCTGAATGTCCTTGACTGCTGAAGTGTTCCCCGACTGGGAGGTAACAATCCTGCCTGGCTATTGTTGCGCGGTGTCCGTTCATACGTTGTCGCAGCGTCTGCATGGTCTCGCCGATGTACCATGCTCCGGGGCATCCTTTCCTGCAACGTATGAGGTAGACAACGTTGGCTGAGTCACATGAGTATGTGCCATGTGCCCGGTGGGTAGTGTCCTCACGTGTGATGATATCTGTTGATGATCTGGCATATCTTGCAGAGGTTGCCGTGGAAGGGTTGTGTGGTGTCGTGGCCGCTGTTCTCCTGACAGCTCGGTAATTTGCTGTGAACGGTGGTACTTTTGCGGTTAGGCGGCTGCTTGAAGACGAGTAGTGGAGGCGTGGGGATGGCCTTAGCGAGGTGTTCGTCGTCATCGATGACATGTTGAAGGCTGCGAAGAACATGGCGTAGTTTCTCCGCTCCGGGGAAGTACTGGACGACGTAGGGTACTCTGTTGGTTGTGACCCGTGTTCGCCTTCTGAGGCGGTCTATGCGATTTTTCGCTGTGGCCCGTCGGAACTGTCAATTGACGAGTCAAGCGTCATATCCCGTTCTTACGAGGGCGTCTTTCAGCGTCCGTAGGTGTCCATCGCGTTCCTCCTCGTCTGAGCAGATCCTGTGTATTCGCAGGGCTTGCCCATAGGGGATGGCTTCTTTAACGTGGTTAGGGTGGAAGCTGGAGAAGTGGAGCATCGTGAGGTTGTCCGTGGGCTTGCGGTAGAGTGAAGTGCTGAGGTGTCCGTCTTTGATAGAGATTTGTGTGTCCAAGAATGAAACTGATTCTGAGGAGTAGTCCATGGTGAGTTTGATGGTGGGATGGAACCTGTTGATATATCGTGTAGTCCTTTCAGTGATCCTTCGCCGTGGGTCCAAAGGAAGAAAATGTCGTCGATGTATCTGGTGTACAGCGTTGGTTGGAGGTCCCGTGCAGCGAAGAAGTCTTGCTCGAACTTGTGCATGAAGATGTTGGCGTATGGACTACTCCTCAGAATCGGTTTCATTCTTGGACACACGAATCTCCATCAAAGACGGACACCTCAGCACTTCACTCTACCGCAAGCCCACGGACAACCTCACGATGCTCCACTTCTCCAGCTTCCACCCTAACCACGTTAAAAAAGCCATCCCCTATGGACAAGCCCTGTGAATACACAGGATCTGCTCAGACAAGGAGGAACGCGATGGACACCTACAGACGCTGAAAGACGCCCTCGTATGAACGGGATATGACGCTCGACTTGTCGATCGACAGTTCCGACGGGCCACAGCGAAAAATCGCATAGACCTCCTCAGAAGGCGAACACTGGACACAACCAACAGAGTACCCTACGTCGTCCAGTACTTCCCCGGAGCGGAGAAACTACGCCATGTTCTTCGCAGCCTTCAACATGTCATCGATGACGACGAACACCTCGCTAAGGCCATCCCCACGCCTCCACTACTCGCCTTCAAGCAGCCGCCTAACCTCAAAAGTACCATCGTTCACAGCAAATTACCCAGCTATCAGGAGAACAGCGACCACGACACCACACAACCCTTCCACGGCAACCTCTGCAAGACATGCCAGATCATCAACACAGATACCATCATCACACGTGAGGACACTACCCACCAGGTACATGGCACATACTCATGTGACTCGGCCAACGTTGTCTACCTCATACGTTGCAGGAAAGGATGCCCCGGAGCATGGTACATCGGCGAGACCATGCAGACACTGAGACAACGTATGAACGGACACTGCGCAACAATTGCCAGGCAGGATTGTTCCCTCCCAGTCGGGGAACACTTCAGCAGTCAAGGACATTCAGCCTCGGATCTGCGGGTAAGCGTTCTCCAAGGCGGCCTTCGCGACACACGACAACGCAAAATCATCGAGCAGAAACTGATAGCCAAGTTCCGCACCCATGAGGATGGCCTCAACCGGGATCTTAGTTTCATGTCACACTACATGACGTAGAGTCATCCAGACCCGAGTCGTCGTTGGCTTGTTCACAGATGTGATTTCTAGTTTTTTTTAAAAAGTAAAAAGCTTAACCATAGAGACTGCAGTATTTGACACGTTGGACCCCCTGTGATCCCACCTCATTGTCTTAGCTGTATTTTGCTGTGTCTTTGATGTAATGCCTTCCTGACTGACCTGATTGTATCTCTGCCGAGGTGTGATGGAGGGCAGTCAGTAAGATTTACTGTAGCCGTCTGACATTGTATGCTACACATTGTTCTCTGTCTATATATGCTTTGCTGATTTGTATTCCTTCACTTTTACCTGACGAAGGAGCAGCGCTCCGAAAGCTCATGATTTCAAATAAAACTGTTGGACTATAACCTGGTGTTGTGCGACTTCTCATTTTTGTCCACCCCAGTCCAACACCGGCATCTCCGCATCATGTGTGAATCTAGATAGTAAGTGTTACTATCCTATTCTGTCCAACATCACCCATCCTGACATCAGGTAATTGTCGCTTTGTAAATCTGCTCCTTAAGGTGTAAGATGTGCACATCTACCCCTGTTTAAAGATGTGTTTCATCCACCAAGCCACTGTTGATTCAAGGCACCCGATTTGGACCATAAAAACAGAAAATGCTGGAAATACTCAGCAGGTCAGGCAACATCTGTGGAGAGAGAGAAACTGAGGTAACGTTTCAGGTCGATGATATTTCATCAGAACTGTAAAAAGTTAGAAATGTAACAGGTTTTAAGCAAGTACAGAGACAGGGAAAGGAGGCAGGGGGTGAAAGAATAAAAGGAAAGGTCTGTGATCGGGTGGCAGGCAGTAGAGATTAAATGACAAAAGGGATGATGGTGCAAGGTGAAAGGAGATGGTAATAGGATATGTAAAGAAACAAAAGATGGGTCTAGAGGAGGTGTAAATGGAAATATCAGAATCATCAGCAACAGCTGCTGTCCGAAAAAGTGGAGGCAGAGGTTTGGACAAAATGTGTGAATCTAGATACTAAGTAGTAAGTGTTACTAAGCAGAGGTTTGCGGAATAGCCCCCATTTGGACAGTTCATTTAAGGTCCTAAATGTCACTCCAGATGGCGTACTAAGTGGCAAGAACAAGGTTCAAACATAGCCAATGCCTATTTAGTGACATCCAACAATCCAGCCCCCTGGTTTTGACTTTCCTCTCTGGATAACACTCAATTGCTTCAGATGTGCTATGAATGACTAAGTGAGGCCTTCGTGAATCCTTTGCTACTGTGGGCAGTTAGAAGACGTAGGCCACAGACTTGCCACACCCATCGCCATGGGCTACTTGATTACCGGATGGACTTGCATAATATAGTTCACTCGGCTGTTGAACGGTTAGAGCACTTTGACTAACGTACATGTCTTGACAGTTTATGTAAAAATGCAATCTCAATTTAAAAAAATAAATAAATAGGCTATTTGACCATATAGGACCAGTCTTGTTTTCATCTGGCATCTGTGCTTGTGCACTTCCCAACAGAGACTGTTGGATACTGTTCAGGGGAAGGAACACTGGCTAACTTTTTCCTGTTCCTGTTCCTAATCCTAACCCTGGGGAGCTGGGTTCCCAACTACAACCATAGTTGAGATAAAGAAATTAGGACAGATTGTGAATTGAATTTGGGACCTTCTAGTCTTTATGGTTGTTTCATTGAATGGTGCTTTGCTATTGGATCATTGGGGGACCTCTTATAGAAAAGACTAAGTGATTCTCTAGTTCTATTCCTGAGCTTTTGTAGAATATTTAGCAGAGACTTGATTTCCTTCCAGCGACTTGCTATTCATATCAATATATTTCCAGTTGGCTATGATTAGGTTAAAACGGAAGTGAGAGAACCAGCATAGTCATTTATACCATTGACTGAGCGTAGAGGTTCAGACTGATTGACCATGTAGGGATTCAATCAATTTAATGCCATATCTCTAATATTGTTTGGTGCTCTTTGTGTCTCAAGTCTATCAACAACCCCCACCTCTTAACATTGCCTTCACTTTTGTATGATAGGATTGCCTCCAACAACAAGAGCACCATTGGTACAACTGTACAGTATAAACAACCCAATGTTCTTGTCATTGGAGGCAGCAAAACCCTTGTGTAATTGGTTTTCAGCCGTTGCATCCCACTAAAGGTTGTAGTGAAACTATAGCACGTGCAAGATCTCTCTAGTTTTTTTACACATTGCTGAGCTATATAGATTCTTCCCGAGTGGAGAAAGTTCACTGCCAAATTAACAAAGTTGCAAAAGAATTTGACACTTTGGAGAAAGTGTACGTACACTACTTGAGCAGATGCTTTCAATCTTGATGGTGATGTGCACCGTGGGCCTTGTGCTTTCCCCTGGATTTCTCAATTTACAAAAATTCTCTTTGATTCTCAACACAGCAATTTATTTTCCTGTGAATTTTCTCTCCTCTCCTAAAAGAGAACTAGTTGCTAGAACTTGGCTCTGCAGATGCTTGTAACCCTCTTGTACCTTCCCAAGTGGCTATTCTTCATTTGTAAGCCTGGACCCTGAATGTCGTCAGACTATTTGATCGTGGATGAGTCTGATCTCATCTTCAATTGATGTCCATACATGTACTGCCAGAGGAGGTCATTGGAGTGAACACTTTTTTTCCCCTTTCCCTAGCTCCGTGTTGCTGAGGCCAATTTTAGCACCCCTACCACTACTTCAGCTGAGATTAGTTAACCTAACACACACTGAGGATTGAACTAGGGATGTTATCTACTCACTGCCTTCATCTAAATTGTCAGAGGAGCTCAGTGATTTCTTGATGTCAATCTGGAGAGGTGTTAAGTGATGACTAGGGTCTTCTCCACAGATACCAAAGCCAAATCAGAAGACATTTTTTAAATACTTAAACATTCTTGTGCAGTTCATTGTGGTTAGTTACAGAGCAGGATTACCAAGTTTTCTGCCTTTTTCTATATATCTGTATATATCTATATCTGAGGAAGACTATAAAATTAAGTTTTACATTGCAGATGTCACATTAAGTTGACACATAATCTGGAGCAATCTCAGTCCAATTTGCTTTAATTAAATTTATGTGCGATCAATAGGGCATGGTTTTGTGCTGCTTCAAGTGGATATTCTCCGTGTGTGCTTACGCAATATGCGTCAGGCTGGTTAACGTTGGAGATTATCGCAACTGAGCTTGTCTTTTCCCAGAGAACATAGCCCACTGTGGGTGTACACCAGTGGAGGATATGAAAGTTTTCCAGGGAACCTATTAGTCCTGTAGTATTTAAAAATATATATATATAGTTCTACAATAATAGTTCCATTATTTTCAAATTCAGCTTAGCTGTTTTAATTTTTATAGTCCAAATTAATTCCTTATCATTTAGAAGGCATTGGCTTCTTGCTGGAGTATGGTTCCATTTATGCTAGTCACTCTCAGACCTTGTCCAGGGAGGTATTTTACATCCATGAAAGTTATCCTAGTAGCCTGTAAGAAGAAAAATGCTGCAATAATGGGAGATCTTCAGTTGCATATAGATTCCAAGAGAAATACCAGTGCAAATAGGGAAGGAAATAGATTTATTGATTCAAGCTATCAAAACAGTAATACAGTGCTTGACGTACACAATGCTTACTTTGTAAATAATAAAACGCCCAAACTCTTGAGACTTTTCAGAATCTTTTAACTGAAACTTTTGGTGAACCTAGCTTCTTCAATCCATAGACTCCCATTTTATTCCTACAATGTGTAAGCACACAGTCAAGTTTTCTACTGAATAGGGAAAGTCCGCACCAGTTTTACTAAGAACATAAGAAATCGGAGCAGGAGTAGGCCATTCGGCCCCTCGAGCCTGCTCCGCCATTCAATACGATCATGGCTGATCTTCTACCTCATCTCCACTTTTCTGCACTATCCGCATATCCCTTGATTCCCTTAACATTCAAAAATCTATCGCTCTCTGTCTTGAATATACTCAATGACCTGAGCCTCCACAGCCCTCTGGGGTAGAGAATTCCAAAGATTTACCATCCTCTGAGTGAAGGAATGTCTCCTCATCTCAGTCCTAAATGGCCGACCCCTTATTCTGAGACTGTGATCCCTGGTTCTAGACTCCCCAGCCAGGGGAAACAAAAATCCCTGCATCTACCCTGTCAAGCCCTGTAAGAATTTTGTATGTTTCAATGAGATCACCTCTCATTCTTCTAAACTCCAGAGAATCTAGGCCTAGTCTACTCAATCTGTCCTCGTAGGACAATCACCCCATCCCAGGAATCAGTCTGCTGAACCTTCGTTGCACTCCCTCTGTGGCAAGTATATCCTTCCTTAGGTAAGGAAACCAAAACTGTACACAATGGGTTGTAATTTGCAGCCCCTACGTTCCACATCCCCGGGAAAAGGGCATCCGCGGGCGGAGAGTTGCGCTATTTGCCCAACCTCTGCACAGCGAATACCCGTGAAATTCTTACGCTTGGTAAAAGCAGGTGTAAGGCCTGTTTTTACCAGCGTAAGAGATTTAAAAAAAGAAAAATAAAATTTTACTAATTTATACATTTTAAAAACGTGAAATAAATTAAGTTTATTTTTAGCCCCTTAAAAACATGTAAATTTATTTCAAAAAATTTAATTTTTGTTTTAAATATTTAAATAAATGCCATTTTAATTCATTTTAAATATGTAATTTTTTTTATTTATTTGAAGTGTAGAGGTATTTTTTGGGGTATTCCCATTGATACTTAGGGAGTTTCTGTACATACGGAATCCCCATAAGCATGAATGGTGATTCCCTTCTGTCACTTGTTGGGCTGACCCACGTGATCCCGGGGGTGCTTGCGAACCGCCTGCGCCCCTGGGATACGTGGGCCTCTTCCCGTGTGTGTACCCGGAGAGGCCCAGGACCACGAATCTCTGTACCTCCCAGACCACCAGGAACGCAAGCATTTTATTTGCGGATCAGAAGCATTTCCCTGCAGGAAGCCTCTGACCGCAAATTCAGGGTCAATACACCAAGTGTGGTTTCACCAGGGCCCTATATAATTGCAGTAAGATGTCTTTACTCTTGTACTCAAATCCTCTTGTAATAAAGGCCAACATACCATTTGTTTTCCTAATTGCTTGCTGTACCTGCATGTTAACTTTCAGTGATTCATGTACAAGGACACCCAGGTCCCTCTGAATGTCAACATTTCCCAATCTCTCACCATTTAAAAAAAAAAATACAGTGCTTTTCTATTTTCCTACCAAAGTGGATAACTTCACATTTCTCCATTATATTCCATTTGCCATGTTCTTGCCCACTTACTTAGCCTGTCTATATCCCCTTGAAGCCTCCTTGCATCCTCCTCACAACTTACATTCCCACCCAGCTTTGTATCATCAGCAAATTTGGATATATTACATTTGGTCCCCTCATCCAAATCATTGATGTAGATTGTGAATAGCTGAGGCCCAAGCACTGTTCCTTGCGGTACCCCACTAGTTACAACTGCCAACCTGAAAATGACCAGTTTATTCTTACTGTTTTACTCTAAGTATTCTTTTGACAGCCCACATCAAGACAACTCTTTATTAGGTAATTGTGCCATTAATCAATTTTACCATTCAGGTAGGTCTTGGACTTCTTGACTTTCAGTTGGTGGATTATTTTTTTGCCGTGTGACTTGTATATCAACTACCTTGATTCTTTTCAAACAGATAACTGGGCATCATAAATGTATAGCACTGGTAATTTTCCGCAATAGGACAATTGAGAGATATATATTCTCCGAAAGCTTGTGATTTCAAATAAAACTGTTGGACTATAACCTGATGTTGTGCGACTTCTCACATTTGTCCACCCCAGTCCAACACCGGCATCTCCACATCATGGCCCAGAAATTAGACTTCGATGGTTGCCGCGGGGGTAAGGATCCGGCGCGATCTTACCTACCACGCCTGCCTTTATGGTACGGGCCCACACAAACTTCTGGTCCTGGGCGCCTCCCTGGTGCCGGCGCGCAGTGTGTGCGTGTCCCAGAGGCGCAGTTAGTTCGATGCGACCTCTGGGATCACGTGGGCCAGTTAGAGCTAATGGCAGCACACCATCTTTCATTCATAGTTTTGACAGGAAGAGCTGTCAAAACTATGAATACAACTTGCCCCCAAAAGAACAGCTAAACCTCAATTAAATTAAAAAAAAAAGCCATCACATTAATAAAATAACTATAGTTAAATAAATTAACCACTTTAAACAAAAATTTAAATTCTTTTTAAAAGTTATAAAAATAAACTTACCTTTCTTTAAAGTCTCTAAAAAAGATAAACCTGTTGAAAAAAATTTAAAATAATACTTAATTAACTACTTACCTTGTTAAAAGGGGGTCTTACGTCTCCTTTTTTCATGTGTAAAATCTTCCATACTTACCCTCACGTTCAAACCTGAAAAAAAACCTAAGTGTGCTGCGTGCGCACAGCCTGTAGTGCGCACGCGGTTCACTTAGGAACCGCCCCCTTCGCAATATCGGAAGTGCCGGTTTCCTGCGCATGCACAGTGCATGCAGGAAACCGGCACTTCGGGACCGAATACGGGTGAGTACACAGTGCGTACTCTCCCATATTTGGCCGAATTTCTGGGCCCATGTATCCTATCACTGACCATCCCTTTTGTTCTTTCATCCCCTCCCCCTTTCCCCAGCCCTAAACTTGCTCTAAAATCTATTTCATTTCCTGCTTTTTTTCCAGTTCTGATAAAAGGTCTTCGACCTGAAACGTTAATTCTGTTTCTCTCTCCACGGATGCTGCCTGGCCTGCTGAGTTTTGCCAGCGTTTTCTGTTTTTTAAAAAGGAAAATGGTTCTCCTGGGTGGTCAGCTCCCGAGGGAGCTCCTTACTGTGCACCTCTATCATTGACCATCCGCTGCCATCCTTAGCCCTTTCTTTCCCAATCTCCTCTCTTCCACTGTTTAAGTTCTTCTGGCTCTAAATAGTGGGTGCATTTTATCCCTAACTACAAGTTAGCTGCTAGTTTAAACTGCCTCTACCCATCCCCCGACCATGCCTGCGCTTTGTGTTTGAGCACTAGCTCTTTTCTGAAATTTGGCTTCCAAATTCCTGGACTTCTGGACATCAAGATTATGCTTCTGCACTGGACTACACTGTAAGTCTCAGCTGCTGTGTCTCTGATTTGCTGCCCAGTTGCTTAAATTTCAAAGTAACTTTGATCAGCTTACCTTCCCCCACCACTGCTGTGACTGGCCTAATGGTTTTACTGGTTTTTCAGCTTCAGCTACAATCTTGTTCCTGATTCATTTACATGAGGTTGTATTGTAGATTTTGCCAAATTCAGTGAATACCTATCTATATTTGATAATGATTGAGATCAAATTAAACTTTACGTTCACTCTAATTCTACAACCTATGTTTGATAGTAGTTAATCTGGGCAATTTGCAGCAATAAGAAGCAAAACAAATCAAATAGGTCCCGCGCGCCCCCCCCCCCCCCCCCCCCAAGCCTATCCAATCTTTCCTCATAGCTAAAATTCCACAGCCCAGTCAACATTCTTGTAAATCTCCTCTGCACCCTCTCTAGTGCAATCACATCCTTCCTGTAATATGGTGACCAGAACTGCACGCAGTATTCTAGCTGCGGCCTAACTAGTATTTTATTCAGTTCTAGCATTCAAGTACAAATCATTGATATATACCACAAAAAGCAAAGGACCCAGTACTGAGCCCTGTGGAACCCCACTGGAAACAGCCTTCCAGTCACAAAATCACCCTTCAACCATTGCCCTTTGTTTCCTGCCTCTAAGCCAATTTTGGATCCAACTTGCCACTTTGCCTTGGATCCCATGGGCTTTTACTTTCATGACCAGTCTGCCATGCGGGACCTTATCAAAAGCCTTGCTAAAATCCATATCGACTACATCAAATGCAGTACCCTCATCGACCCTCCTTGTTACCTCCTCAAAAAATTCAATCAAGTTAGTCAGACACGACCTTCCCTTAACAAATCCATGCTGACTGTCCTTGATTAATCTGTGTTTTTCTAAATGAAGATTTATCCTGTCCCTCAGAATTTTTTCCAATACTTTTCCCACCACTGAGGTTTGGCTGACTGGCCTGTAATTACTGTTGTGGATGTGGATGCTGAGTCTTTGAGTATATTCAAGGCTGAGATCGATAGATTTTTGGACTCTAGGTAGAATCAAGGATACGGGGATTGGGTGGGAAAGTGGAGTTGAGGTCGAAGATCAGCCATGATCTTACTGAATGGCGGAGCAGGCTCGAGGAGCCATCTCGCCTGCTCCTAATTTTTATGTTTCTTATGAGTGGTTACGCACCGCTAGGTTAGATTACTGATTGCTTTTTCTTTTCTTTGGACAATTTTCTCTGGCAGTATTCTTTGTTTTCCATAGTTCCTGAGGCACCTTGTGCCTGCTGTAGCCATTATTTGTGTGTGAGCCTTGACTGTGATAGTCTGCAGGCTGTTTACTGCAGGTTATTGCAGCTAAGTCCTGTTCCATACCCACACACACAAATTACTGGATAACTATCGAAAGCGTGGTCTGTGGCTGATTTTCCACACCCTAGCCCAGGGGTGCTGAGGCAAGTTGTAGTGCCCATACTGCGTCCCTGACTGGACTGAGAGCAGCTAACTTACCACAGACTAAAGATTGTACCAGGAACCTTCCTGGTCTGCGTAGCTCACCTATTCATTGGATGCATTCACTGAGCCATTAGAGCACAAAATGTGCTTTTAAAAAAATATATTTTTTATTATTCTAGAAATAGGAATTTTGTTTTAACTTTAACAGTTTTGACAAAATACAAGGTAGTGTTTAGAATATCTTCGTAAAATATTTTAACAAAGCTTCTTTCAGTCAATGATACTTGGACAGGAAATCAAAATACAAAAAAAGTTTTGAACGTTAGGAACATAAAAACAAATAAAAGATCTGCTTGATTTTAATATTTTCTTATTTCAATCCGAGAGAACTGAAATCCACAAAGCGTTCAGAGAGGCTTTGTATTTTTCTTTTGATAGTTTCTTTTTTTCTGTGCCACATGAAGCCTTCACTAAGGTTTTCCCACCATGTTTACAGTAATGAGCAAATTCAGACTTCATGTCTTAATGTTGCTCCACTTTTGGAGATTAGAATTGTACACCTTTGGCACATCTGAAGCTTGGTAAATGTACGGGTGATATTTTCAATGTAATAGCAGGACTTTTATAAGGTATTTGGGGGTAGTTGTAACTTTTCAAGCAGCATCTGGTGGGATAAATACTGCAGCAGTAAAAGTTCCTGATTTTTATTTTATTCATCAATTTTTTTTTTAATTCCCTAGATAGTAGACAAGAACTGGAGAAATTTTTGAAACTGAAAAAATGCAAAGTGCCAAAAATAATTGAAAGTTTCATTGAAGTGTCTGAATCAGAAGATGGTGACAGCACTGAAGATGAACCACATCAATTCAACAATATCCAGGTATTAAATTAAATAATGTTTGAGAATCTGTTACCTTTTTTAAATTGGAAAAAATATTCTTTTTCTCTTCCTATTACCTTCCCTTTTCTCCTTCCTTCTGAAGAGGCTGACTAACGCTGGGGTGTAGTCCCACACCTGTTCACATCTCTCCAGAACTTCATCCAACTCACCAGTGTGTCAGCAAGCTGTTTGATCATGCAACATCATGGCTGAACGTGTTCTCATCTGAATGCTATGAACATACACTTTTTGATAGTGGTCACTAAATAGCATTCAGGAATAGGTTCTGACGAAAGGTCATCGACCTGAAACGTTAACTCTGTTTCTCTCTCCACAGATGCTGGTTGAGTATTTCCAGCATTTTCTGTTTTTAATTCAGGAATAGGAACTCTGTTGATTTTTTTTTTTCCCAAGCCCAAGCTGAGGCCAGTTGTAGCACCTCTATTACCATCCTGATTGACATAGAATGGAATCATAGAATGGTTACGGCACAGAGGAGTCCATTCGGCCCGCCAAGCCCGTGCCGGCTCTCTGCAAGAGCACTTAAGCTAGTCCCATTCCTCTGCCCTTTCCCTGTAGCCCTGCAATTTTTTTTTCTTCAGGTACTTTCCCTTTCAGGCAGTGCATTCAAATCATAACCACTCGCTGCGTAAAAAAAGTTTTTCCTCATGTCGCCTTTGGTTCTTCTGCCAATCACCTTAAATCTGTGTCCTCTGGTTCGCGACCCTTCTGCCAATGGGAACGGTTTCTCTCGATCTGTCTGGACCCTTCATGATTTTGAACACCTCTATCAAATCTCCTCTCAACCTTCACTGCTCGCTCTAAGGAGAACAATCCCAGCTTCTCCAGTCTATCCACGTAACTGAAGTCCCTTATTCCTGGAACCATTCTTGTAAATCTTTTTTGCACCCTCTCTAAGGCCTTAACATTCTTCCTAATGTGCGGTGCCCAGAATTGGACACAATACTCTAGTTGAGGCCGAACCAGTGTTTTATAAAGGTTCATCATAACTTCCTTGCTTATGTACTTTATGCCTCTATTTATGAAGCCCAGGATCCCGTATGCTTTTTTAACTGCTTTCTCAACCTGCCCTACCACTTTCATATACCCCCAGGTCTCTCTGTTCATGCACCCCCTTTAGAATTGTACCCTTTAGATTATATTGCCTCTCCTAGTTCTTCCTACCAAAATGTATCACTTCGTACTTTTCTGCGTTAATTTCATCTGCCACGTGTCTGCTCATTCCACCAGCCTGTTTATGTCCTCTTGAAGTCTATCACTAGCCTCCTCACTGTTCACTATACTTCCAAGTTTTGTGTCATCTGCTAATTTTGAAATTGTTCCCTGTACACCCACATCTAAGTCATTAATATATATCAAGAAAAGCAGTGGTCCTGGAACCGACCCCTGGGGAACACCACTGTATACCTTCCTCCAGTCCAAAAAACAACCGTTCACCACTACTGTTTCCTGTCACTTAGCCAATTTCGTATCCATTTCATTGTCCCTTTTATTCCATGGGCTTCAACTTTGCTGGCAAGCCTATTATGTGGCACTTTATCAAATACCTTTTGGATATCAATATACTCCACACAGACTGGAATAGAGCTGAAAACTTTGCAGACAAAACAACAGTGACTACACTTTTTATTTAAAAAAAAAAAGTAGTACAGTCCCCACCACTTACTTACCTTGGATTGCCGCCTATATCAGGGAAATGGCGCTAACCATTTGCCATTACCATAGGCGTCAGTTTAAAAAAAGCGCAGTAAGCGTGGCAACTATTTTGGGCAGCTCAAGCAGCTGTTCCCACCTAGTTTAAGTGTGATTGCCTGTCATTAAGTCCTTTCAAGTAGCCCGAAGTGACAAAAGCCTGCTGAAACTCAAGCTGCATTGACAATACCTGAGGTAGTGGTGAAACTGAGCAGAGTTGTTGATGACCAGACCGCTGCATACTTCAGCCTTGTTCACATGAATGCATCCGCTTTAAACGGTGGGGACTGTAATTGAGACATCTGGGGCATCTGAAAGACACTGTAAATGCAAGTTTCCTCATTTCCTTCCTCCTGTGAGTTAGTAGCACAAAAGGTGATGCATTTAGTCATTAAACCATCTGAAGATGTAAAGATTCTTTTGTTAGTATGAGTATTTGATATTTTATTTCAATTTTTAAGGCGATAAACATAAAGCAATACATTTTTGGCGCACATTTTATAAGAACGCTACTCCTGACACCTTTACCTTGAATTGTAGCTTGATAGGCTTCAGCCATATTAACAGATTTTAATACTCGGAACTTAACCGGGAGCTCATAATGTTCCTTAAAACAGCTATGCTAGTAAAATTTTATAAAAATTCTACGATTTCAAAGAAAATACTCATTTGCAAAGTCAAAAGCTTTGTGTTCTTGTTACTCCTAGATTTAAATTGCAGGAGTTTTGTAAAAATATGTGAGTTAGCACACTAAGAAGTTTCAATTTCTTCCAACTAGTGGTGTGGGATCATACTAAAATTATATTTCCATTAGAACTGTGTGTTACTATGTTTTGAGAAATTGGCTTGAAAGCCAAGGCATCATCAAGCTTGAAACAAAAATTAAAATGTATATCTGGAAGCATTTCTGACTCTCGGGCGGGGGGGGGGGAAACAGAGCACGTGATGCCAAGCTTGAGTTTTGAAAGCCTAAGGGTTGTGGGAGAAAGAAAAGTAAGAAGGTTCACACTTTAGAGAACCTGAGGAAGAATGAATATGGGTCTTGAATTCAAATGCGTAAAATGTAGGAAAGAGAGAGAACAGGTAGCACTGTATACTTGGAGCTTTGGAAGAAACAATTCAGAAAGCTCAGAGGAGCTCTAAGAATTAAAAAAAAAATGTTCCAGTACTCAAAGCTCGGTTTATCAACCAGGCAACTTGTTGCCCTAATTCAGGGCCTTTTCGCTTTTCAGGCTGGAATCTTTTGATCAAGGGTCCGTCGTACAAATATATGGACACTAAGGAGCGTGGCAGGAGTTTACTGATAAGCGAACTCTAGTTCCAACGCCAGGCAGACTTAGGAGGATTTCTTGTGGAAAAAGTTTTGAAAAGTAACCTGAAGATAAGCAAAGCAAGTAAAGAAAATCCCACTGTCTAAAAAAGGACACCAGTTACTTATTTGGCTGTTGAAGTGATTGTAAATGAGTCGAATTTATGAGTGAAACATTGCAGTCATCAACAGTTGAATGTACATAGAATTTATAGAACAGAAACAGGCCATTTGGCCCAACCATTTTCGTGACTCTTTGAGTAAAGAAGATTCTCCTGAATTCCTTATTGGTTTTGTTAGTGACTATCTTATATTTATGGCCCCTAGTTTTGGACTTTCCCCACATGTGGAGCCATCTTCTCTACGTCTACCTCTGCGTCTTCTCTCAGTTGAACAAATAGGCTCTCTAAATATGGAAATAAAAATGCTTCTTCTTTGACAGTTGCACTTCAAAACGGTAGTCACAATTTCTGAATTAAATACTGTAAAACTGAAATACAGGAAACTCTCTTTTAACCGGCACCCAAATAACCGGAAATCTCTCTTAACCGGCAAAATTCTTGAGTAGGTAACCGGGGTTTTCCTTCATTTCTCCTTTAAAAATAACTTTAAAAAAACCCCCGAGGCGTTTGCCTTGTATCGGAGCATGTAGATTGGGAGGGGAATGTGCAGCCCGGGTAGGCAGCGGACACGACAGATGGTCAGCTGGCGGTCCCCAGGGAGACGGAGCTCCGAATGCAGGCGCATGTCAGTGTGTACGGGGCTCTCGTACGTTGGGAGATATAACTCTCCATTATCCGGACTTTTTGATTAACTGGCACCACGCCGGTCCCGTCGGTGCCGGTTAATAAAGAGTTTCCTGTACTCCACCTTCTGCTAAACAAATATACTCTCCAACAATGTTCCCTTTAATCTTTTGGGGGTGCGTGGCCCCTTTAAAATATCTTGTATGTGCGGTTTTTCCCATTTTAAAAGCCGGTGAGCCGGCTGCACGGGAACTGCAGAACGCTGTGCGGCCACACAACTTAAAGAGAACATTGCTCTCCAAATATTTTAAAAGTACTAGTCGATCTCTTGTGACATTGTAAATTGGAAGTCAAGATGATAACAACAACTTGCATTTATATAGCGCCTTTAACGTCGACCAAGTGTGGTCTTCAAATGAAGCAAGGTTAGAGGGCAGGGATTAATTGGACAATGGTGCACAGATGTAATTTAATCCCCATTTTAAAGTCATACATTCTGTCCTTATTTTTATGTAACACTTTGATGCAAGTTTCAATCGTGGCTAAGTGTTGGTACTCTCCCCTCTGAGTCATAAGAACTAGGAGCAGAAGTAAGCCACATGGTCCCTCGAGCCTGCTCCGCCATTCAATAAGATCATGGCTGATCATCGACCTCAATTCCATTTTCCCGCTCGATCTCCATATCACTTAATTTCCCCTAGAGTCCAAAAATCTATCTATCTCAGCCTTGAATATACTCAAAGACTCAGCATCTACAGCCCTCTGGGGCAGAGAATTCCAAAGATTCACAAACCTCTGAGTGAAGAAATTCCTCCTCATCTAGGTCTTAAATGGCCTACCCCTTATCCTGAGACTATGCCCCCCTAGTTCCAGACACCCCAGCCAGGGGAAACAACCTCTCAGCATCTACCCTGTCAATCCCCTTCAGAATCTTGTATGTTTTGATGAGATCACCTCTCATTCTTCTAAACTCCAGGAATCAATCTAGTGAACCTTCGATGCACCGCCTCCAAGGCAAGTATATCCTTCCTGAGATAAGGAGACCAAAACTGTGCACAGTACTCCAAGTGTGGTCTCACCAAGGCCCTGTACAATTGCAGCAAGACTTCCTTACTCTGTACTCTAACCCCCTTGCAGTAAAGGCCAACATGCCATTTGCTTTCCTAATTGCTTGCTGTACCTGCATGCTAGCTTTCTGTGTTTCTTGCACGAGACACCCAAATCTCTCTGAACATCAACGTTTAAAAGTTTTTCACCATTTTAAAAAATATTCTGTTTTTCTATTCTTCGTACCAAAGTGAATAATGTCACATTTCCCTACATTATACTCCATCTGCCACCTTACTGCCCACTTAGTCTATCTATATCCCTTTGCAGACTCTGTGTTCTCCTCACAGCTTACTGTCCCACCCAGCTTTGTATCGTCAGCAAACTTGGATACATTACACTCGGTCCCTTCATCTAGGTCATTAATATAGATTGTAAATAGCTGAGGCCCCAGCACTGATCCTTGTGGCACTGCACTAGTTACAGCCTGCCAACCTGAAAAAGACCAGTTTATCCCTACTCTCTGTTTTCTGTTCGTTAACCAATCCTCTAATCATGCTACTATATTACCCCCAACCCCATGAGCCCGTATCTTGTTTAATAACCTTTTATGTGGCACCTTATCGAATGCCTTTTGGAAATCCAAATATACTACAGTACATCCATTGGTTCCCCATTATCTACCCTGCTAGTTACATCCTCGCAAAACTCTAATAAATTTGTCAAACACGAGTTCCCTTTCATAAAACCATGTTGACTCTGCCTAATCATGTTATGATTTTCTAAATGCCCTGATACCACTTCCTTAACGATGGATTCCAGCATTTTCCCGACGACTGATGTGAGGCTAACTGGCCTGTAGTTCCCTGTTTTCTCTCTCCCTCCTTTTTGGAATAGCGGTGTTACATTTGCTACCTTCCAATCCGCTGGGACCGTTCTAGAATCTAGGGAAATTGAAGCTCAAAACCAATGCATCCACTATCTCTGCAGCCACTTCTTTTAGAACCCTAGGATGTAGGCCGTCAGGTCCAGGGGATTTGTTGGCTTTTAGTCCCATTGGTTTCTCTAGTACTTTTTCTCTACTTATATTAATTACATTAAGTTCCTCACCCTCATTAGACCCTTGGTTCCCCACCATTTTTGGTATGCTTTTTGTGTCTTCTACTGTGAAGACAGATATAAAATATTTGTTTAACGTTTCTGCCATTTCCTTATTCCCATAATAATTTCTCCTGTCTCAGCCTCTAAGGGACCAATGTTTACTTTTGCTACTCTGTTTTTACATACTTGTAGAAGCTCTTACAATCATCTGTTTTTATATTTCTTGCTAGTTTTCTATTCGTATTCTATTTTTTCCCCTTTTAATCAATTTTTTGGCCATCCTTTGCTGGTTTCTGAAACTCTCCCAATCCTCAGGCTTACTACTATTCTTCGCAACATTATAAGCTTCTTTGAATCTAATGCTATCCTTAACTTCTTTAGTTAGCCACGGATGGATCACTTTTCCCTGGAGTTTTTGTTTCTCAATGGAATGTATTTTTGTTGAGAATTATGAAATATTTCTTTAAATGTTAGCCACTGCTTATTTACCGCCATACCTTTTAATCTATTTTTCTAATCTACCTTAGCCAACTTGCCCTTCATACCTATGTAATTGGCTTTATTTAAGTTTAAGACTCTGGCTTCGGACTTAGGCAAGTCACTCTCAGAATTTCACATTAAGTTTATCATATTATGATCTCTGCCCCAGAGGATCCTTTACTGTGAGATTGCTAATTAACCCTATCTCATTACACAATACAAGATCTAAAATAGCCTGTTCCCTTGTTGGTTCCATGATGTATTGTTCCAGGAAACTGTCCCGAATGCATTCCATGAACTCTTTCTCCAGACTACCTTTACCAATTTGATTTGTCCAGTCTAATATGAAGATTCAAGTCCCCCATGATTATTGCATTACCTTTGTTACAAGCTCCTACTATTTCTTGATTAATAGTCTGTCCAACAGTATAGCTACTCTTAGGGAGCCTATATACTACTCCCACCAGTGTTTTCTGCCCCTTGTTATTCCTTATCTCAACCCATACTGATTCTACTTCCTGATCTTCTGAGCCGAGATCCTTTCTCTCTATTGTCCTTATGTCACCGTTTATTATCAGGGCTAAGCTCTCCCTCCTTTTCCATTCTCCCTGTCTTTTCGAAACGTCAAGTACCCTGGAACGTTTAGTTCCCAACCTTGGTCAACTTGCAACCACGTCTCTAATGGCTATTTGATCAAATCCATTTATCTCTATTTGTGCCATTAGTTCGTCTATCTTGTTACGAATGCTTTCAGCATTATTCACTGCTTTGACCTTATTCTCTGCTGCACTGCTACCATTAAACTCTCTGTCCCTTCCTGTCACACTCTGCTTATTTTTAATCGAATCGCTACACTGCTCTATTGCCTTGACCTTTCTCTTTAGATTTCTAAATTTCCCCTCACCTGAACCCCCTTTTTTTTAGTTTAAAGCCCTATCTACAGCCCTAGTTATTTGATGCGCCAGGACACTGGTCCCAGCCTAGTTTAAGTGGATCCCGACTGAACAGCTCTCTTTCCCCAGTACTGGTGCCAGTACCCCATGAATTGAAACCCCTTCTTTCCACACCACTCTTTGAGCCATGCATTTAACTCTCTCATCTGCTTGACCCTATGCCAATTTGCACATGGCTCAATCAGAGATTATTACCTTTGAGGTTCTGCTTATTAATTTAGACCCTAGCTCCTCAAACTCCCTCAGCAGAACCTCATTCTTAGTTCTACCTATGTCGTTGGTTCCTACATGGACCACAACAACTGGATCCTCTCCTCCTCTCCCCCGCCACTCCAAGTTCTTCTCCAGCTGCGAGGAGATATCCTTACCCTGACACCGGGCAGGCAACACAGCCTTCCAGATTCTCTTTCGCAGCTGCAGAGAATAGTATCTATCCCCCTGACGATACTGTCCCCTACCACTACCACATTCCTTCCTTCTCCCTCCCCACTTGGATACCCCCTGTACCATGGTGCTGTGGTCAGTTTGCCCATCCTCCCTCCAGTCCTTTTCCTCACCCATACAAGTAGCAAGTACCTTGTACCTGTTGGACAAGGTCAAGGGTTGAGGCTCCTCCATCACTACATCCTGGGTCGTCATACCTGCCTGACTCGCAGTCACACCCTCCTGTCCTTGACCACTGACTAACTCTAAAGTACTACTTAACCTAAAGAGTGTGACTGCCTCCTGGAACAAAGTGTCCAGGTATCTCTTTCTCTTCCGCCCCCCCTCACCTCCCTGATGCATCGCAATGTCTGCAGCTCGTACTCCAGCTCAACAACTGAGTTGAAGTTCCTCGAGTTGCAGATACTTATTGCAGATGTGGTTGCTCGGAATCTCGCTGCTCTCCACAAACTCCCACATGCTGCAGTTATGACACACCACCTGCCTTGCCATCTCTAATCTTGTTTCAAACGGTGGGTTCAAGCTCCACTCCAGAGACTTGAACCATAATCTAGAGCACATAATCTAGGCTGATACTTCACTGCAATACTGAGGGAGTGCAGCACTGCCAGAGCTCTTTCTAATGGCATGTTAAATCGAGGCCCCTCTGCCTTCTCGGGTGTATGTAAAATATCCCATGGTACTATTCGAAGAAGAGCAGCGAAGTTCCTCTGGTGTCCATGCCAACACCACTAAGAATAGATTATTTAGTCATTTTTCTCATTGCTGTTTGTGGGACTTGCTGTGCGCCCATTGGCTGCCACATTTGCCTACATTACAAGTGACTGCACTTCAAAAAAAAAAGTACTCCATTGGCTTTGGGGAGTCCTAAGGTCGTGAAAGGTGACATTTAATGCAAGTTCTGTTTTTAATCAATATTTATAGTTAAATAGGAAAACCTGGGGCAATTTGGGAAGCAGAAAAAATTGGTTGGAGCGGAGGAGTTCTCTAACTAAGGTGCTACACGGTTGGCACTGGCAGGAAGCTGTAATTACAGCATGACAAGTTTACATTGTAAATGCAGTTATCATTGTAAATGTGGACATAGGAACTTTCTAATGGGGAAGGTTGAAAAATGTGATACAAGGGACTAAGGTTTTGTAGATGGGAAGTTCATTCAGATGTAAGATTTTTAATGGATTATTTTGTTTTACAGAATTGCACTCAGAACTGCAAGAAGAATTTAAGAAATAGTCACACTTGCAAATTAATGATTAATATGCCATATGACAAATTAGCCGTGCTAATTTTTTTTCTTCCCCTATACTGTCTTAAGTTCAAACTTGCATGAAATGAGTGGGCAATGAATGGAACAGGTGTTTGAACATATTCTGTATTTGGCTTTCATGGGCTGCTAAGAGGAAAAACTTAGCACATGAAAGCTAAATATAGTAGAATGTCTCTAATCCAATCTCTCATCTGCACAGTTTGGTAATTTGAAGGGGGAATGTTAGCTTTGAACATTTAAGAAATTTAGCAAGCTGCAAGGGCTCTGTAGTAGAGACTTTCACTGCATCAGTCTGGGCTGGATTGGAACCCAGAGCTGAAAGAACAGTGTTTAACCATTGCATCACCCAGTCATTAGCAAAACATCAGTTTTACATAAGTCTACAAGAAGCATCAGTGTTCTGTGTAGTTCATTTTAGTGGTGGCGAGGCATTGAGAAGTGTAGATCTACATGAGACTGGTATGCTAACAGACCGCCTGATATAATATACCCTATACGGGGATGGGGGGGGGGGAAATGCTTCGTACCATATGTTACAAAATTGTCTTCATGCAATTTAAGAAGAAAGAGCCTGCATTTATATAGTGTCTCATGTCTCAAGGTGCCTTACAACCAATGGATTAAATTTGAAGTACAGTCACTGTCCTGCAGGCAAACGCAGTTAGTTTGCACAGTGCAATGTCCCATGAATGAGCAGATAATCTGCTTTTGGTAATGTTTGTTGAGCAAGGATTGTTGACCAGGGCACTAGGAGAACTCTCATCTCTTCAAATAGGGTCATGGAATCTATATGCAAATCTTTCAGGTTGTGTACTGACAAAACAATAGCCAAATTAATAATAATGGGCACATAATGTAAATTTAGGATAAAAACAGAAAATGCTGGAAATACTCAGCAGGTCAGGCAGTATCTGTGGAGAGAGAAACAGAGTTAACGTTTCAAGTTAATTTTCTGTTTTTATTTCAGATTTCCAGCGTCTGCAGTATTTTGCTTTTGTATTTTAGAGTCAAATTAATAAGTATGCTAATAAGTTCCCATTTGCTCTCTTTACAGAGTTAGGTGGAACACAGAACAACAATGTATACTATAAAACTGGAAAACCTGCAAATTATGTAAGCGATATTAGTGGAAGGGTATCGGGTGAATTTTTTTTCTCCTTATCTTAACGTGCACATCCTAGATTTAAGTTGGAGTTTACTATTCACATGTAAGGTTTCTAAGATGGCTTGTTAGCTTGCCTCTGAACCATTTTACATAACCTACACCAAAATATATTTGCCCAGATTTTGAGGCTGGTGGCGAACTAACGGCGCTTGCCGTTCATTACGTTTACAGCTGCCCACTGACTTTTAGTGGGCTTTTGTGTGGCAACTTGATGTAATTAGAGATCCATTTCAGTGCAGTGCCCTCTATAGGGGATCTGGAACCTGTGTGAACAGGGCATGCAATAGTGTGTCTCTTCAACCAATAAGATTGAAGAATCCTTACTGAGGCACGCAGTGCCGAAACCAGGAAGTGTAAGTTAGAATATTTAATTTAAATGTAAAATCATGTACAGAAAGCGAATTAGAGGGAAAGAAAGATGGGATTGAGAGAGAGAGTGAGATAAGAGACAAAGAAAAAGTTTAAAAAAAATTATTTTAATTTAAAAAAAATCTCCAATAATAATTAAAATCTGAAGGAATGAGAATCCACACTTCGAAAAGTAAATTTTCAGTGCCAGACAGGTTGCTTAATAGTAATTATGTTTTATAAATTCACTTGCACGGACAAGCCCTAACTTTTTCTGCTGTGTTTCCCGCCCTTTATGTATTTTAATGCTGAATCTTTCGGCGAGGTACCAGTGTAGCAAAGCTTGTGGTGGAGCAGGGCAAATTGGACAGCAACTTCCTGATTTCGATGTTTAACTGCGCATGTGTGGGCGCTGGAAGTTGCTGTCCGATTTACACTTTAATAACGGTGAGCACCGTTCTTACTGCATAATCTGGGCCAATAACACACACCCAAACTAATAAGCGCAGGGATGCTGCACACTACTGAGTGAAGTGACTAACTTCTAAATGGCAGAGTTATTAAAGATGAAGTTGAACACAGAAATGTAGAAACTAGCAGTACATCAATAAACACAGTTTTTAAAAAAAGCATAAGTGATCCTTGGCTTCATAAAGAGAGGCATGAGTACAAAAGCAAAGAAGTAATGCTAAACCTCCATAAATCTACTGGTTCGGACTTGGCTGGAGTATTGTGTTCAATTCTGGGCACCACATTTTAGGAAGGATAGCTTGGCCTTGGAGAGGATGCAGAGGTGATTTACTAGAATGGTATTGGGGTAAGGGACTTCAGTTATGAGGAGAGACTAGAGAAGCTAGGATTCTTCTCCTTTTACAGCAGAGATTTAATAGAGGTGTTCAAAACGATGATGGATTTTGATAGAGTAGATAGGGAGAGACCATTTCCACTGGCAGGAGGGTCTGTAACCAGTGGATACAGATTTAAGATAATTGGCAAAAGAACTGGGGTGGGGGCGGGAAATAAGGAGAATTTATTTTTACGCATAGTTATGATCTGGAATGCACTGTCTGAAAGAGTGGTGGAAGCAGATTTAATAGTAACTTTCAAAAGGAAATTGGATATATATTTTGAAAAGGAAAAATTTGTAAGGCTATGGAGAAGGAGCAGGGAAGTGGGACTAATTGGATAGCTTTTTCAAAGAGCTGACACAGGCACAATGGGCTGAATGGCCTCCTTCTGTGCTGTAAGAGTATGATTTTTATGATTTAATTAACACATCTATGGTAACATGATTAATACAATCACAAGGTTAAACATTGAGGAATACATAAAGTACTTGGGATATTATTAACTGACCGTTTAATCAGCATTGGAGCAAATATAGTTCATCACTGTATCTCTGCTTTTGTGAGATTTTGCTGTATAATAGTAAAGCAGGTTCAATGACCAACATTAAAGGAAAGGTTATGCTTACAATTTGTAAGTAATGTATCACCTAGTCTGTTTCAAGCTTCAAATATTGGGGCTATTTGACCGTGATATAAGTAGAGACATGCAACCTTTTCATTCCTAGGGTCCGTTGTGGTAGCATTGGTGGTCCTGCCTTAATCTGAGATGTGCCATGCTCCTCCGTTGTGATGCATTTTACAAGTTTACTTCTGATTAACTTACTTCACCTTCCACCTTTCACTCTTATCACTCTGTTGGGATTTAGAAGACCCACTTCCTAAGCTCTTTAAAACTTCCTTGTGGCGTTAGTTGTACTAGCTTTCCCTGGACAAATGTCTGCAAGCAGTGCCTCAAAGTATTAACCCCCTTGCGACTATAGTAATTAATGTTCATGGCACTACCTGCTGCAACATAGCTATTCACTTATTTAAGTAGCTGATCTGTGGACAGTTGAACAACCCCCCCCCCCACTGCTATACCCTTGAGTAGGGAACACTTGGGCATGGTACACAAAAACAAGATGTTTGATTACATGATTCACAAGTGGCACTCAAAGCCCAGTTTAAAAAAAAATCTAGATGAACGCTCATTCCAGATGCATCGTAATTCCACATAAGTACTATAATTCACCAATAAAACTGCCGCATGCAGTGTAAGTTGGTGTCAACCATTCTTTAAATGTGTTATAAAAGAAACTTTTTTTGCCCCAAGTACATTAAATTGACCCTAAAAGTCATTATGCCCTATTCGGGTAACGGTTCTGTTACTGTAAATATGTACAATGTACATTTTTGATCCTGCATTGCAGAGTTCAGTGGAAGGCTTGTTGAATGACCCCATCCAACAAGGGTCCCCATAGATGGTGATGTTTACATGCTGTTGGTGCCAACTTTTGAGTCCGTGCTGTGAAGAAAACTCAGCATTATTCATTTCCAACATTGATGTGCAGGATATTTTGTCCATCCTCCACAAAACATACTCACAGGTATGATGTGAGTAAATAGCTAAAGTTTCTTATTAATCTAATCTGAGGAAGGTTCTGTTTCTGGACCGATTAGCCTTCAAGACCGGTTATTTTTGGCTTTATTTCTATTAACATTTTGAAGCATTGGAGAAAAACTGGAAACATTGGTTAATAGTGGGGGGAAAAAAAGGCCCATTATTGCTTTCCTAATCTTGTTCTTACCAGTTTACTCTCTGTTGAACCTAGCATAGAGATGAGTGTACCCCTATTGCAGGCAATTTCCCAGCTTCCAACAGCGCTAAGTTTGTGTTTATTTTGTTACCCTATTACCATTATTATGTTAAACTGTTGCAGTGAATCCTATTTTCATACCAAAACATGCTGCAATGATTTCTAAAGGAGCAACTATCCTAACAACTAACATCATAGATGGATGGTACTGTTGGCTTTTAAAATAAAACATATTTGTTGTCATCCAGGCTGACTTCTTGTAGCTTAATACAAACCGAGATCAAGTCTAGGATCTTCTAATCTGGGACCTTCTGATTTGCATGGCTCATCACACCAAGTTGTGTATTTACCCACTGAATTGTTGGGATTTTTTTGGAGAGAAAAATATTGTAAGCCCTACCTTGGATGGTTAAACATATTTATCCACTGACCAGCTGACTATCACTATACATCAAAACTGAAATATCGGGTATTTTTCTATTTTATAAGAACCTCACTCATGCAGTTTTTTTTAAACTGACATATGCTGGTATGTACTAAATTCAGTTGTGTTGCTGCATCCTGCACCACTGACCTGAATGGCTTTGGTACTCAAGCTACCAACTGTCCCAAATTCCATGGGGTGACTCACATGAGATTGTGATCTTGTGTGTGCACTGCTAGTGTTTCACAGTAATCGTCTTGTAGATCTTGCAGCCAAGTAGGTTGAGAAGAGAGAAAACAAGTGTTGTTTTTAATGAGAAAAAGATAATGGCCTTAAATTTGCGGTCGGCATGATGGCGAACTGTCAGCATTCACCGTCATACCGCCTTTGAAACTGACCGCAGGTTTGGGATTTCCGCACATATGCTAAATCTCGAACTTGCGATCTGTCAAATTACGAATACACAGAAGCTTCGCTGCGTCTTTCATCTCCTGCTAGAAATCAACGGGCTGACAAAAAGTTGGGCTAATTGCCCACTTACTCCGAAGTAATAATGCTTTCAATTTTTAAGTCTTGTGCAAGCAGGTGCAGGAATCCCGTTGCACTGCGTAAGGGGACTGGAAGAAGGGTTTTTATTGAGAATGAAGTTCTAACACACCATTGAATATATTTTTGAAGGATCATTTATTTATTTAAACATTTCTTGAAGTATCAGAACTTTCAAAACCAATCCAAAAGTACAAATGCTGCACAATTGCAAAAGCTGATATTTTCATATATATATCGTTTGCAATTATACATAATATGCATGTAATTAAGCTATTTGCCAATATCCCTTCTAGGAATCTTGTGTGAATGTTGCCCATACATATAAGTGTTGGCATGCCAGACTTTAAAAGGCCAGTAATTTGTAGAGTTGCTGTGTCTAAAGTCCCAGATCAGGAATTATGATAGGAAAGCAAGACTATGTAGATCAAATGAATGACATGGGTGCTGGTTTATTTCTACCATCAGTGTTGGCTGCTTGCTAAAGCTAAGCACAGATGAACCTGTCTTAAATAGTTTTGAAGACCTTTTTTTATTCAATGTGAAAATTATTTTTAAACGGTCAATGCCCGTTACGCACATTCAGTTGGAGGGGAAAGAGAAAAATGTCGGGTAGTTTGAAACGGTATAATTTCGATAAAATTTTGGAGTTACGTTGAATTAAATAGAAACTGAAATCTATATAATCTGTATAAAGGAGAGACAAAGAAAGGTCCCCGGTATTCCAGTTGAGTTTACCCAGAATTTCATTTCGGGAGTATTGGATTGGCAATAATATGGAACTTGGATGCAAGTTTCAATGAAGGTGGAAGCTGTAAGAAATGAGAGACTTGCTGCAAATGTGACCATTAAAGCTGGAGATATCTGAATGAATAGCTTATAGGCTAAGAATCAGGAAGTAAAAGAACCACCTCCCCAAATGATCCCAGGTTCACATACACACAACGGTGCACTCCTCGGCTCCGTGTGGGAGTACACTACGTGGAAATCTGCAGCTTTTTAAAGGAAGTTCTTGAAGGGGGGTTGCATGAGGTAGGTGCACATTTACTTGTGATGTCAGCGGCATACTCCTTAGCTTCGCTGCCGACCGCAAATTCAGGCCCAGCGTAGAAAAGGAGTCAATTTTAATTCCACTTGCCTATCCCCTGCAGTTATATGACAGAAGCAGCTTGCTACTTTTCTATTTTCCATTCTTGTTTCTGTTCTGGTCAAGTTGGTGCCTCGGGTATATGACTTGCGATTGAAAATCTTATACCTCGAAGTAGTCCAATGTTCACAGCTCTGTTGGTTTTACAATTTTTTTTAAACCATTTTTCCTCTCCTCCTCCAAGGTGTTGGTTGCAGCTGGGGCCCTATGTTACTTGCCCAAGTGGTCATTCTTTGTAAGTGTACCTAGATTGAGTATCTACAAGCTATTCAACCATAGAGCTCAGTCCAGTTTTCAACTGATGAGCACACAGACGAGGTCACTGAATAGTGATCAGGAGTGGGAACTCTAGCTTTTTTTCCCCCCTCTCAAGTTCATGAGGGTTTAAGATGAATGTAAAGTCTCTCCTACTACCCTATCAGAGAGCTAACAGCACAGACCAGGAATCAAATTGGGGGTTTCTAGTCTGTATGCCTCAGTTACAGTTACCTTATCAACTAAGTTATTGAGAACTAGTGTTAATATTTTTAAGGTTTCTTGCCATTATTTCTCCTCCGACTTTGACCTCTTGTTTGTCCATTCCCAGACCATGGCATTTTTCTGTCTGAGAGGCCACTATAATTGCCACTCTTGGTTGACTGCAAAGAGTTAAGAATGGGTGAGAACAGACATAATGGATTCCACTTTCCTTGAAAAGATAATAGTATGTGCAATTGTTTTTTTTCCCCCCCAATCTAAACCAGACTGCAGAAAGATTAACATTTGGGGGTGAAAAAGCACACTACTCCTATGCTGTCTAGCATTTTAATAACAGCCAGCTGTATGTTCAGGCCACATGGATGAGTTGAGGGAATGGAATCACACTGCAAATGGGAAGTAGAAAATGAAAAATCAACAATATTGCATCATGTGCTAGGAAGAATCATCTTGTTTTCTATTCATATGTTCCATATGCAATTGCTTACTGTATTACTCTTGGAATGTAGATGCAATACTGTTTGTGTTGCAAAAATTAGTAATTTCAGTTGTGAAATGTAGTAGACTTTTTGTATTATTCCTCAAATGATTTATACTTGGAGCACAATCTTTTTCCTCCCCCTGAAATAGAGAATCTGGTTAGTATTTCTCTTTCTCAAGTTGAATGACCACTGAAAATTGTTTGTTTTGTTTCTCTCAGGAGCAGGATGCCTCCTGCTTTGAAGATAGCAGTGATGATGACGACCAAACACTGAAGATCTTTGATGAACTAAAACATAAATATTCTCAGGCCAAGGCTAACAATAAAAGGTTGATTAAGGAACTTAAAAAAGTTACAACAAAACTTCAGTTTGCTGAAGAAAAGCAAAAAGAATATGAACACATGGCATCTGAGCTACAAAGACTGAGGGACCTCAATATGGATCTTCAAAATGCACTGCTTTTGAAGTTATTTAGATGTAAGTCTCGTCTTTCCAAAATTGGGTTCCGGCTCAAGCTAAAATAAAGTGAATCAGTATTAGGAATGGTAAACTTCTACTAAATGGATTTTGGTGTTGAATTGATTCACTTTCCACATCCTTCTGTTTACTACTTCAAACCCTTGTAATAACCTAGCAGCAGGCTTATTAAAATTTATTATCTAACTGGATGGTTTAAATTTGGCTGTTTAATTGTCTGAATTTTTTTAACTCAACAGGCTGCTCTGCCAATTTAAGTATTATGTTTTTCAATTTTAAGCCTGGTATATTCTATAACACACACGAGGTGCTTAATTTACGGGTTTGTAGTCCATCATTCAATTCCATTTTACATCAGGGGCTTTGTACTACAGTAGTATGGCTATAGGAGTGTTTTCTGTACAAAGTATACCATCCCTCTTTTTTTTAAATTAACACTTTTGGCTCTTAACCTTCCCCTTTCCAATCTGCTGTGGCAGTATAGTTTGTAGGGATAGTTTACCAGTATCCTGGAGTGGCTGCATTGATTTTAATGGGATCTAGTGCTTCAGACATTTCAAACAGATGAAATCAAGGTGTGATCTGATTGAGCTGTTTAAAATAATGAAGGAAATTGACAGAGTAAATGAGGCCATTTTCCCCTCTAATAGGGGAATCCAGAACAAGGGGAATAATCTTAGAATTTGAGTCAAGCCAGTTAAAAGCAAATCCATTAAGATTCTCCTGCCCTGTCCTAAATCTCTAGCATTTCATACAATCATAGAAATTTATGGCATAGAAGTAGCCATTCGGCCCATCATGTCTGTGCCGGCCAAAAAAGAGCTATCCAGCCTAATCCCACTTTCCAGCTCTTGGTCCGTCGCCTTGTAGGTTACGGCACTTCAAGTGCATATCCAAGTACTTTATAAATGTGATGAGCATTTCTGCCTCTACCACCCTTTCAGGCAGTGAGTTCCAGACCCCTCTCTGGGTGTGAAAAATTCTCCTCAACTCTCCTCTAATCCTTCTACCAATTACTTTAAATCTATGCCCCCTGGTTATTGACCTCTGCTGAGGGAAATAGGTCCTTCCTATCCACTCTATCTAGGACCCTCATCATTTTATACACTTCAGTTAAATCTCCCCTCAGCCTCCTCTGTTCCAAAGAAAACAAGCCCAGCCTATCCAATCTTTCCTCATAGTTAAAATTCTCCAGTCGTGGCAACATCCTCGTAAATCTCCTTTGTACCCTCTCTAGTGCAGTCACATGTTTTTTGTATGCAGTACTCTAGTTGTGGCTTAACTAGTGTTTTATACAGTTCAAGCATAATCTCCCTGCTCTTGTATTCTATTCCTCAGCTAATGAAGGAAAGTATCCCGTATACTTTCTTAACCACCTTATCTACCTGTCCTGCTATCTTCAGGGATTGGTGGGCATGCACTTCAGGGTCCCTCTGTTCCTCTACACTTCTCAATATCCTGCCATTTATTGTGTATTCCCCTGCCTTGTTAGCCCTCCCCAATTGCATTACCTCACACTTCTCCGGATTGAATTCTTGTCTGCCCTCGTTCTCGATTCCCTCAGTCACTGGAAACAGTCTATTTCTATCTACTCTGTCCCATCCTTTCATTATTTGAAACACATTGATCAAATTAACCCCTAATCTCCTCTGCTCAATTTTCAAGTCTTTTTTCATATTTGTATTTTCTCATGCCAGATAGCATCTTGGTGAATCTACCTTGTACCCTCTCCATTGTTTCAACATTTTTTCTATAGTGTGGAGCTTAAAACTGCACAGTACTCCAGCTGTGGTCTTGCTATGGCTTTATTTAAAATCGCCATTATAGCTCAGCTTTTGTATTGCATACCTCTTGCCAGAAGCGAAATAGTCTATCAGCTTTTTTTAATGGCCTTGTCACATTTACTGACACTGAATTCCATTTGCCACTTTTTTGCGCATTCCACCATCTTATCGATATGGAGGAAAAAGTAGGGATTTTGGATTGAAAAGATAGTTGCCATGGCTAATCAAGCTCCAGTGAGCTAAATGGCCTGTTCTTGTTCCTATGCTCCTGGACGGGGTGGCAATTCAAAGGGGACTGATACTGGGGAAAGTTGCTGCTGACTCAATATTGGTGCACTAACATGCAAATGCCACTCTACAGAATCATTTTAGTATAGGTTTGACTGGCTCAGACCATTTACCATGCCAATGATGCAGTAACAGGCCATTTCCAGCTACTGAGCTCGTGGTGATGGACTATTCTTTGTCACATATAAGTATGTATTGGCTGTTATGAGATGAATAGGGTACAAGTGTAAAGAGAAAATCTTTTTGATGGTTATCCTTCAATTTATTTCTCTCTCTCTACTATCAGCCTAGAGAACAGGGGACCTGCATCTGGACCTTTGCCACTCTGTGCCAGCTCCCAGAAGTACAAGTGGCCTATGGATGATCTTCCTCTAATTATTCCCTTCTGTTAGGAACCTCTTGGCCTCCAATTGGCACCTTTGCATAATGATTCGGCTGAGACTTGCAATGAAGTAGTGAGGAAAAGTGAAATTGTGTTCTGTTACTCCATGATTATACTGGAGCACCGCCCTGCTGGCCATAATATCAATGAAAATTTTACATGTTTATTGTGACTAAATATGAAATTTAAAATTGAACCCCCAGTTAATTTTAATCTACAAAACTTGATTCTTCCACTTCCAGGGGCTGGGGCGGTCATTTCTGAAGCTTTTGGCAGATAATATTGCCTTCAGAGTATGTTAGGGTGCAGATCTTCTATGTATGAAAGTTACATTCATTCACTAGAACATGCACTCGTGTATATATTCAGGATTTGGTGCCAACTATGGTTTGCAAAGACATGTACAGCTGCTGCTGTAGCTCCACACCTTCAATTGGTAGAATCACCATTTGAAGGTGTCTGGTGTGTGTGCTTCCTGTGGTCAGGAGAATGATGGCAGTACACTTACAGATTTTTATAGTGAGTAAATGTTCTCCATATGGCCCATGAG
This sequence comes from Squalus acanthias, assembly GCA_030390025.1. Classification (NCBI taxonomy): domain Eukaryota; kingdom Metazoa; phylum Chordata; class Chondrichthyes; order Squaliformes; family Squalidae; genus Squalus; species Squalus acanthias. Next base: position 104,344,387 of record CM059432.1, read on the forward strand.
CAGTTTCTGGTACCTGCTGGAAGCGTAGCTCGGACTCAAACTCGCACGTGTCTTGTACTGGTGATTATCCTCCAAGGAGGAAGATATGCAGAGTATCTTTTGGGGTTGAGATGGCTACAAAATGACATGCCTGGCAATGGGAGATTGGAACTCCTCAATCTTTGGCAGATGTGTAACCTGAGTCTGCAGTTATCTAGGACACTGTTGATGTTTAACCTGCCAGCCTGACTCATTAACGAGACCTGGAGCAGTAGAGCTGATAATGTGCTTGGAGGCTGGGGTTATTCTTGTGCTTCATATCCTGGAAGCCACTATCCTAATGGCTAAGGTGGTATTTTTCTGGACAAACAGAACTGTATTGTTGTAAGCAGTTTTAGCTGGTTAAATACCACTAGTATCCCTGCACATACTGGGGATTCCCCAAGTTCTGGATCTTGCTAATCTGTGTCTTATTTTTATTGGACTTGAGTAAGTTGGATATGTCCTTACCAGTAACTGGATGACACTCCATATCGGGCAGGGTAAACAAACTGGATTTCTCAGTAACTTGAAGACTCTTGAACATTGTAATGAGTTGCCACTCATGTCGGACCTCAGAGGAAGGATGAAATGTTTTGCCTCCCAGGGATATCCTCGGGCCAAGACTTAATGGCCACAACATTCTTTGGTACATATTTCCTTTTGAGTACAATATTCGGCTACCTTCCAGTGAGGAGTGCGCACACACACACACACACACACACACACGTTAGTAAAAATCACAAGGACGTAGAAGATGTAGCCACAAGGCCAGGATTTTTGCTTTTTAACTGCCTCCACCAATGGGTGCTGCTATGAAAATGTTCAGGCAAACCTGTGCCAACGCACCATGGTAGCTTCAAGATCAAATGATCATGGTGGGGTTTCTTCAGCAAAAACTTTGTTTTAACCAGTTACTAGCTGATTCACCGATGTTGATCCAGATGCAAAATAAAATATGGGAAATATCCTATGCAGGTTGAGGCCTTGTCCCATTCAGAGAAGGAATCCAAGCAGCTGGATGCAAAGGGTAAGAAGCTGTACCCAAAAGATATTCTTGGGTGTTACAGTATTAAGCATTTATACTTAAGCAAGCTACCTAGACTGATTTTTTTCCCACTACAAATGCTACCATAGTTAGGAGTCACCTTTGTAAAATGACAGCTAACCTGTTATAAGTATACTGACGGCATAAGGAATTGCCTTGTGCAAGTATGTCTGGCTGAGGATATCTGATTTTCTGTCAGGACTTTGGGGGGGGGGGAAGGCTAATGACATTTATCTTTTCTGGGAGGGGCCTGTTTGGTGACTAAACTCTGGACAGTGGCTTCCAATTGTAGACATTTAAGAAATATTAACATAGCTTATGTTCCAAACTGCCTATGGCCCTTAAGAATCTTAAGGTCATTTGGTCGTCTTATTCCATGCTTTATGTTCTTTTCTTCTCCTCCTCCTCCTCCCATTTAATTTGTATTTGTACTCATCATCTTGTCAGTTTTTAGATTTTTCTTTTTTTGCTCCCCCTAATAGATTGTTATTCAGTTGTCTTCTGCTCTTCCATTTCCAGACCTTAATAAAAAATGTTAATGTTATAACCAAAGGGGACTGGCTGCTATTTTTATAGATCTAGTAGCTGATAGTACGACATAAATATAAATGGAGCTTAATAGTTGGCGTACAGTGGGTAATTCACAGAATTTTAAAAATCATTTTGGAATCTGTAAAAGCATTAGTTCTTGAATTAGCTTTTGATTAACAATTTCAAATTGCTTTCAATATTTACAGTACCAGAACAGTACCATGGTTCGAATCCTGAAGAAGAGCTGATTGACAACACATCAACCCATCAACTAATTTCCAGTACTCCAGTAACTTCCATTCTGCAAGACCATTTGAACATGCAACAAAGAGTTTATCCTTGCAAGAAAAGTCCACATGCTCTTCTTCCAATGCCAAGTACCTCTGATCATCTGGAGAGTCAGATCGAAAATGGAAACAATATGGTACCATGTCCATGGGCTTCAACCCAAGCCCTTGCTATGGCTCAGCCTAATGTTTACTCTGTTCAGGATGGAAAGGTAATATTAGGTTTATGTATTAGAAATACTTTCCATATTTTGTATATACCAGCTATAGTTACAAAGTAGGGATTCTAATTACCATTTGTTAATAGGTTCACATTGGAGCTAATATATGGATTGATGAGGACAAGTGGGAAACTGTGAAACGTCAGCCAAGTGATTCAAGATTTACAAAGTGCTTGGCTGTGGCTGTCTGGGGAGTGGATACCCTGAAGGATAGAAGTGTCACTGGAATTGCATGCAACTCAACAAAGTCATCGCCTAAACCACCTCTTTCTCCTTACAAAGTACAGATTATTAAAGGTAAGCGTAGGAACTTTCCACAGCAGAGTTGTTTGTCTTTTCCTTAAGTTTGTTTGTGTTTTTTTTTCTGTGGAATTTTCATCCCCACCCTGCCACTTACCGAGGAAGGTTCGAACTTTTTACAGACACTGAGTTTTGTGTTCATGAGTGACCGTTTTAGAATTCTGCTGCAAAAAAGCTAATCACCATTTTGCATTCATTTTAAAGTTTTGTTTTGTTCACTTTGCAAAGCATAGCATTTTTTTAAACCAAATAAATTCACGAAAATATTTTTTTTTAGTAAAGGAAAGCAGCATTCATAGGGAGTGGACATCATCTGGTGACCGATGTTACTTGCAGAGTAATCACTGTTGTAAATATGAGTTTAACAATGTCACCAACTAGTAACCATCTAATGGAGTACTTATGACCATTGAAAATTAATATTTTTTCATTTTGGTCAGTTTAGTTCAACATAAGACCAGATAGAAATTGTGTGTCTCTGCATGTTCCTGCTACTCCTATTTTATCAAACAGTTCTTCTACAGAATCAAAAGTTTTAAAATTTTATAGAAGGAATTTTAAAAAGTGTCACTTGTATGTTAAGACTGGTTTGTTGATGAATTTTGTCGTGGAATATAAAAATATATGTACGTCTAATATCCTTACTGGGAAGAATAAAACTCAAGTCACCAGTGGATTCCATATACTGCATTTTCCCTTAATATAATCATGTTGCGAGAAAGGGACCATACTGAAATTGAGACTTCTAAATTGCTTTGAGCTGTTTTCTATTTTTTCTTAATTTCCCATCTTCAAAACATTCCAGTCAAAATTACAATTTTCTTTCATTACTGCAGTGAGCATGCCTAATTGGAGTTTTTAAAATTCTCTCTGGCTAATTTCTGTACCAACAATCTAAATGCAGTGTTCATTCATTTTAATAATTGCAACAAAAGATGAGTTGTGCAGAATACTGGGTTTCAAGTGGGCTTTTCCCCCCGTGCCTAGCGTGGAGCTATTTTGCTTCTGTATAACCTTCAGATTTGAAACGCTTCTTACCTCTTAAAATAATTTAAATCATTGATATGTTGAACATTGATGTTTACTCTCATGACACATTTTTAATATAAAGGAGCAGTTTAAACCAAAATGCCCACCTCACTCAAAAAAGACCTGCCATATAAATTCAACAGTAATCTAAGAACAACTTGTGAAAAAACAATAACACATCCTTAAGCACACTACTATCCCACTTCAGCTATAAGACCAATTTATAAAAAACCCTATACCATGTTCTCATAAATAGTCTGGCAGCTAGCAATCATCAGGAAGAGACAAACATCTTAAACCCAGAGATTCTATGTTAAATCAGCTTGGCCTTCCATGAAGGAGCTTGTTGGAGCCTCCCTTGTGCAGAAATCTGGGATGGCTCAGTGCAATCATGGTGTGTGCTGCAGATGACACTTCTTACAGGCAGGGACCCTAGAAGCAGATGTAGCTCAAGATGAGAAGGAAGAAAGTCTTTCTCAACTAAGAATTATCTCATGAAGTCTGGTTAGCAGAATTGTAATTCTGCATACAGGTAATCAAAACAGAACTTTTTTTAGGACAAAGATTTGAATAGTATAGTCCCTTTTCACATATGTCTTTTGGTGTCAAATGCTGCTGACAGTAACTCGGGGGGAAAAAAATCTGCATTTACCTTGCAAGGGGAGCTGTGATTTTTGAAGTAGCTTTTGTCATAATCTCTTTTTAGTAGCAGGCAAGTCTTGGTATGATTACCCAAGGATAATTTAGTTTCACTGCATGTGGTCAGAAGGTTCTCAAATCAAAAGAGATCATAGTACCTCAGCAATCCCCAAATCCCCAAATAATGCCATCAATATAACAAGCCTTGTTATCCAGATTGTTTATTTTAGTAGTGAGCATTTGTCCTTTTGTAGCAGTTAGCATTTTCTGCAAAGGTACGTCGTCATACAGGGTTTGGGAAGTTTCTTATCTATTATTTTGACTTCTCCACCATCCTGCTCTGGATCCAGATCTAACTTCTGCATGTTTGAGATCATGTTAAGACCAATCAGAAAAATGAAAACACAGTAGTTTGAAGTAGTCAAGTCATTAGAGCAACCAAGTTCAACTATAACAAAACAAACTGGCAAGGTCAGGGTAAGTTGTAGAACATACCAAGAAAATATTTTAACTGCCCACAAAAGTCAAAAACAGTAGAATGCCACTAATCCAAAGACTCCTGAACCAGTACCAGGTTTTTAATAAAAACAGAAAATGCTGGAGATACCCAGCAGGTCAGGCAGCATCTGTGAAGAGAGAAACAGAGTTAACGTTTCAGGTCGATAACCTTTCGTCAGAACTGGAAAAAAAGCAGGAAATGGAACAGATTTTTAAGCAAGTGTCGGGGCTGGGAAAGGGGGGAAGGGATGAAAGAACAAAAGAGAAGGTCTGTGATAGGATAGAAGGCGGGAGAGGTTAAGAGACATTAAGAGATATTCAAGGCAAAAGGAGATGGTAATGGGACAGGTTAAGAAACAAAGGATGGCTCTAGATGAAGTGTAAATTGTGCTGGCAGAAATGAAAGACAGCTGCCATGTGGGAGAGAAGAGACACAAACAAAAGGTGTGGATAAAAAATATATATAGGATAGGGGCAGAGGTTATGATCTGAAATTGTTGAACTCTATGTTGAGTCCAGAAGGCTGTAAAGTGCCTAATCGAAAGATGAGGTGCTGTTCCTCGAGCTTACGCTGAGCTTCAGTGGAACAATGCAAGAGGCCGAGGACGGTGAGGTCTGAGTGGGAGTGGAGTGGAGTGGAGTGGAGAATTAAAGTGACAAGCGACCGGAAGCTCGGGGTCCCCCTTGCAGACTGAACGGAAGTGTTCTGCAAAGTGGTCACCCAATCTGCGTTTGGTCTCCCCAATGTAGAGGAGACCACACCGTGAGCAGCGAATACAGTATACTAAATTGCAAGAAGTACAAGTAAATCGCTGTTTCACCTGGAAGGGGTGTTTGGGGCCCTGGACAGTGGGAAGGGGGGAGGTATAAGGGCATGTGTTGCATCTCCTGCGCTTGCACGGGAAGGTGCCGGGCGAAGGGGAAGGCATGTTGGGGTTGATAGAGGAGTGGACCAGAGTGTCGTGGAGGGAGCAGTCCCTTCGGTGTGCTGAAAGGGGAGGTGAGGGGAAGATGTGTTTGGTGGTGGGATCACGCTGCAGGTGGCGGAAATGGCGGAGGATGATCCGTTGAATGTGGAGGCTGGTGGGGTGAAAGGTGAGGATAAGGGGAGCTCTATCGTGGTTCCGGGAGGGAGGGGCAGGGATGAGGGCAGAAGTGCGGGAGATGGAACGGACACGGTCGAGGGCCGTGTCAACCACAGTAGAGGAGAATCCTCGGTTGAGGAAAAAGGAAGACATGTCGGAAGCACTGGTATGGAAGGTGGCATCGTCAGAGCAGATGCGGCGGAGATGGAAAAACTGAGAGAATGGAATAGAGTCCTTACAGGAGGCGGAGTGGGAGGAAGTGTAGTCCAGGTAGCTGTGGGAGTCAGTGGGCTTGTAGTGAATGTTTGTCAATAACCTATCCCCAGAGATGGAGACGGAGAAGTCGAGGAAGGGAAGAGTCAGAGATGGACCATGTGAAGGTGAGGGAAGGGTGGAAATTGGAAGCAAAGTGAATGAAATTATCTAGTTCAGGGCGAGAGCAGGAAACGGCACTGATACAGTCATCGATGTACCGGAAAAAGAGGTGAGGGAGGGGACCTGAGTAGGACTGGAACAAAGGGTGTTCCACATATCCCACAAAAAAGCAGGCATAGCTAGGACCCATGCGGGTTCCCATAGCAACACCTTTGATTTGGAGGAAGTGAGTGGAGTCAAAGGCGAAGTTGTTCAATGTGAGAACAAGTTCAGCCAGGCGGAGGAGGGTGGTGGTGGATGGGGACTGGTTGGGCCTCTGTTCAAGGAAGAAGCGGAGCGCCCTCAGGCCATCCTGGTGGGGGATGGAGGTGTAGAGGGATTGTACGTCCAGTGAAAAGGAGGCGGTTGGGGCCAGGAAACTGTTAAAGTGGCGGAAGGCGTCGGAAGAGTCGCGGATGTAGGTGGGAAGAGACTGGACAAGGGGAGAAAAAAATAGTCGAGATAGGACGAGATAAGTTCCGTGGGGCAAGAACAGGCTGAAACGATGGGTCTACCAGGGCAGTCCTGTTTGTGGATCTTGGGAAGGAGGTAGAAGCGGGCTGTGCAGGGTTGGGGAACTATGAGGTTGGCGGCTGTGGGGGGAAGATCGCCAGAGGAGATGAGGTCAGTGACAGTCTTGGAAATGGTGGCTTGATGTTCGGTAGTGGGGTCATGGTCCAGGTGGAGGTAGGAGGAGGTGTCGGAGAGTTGGCGTTCAGCTTCCGCTAGGTAGAGGTCGGTTCGCCAAACAACAACAGCACCACCCTTGTCAGCAGGTTTAATGACAATGTTGGGGTTGGATCTGAGAGAATGGAGTGCTGCAAGTTCAGAGGGAGGTAGGTTGGAGTGAATGAGGGGAGCAGAGAAATGAAGACTGCCGATGTCACGCCGGCAGTTTGCAATGGAAAGATCTAGAGAGGTTAAGAGGCCAGAGGGAGGAGTCCAGGTAGAACGAGAATTCTGAAAGTGGGAGAAAGGGTCGGCCGTGCGGGGGGGGAAGACTCCTGGCCAAAGAAGTGGGCACGGAGACGAAGGTGGCGGAAAAAGAGCTCAGCATCGTGCCGAGCTTGAAATTCATTGAGGTGGGGGCGTAAGGGGATGAAGCTCAGGCCTTTGCTAAGGATTGATCGTTCGGGGTCAGAGAGGGGAAGGTCAGAGGGGATAGTGACAGCCCGCTTCTACCTCCTTCCCAAGATCCACAAACAGGACTGCCCTGGTAGACCCATCGTTTCAGCCTGTTCTTGCCCCACGGAACTTAACTCTTCCTATCTCGACTTTTTTTTCTCCCCTTGTCCAGTCTCTTCCCACCTACATCCGCGACTCTTAATAAGAACATAAGAAGTAGGAGCAGGAGTAGGCCATATGGCCCCTCGGGCCTGCTCCGCCATTCAATAGGATCATGGCTGATCCGAACCTAGACTCACGTCCACTTCCCTGCCCGCTCCCCATAACCCTTAATTCCCTTATCAGCTAGGAAACTGTCTATCTCCGTTTTAAATTTATTTAATGTCGCAGCTTCCACAGCTCTCTGAGGTAGCAAATTCCATAGATTTACTACCCTCTGAGTGAAGAAGTTTCTCCTCATCTCAGTTTTGAAACGGCAGCCCTTATTCTAAGATTATGCCCCCTAGTTCTAGTCTCACCCATCAGTGGAAACATCCTCCCCGCCTCCACCCGATCAAGCCCCCTCACAATCTTATATGTTTCGATAAGATCACCTCTCATTCTTCTGAATTCCAATGAGTAGAGGCCCAACTTACTCAACCTTTCCTCATAAGTCAACCCCCTCATCTCCGGAATCAACCGAGTGAACCTTCTCTGAACTGCCTCGAGAGCAAGTATATCTTTTCTTAAATATGGAAACCAAAACTGTACGCAGTACTCCAGGTGTGGCCTCACCAGTACCTTGTATAACTGAAGCAAGACTTCCCTGCTTTTATACTCCATCTCTCTTGCAATAAAAGCCAAGATTCCATTGGCCTTCCTGATCACCTGCTGTACCTGCATACTAACCTTCTGTGTTTCATGCACCAGGACCCCCAGATCCCTTTGTACTGTAGCACTTTGCAGTTTCTTTCCATTTAGATAATAACTTGCTCTTTGATTTTTTTCTGCCAAAGTGCATAACCTCACACTTTCCGACATTATATTCCATCTGCCAAATTTCCGCCCACTCACTTAGCCTGTCTATGTCCTTTTGCAGGTTTTTTTATGTCCACTGCTTTCCCTCCCATCTTTGTATCGTCTGCAAACTTGGATACGTTGCACTTGGTCCCCTCCTCCAAATCGTTAATATAGATTGTAAAGAGTTGGGGTCCCAACACTGACCCCTGCGGAACACCACTAGTTACTGATTGCCAACCCGAGAATGAACCATTTATCCCAACTCTCTGTTTTCTGTTAGATAGCCAATCTTCCACCCATGCCAGTATATTACCCCCAATCCCGTGATTTTTTATCTTGTGCAGTAATCTTTTGTGTGGCACCTTATCAAATGCCTTTTGGAAGTCCAAATACACCACATCCACTGGTTCCCCTTTATCCACCCTGTTTGTTATGTCCTCAAAGAATTCGAGCAAATTTGTCAAGCATGATTTCCCCTTCATAAAACCATGCTGACTCTGTCCGATTAAATTATGCTTATCCAAATGTCCTGTTACTGCTTCCTTAATAATGGACTCCAACATTTTACCAACCACAGATGTTAGGCTAACTGGTCTATAGTTTCCAGCCTTTTGTCTACCTCCCTTTTTTAAATAAGGGCGTTACATTAGCAGTTTTCCAATCTGCTGGGACCTTTCCCGAATCCAGGGAGTTTTGGAAAATTACCACCAATGCATCCGCAATCCCTACCGCTGCTTCTCTCAAGACCCTAGGATGTAAGCCATCAGGTCCAGGGGATTTATCCGCCTTAAGTCCCATTATCTTACCGAGTACCATCTCCTTAGTGATTTTAATCGTGTTTAGCTCCTCCACCCCCCCCCCCCCCCCCCTATAGCCCCCCGTTTGTCCAGTGTTGGGATATTTTTAGTATCCTCTACTGTAAAGACTGATACAAAATATTTGTTCAGCGTATTTGCCATCTCCGTGTTCCCCACTACTAATTTCCCGGTCTCGTCCTCTAAGGGACCAACATTCACTTTAGCCACCCTTTTTCTTTTTATATAACTGTAGAAACTCTTACTATCTGTTTTTATATTTTTTGCTAGTTTACTTTCATAATCTATCTTCCCCTTCTTAATTAATCTTTTATTTTTTGCTGGCTTTTAAATGCTTCCCAATCTTCTATCCTCCCACTAGATTTGGCTACTTTATATGCCCTTGTTTTCAGTCGGATACTATCCTTTATTACTTTACTTAGCCACGGATGGCTGTCTTTTCTTTTACGCCCCTTTTTCCTCAGTGGAATATATTTTTCTTAAGTTGTGAAATACCTCCTTGAATGTACACCACTGCTCCTGTACCGTCTTACACCTTAATCTATTTTCCCAGTCCACTTTAGTCAACTCTGCTCTCATACCTTCATAGTCTCCTTTATTTAAGCTTAGTACGCTGGTTTGAGATCCAACTCTCTCACCCTCCAACTGAATTTGGAATTCAACCATGTTATGGTCACTCATTCCAAGGGGATCCTTTACTAGGACATTTTTTATTAATCCTGTCTCATTACACAGGACCAGATCTAAGATTGCCTGCCCCCTGGTTGGTTCAGTAACATACTGCTCAAGGAACCCATCCCTAATGCACTCTATGAACTCTTCCTCAAGGCTGCCCTGCCCAATTTGATTTGTCCAGTCAATATGAAAGTTAAAATCTCCCATGATTATAGCTGTTCCCTTATTACAAGCCCCAACTATTTCCTGATTTATACTCCGACCAATAGAGTTACAACTGTTAGGAGGCCTATAGACTATGCCCACTAGTGACTTTTTCCCCTTATTATTCCTTATCTCCACCCAAACTGTTTCACTATCCTGATCCTTTGACCCAATATCATTTCTCACTATTGCAGTGATTCCATCCTTTATTAACATAGCCACCCCACCTCCCTTTCCTTCCTGTCTGTCCTTCCTAATAGTCAAATACCCCTGGATGTTTAGTTCCCAGTCATGGTCACCTCGCAGCCATGTTTCTGTAATGGCTACCAGATCATACCCATGTGTAGTTATTTGTACCGTCAACTCGTCTATTTTGTTACGAATGCTGCGTGCATTCAGATAAAGAACTTTTAAACATGTTTTGTGACAATTTATTCCTGCTTTTACCCCCTTTACTACTTTACCTTTATCTTTATATATTCTGTCCCTTCCTGACACGCTCTGGTTTTTAATTTCCCCACTGCTAATTTGCTCTATTGCCTTCTCTGCTGACGTTTTTATTCTTCGCTCTCTTGAAACCTCCCCCCCACTAATTAGTTTAAAGCCCTCTCTACAGCCCTAGTTATTCGATTCGCCAGGATTCTAGTCCCAGCACTGGCCAAGTGAAGTCCGTCCCAACGGAACAGCTCTCTCCCATCCCAGTACTGGTGTCAGTGTCCCAAGAAGCAAAACCCATTTCTCCCACACCAGTCTTTGAGCCACGCATTTAACTCTCTGATTTTATTTACCCTAGCCAAATTTGCTCGTGGCTCAGGTAGTAATCCAGAGATTATTACCCTTGTGGTTCTGCTTTTTAATTTGGCCCCTAGCTGCTCATACTCCCTCAGCAGAACCTCTTTCCTTGTCCTATCTATGTCGTTGGTACCAACATGGACCACGACAACTGGATCCTCCCCCCACCCACTCCAAGTTTCTCTCCAGCCCAGAGGAGATGTCCTTAACCCTGGCACCGGGCAGGCAACACAACCTTTGGGACTCTCGCTCTCGGCTGCAAAGAACCCTATCTATCCCCCTTATGATACTATCCCCTACCACTACAACATTTCTTTTTACTCCCCCCACTTGAATGGCCCCCCGTTCCACAGTGCTGTGGCCAGGTTGCTCATCCTCCCTGCAGTCCCTGCTCCCGTCCTCACAGGGAGTAAGAGCCTCGAACCTGTTGGACAAGAGCAAGGGCTGCGGCTCCTCCAACACTACCTCCTGGATCCCCGTACCTGCCTCACTAAAAGTCACACCCTCCTGTCCCTGACCACGGACTACATCTGAATTAGTTAATCTAATTGGTGTGACTACTTCTTGGAACACAGAGTCCAGGTAACTCTCCCCCCTCCCTGATGTGTCGCAGTGTTTGAAGCTTGGACACAGAGCCGGAGTTCCTCGAGCAGCCAACACTTACTGCAAATGTGATCACCGTGAGCGTCAATGGTGTCCACCAGCTCCCACATATTGCAGCAGTAACACATCACCTGCTCTCCCATTCTATGTAATTAATTAAATTTATTATTTTTTAAATACCCTCTGCCCCGCCTGATGAATATCAAACCTTAGAAACTATAAACCACAGAGTTTAAGTTTAAAAAGAGAGAAATACTCACCAACCAATTACTTACCTGCTTTCTGGTGACATCACACCTCGATTATTTTTTACCTCTCTTCCCTCCCTCCGAGTTAGGAGACTGGTCCTGCCTTACCTGGTCTCTGGAGCCTTTTAAACCCTCTGCTGCCGCCTCGCCTCACGCAGGTCCGCCGCCGCACCAGGAAGCTGACAAAGATGGAAAAAGGAAGGAACACCTCCCTCCCCGCACTCCCTCACTCACCAAACTCGCAGCTTAACACTCTGTTCCAATCTGCACTCCGTGACAAACTGCACTCTTCCGACGCCTTCCGACACTTTAACAGTTTCCAGTTTCCCGGCCCCAACCGCCTCCTTTTCACTGGACGTACAATCCCTCTACACCTCCATCCCCCACCAGGATGGCCTGAGGGCGCTCCACTTCTTCCTTGAACAGAGGCCCAACCAGTCCCCATCCACCACCACCCTCCTCCGCTTGGCTGAACTTGTTCTCACATTGAACAACTTCTCCTTTGACTCCACTCACATCCTCCAAATCAAAGGTGTTGCTATGGGAACCCGCATGGGTCCTAGCTATGCCTGCCTTTTCGTGGGATATGTGGAACTTTCTTTGTTCCAGTCCTACTCAGGTCCCCTCCCTCACCTCTTTTTCCGGTACATTGATGACTATCAGTGCCGTTTCCTGCTCTCACCCTGAACTAGATAATTTCATTCACTTTGCTTCCAATTTCCACCCTTCCCTCACCTTCACATGGTCCATCTCCGACTCTTCCCTTCCTTGACTTCTCCGTCTCCATCTCTGGGGATAGGTTATTGACAAACATTCACTACAAGCCCACTGATTCCCACAGCTACCTGGACTACACTTCCTCCCACTCCGCCTCCTGTAAGGACTCTATTCCATTCTCCCAGTTTCTCCGTCTCCGCCGCTCCTGCTCTGACGATGCCACCTTCCATACCAGTGCTTCCGACATGTCTTCCTTTTTCCTCAACCGAGGATTTTCCTCTACTGTGGTTGACACGGCCCTCGACCGTGTCCGTTCTATCTCCCGCACTTCTGCCCTCACCCCTCCCTTCCGGAACCACGATAGAGTTCCCCTTGTCCTCACCTTTCACCCCACCAGCCTCCACATTCAACGGATCATCCTCCGCCATTTCCGCCACCTGCAGCGTGATCCCACCACCAAACATATCTTCCCCTCACCTCCCCTTTCAGCATGCCGAAGGGACTGCTCCCTCCACGACACCCTGGTCCACTCCTCTATCAACCCCAACACCCCTTCCCCTTCGCCCGGCACCTTCCCGTGCAAGCGCAGGAGATGCAACACATGCCCTTTTACCCCCCCCCTTCCCACTGTCCAGGGCCCCAAATGCCCCTTCCAGGTGAAACAGCAATTTACTTGTACTTCTTGCAATTTAGTATACTGTATTCGCTGCTAACGGTGTGGTCTCCTCTACATTGGGGAGACCAAACGCCGATTGGGTGACCGCTTTGCGGAACACTTCCGTTCAGTCCGCAAGGGGGACCCCGAGCTTCCGGTCGCTTGTCACTTTAATTCTCCGCTCCACTCCCACTCAGACCTCACCGTCCTTGGCCTCTTGCATTGTTCCACGTAAGCACCTCATCTTTCGATTAGGCACTTTACAGCCTTCTGGACTCAACATAGAGTTCAACAATTTCAGATCATAACCTCAGCCCCTAACCTATATATATTTTTTATCCACACCTTTTGTTTGTGTCTCTTCTCTCCCACATGGCAGCTGTCTTTTATTCTGCCAGCGCAATTTACACTTCATCTAGAGCCATCCTTTGTTTCTTAACCTGTCCCATTACCATCTCCTTTTGCCTTGAATATCTCTTAATGTCTCCTAACCTCTCCCGCCTTCTAGCCTATCACAGACCTTACCTTTTGTTCTTTCATCCCCTCCCCCCTTTCCCAGCCCCTACACTTGATTAAAAATCTGTTCCATTTCCTGCTTTTTTTCCAGTTCTGACGAAAGGTTATCTACCTGAAACGTTAACTCTGTTTCTCTCTTCACAGATGCTGCCTGACCTGCTGAGTATCTCCAGCATTTTCTGTTTTTATTTCAGATTTCCAGCATCTGCAATATTTTCTTTTGTATCCAGGTTTTTAATGTACATTTTAGTATTGGGAACAGTATTTAGCTGTAAATAGTATGCCAACTCTGACTCGGGAATAGAAGTCAGCAAGACAGTAGTGTGCCACATATATCATCCAAATAAGATTTTTTTAGTCAGAAGATCCAATATGGCAGGTCTCAATGAGGTGCTTTCAGAACTGTAGCTGTCCTTCTGGGTGGGTCGGCACTTGCCTGGTTCCATTCTTATCTATCTAATCATAGTCAGAGAATCACCTGCAATGGCTTCTCTTCTCACTCCTGCATCGTTACCCCTGGTGTCCACCAAGGATCTATCCTTGGTCCCCTCCTACTTCTCATCTACATGCTGCCCCTTGGCGACATCATCCAAAAACACAGTGTCACTTTCCACATATACGCTGACGACACCCAGCTCTACCTCACCACCACTTCTCTCGACCCCTCCATGGCCTCTAAATTGTCAGACTGCTTGTCTGTCATCCAGTTCTGGATGAACAAAAATTTTCTCCAATTAAATATTGTGTAGACCAAAGCAATTGTTTTCAATCCCCGCCACAAACTCCGTTCCCTAGCCACTGACTCCATCCTTCTCCCTAACATCTATCTGAGGCTGAACCACACTGTTCGCAACCTTGGTGTCATATTTGACCCTGAAATGAGCTTCCGACCACACATCCGCAGCATAACTAAGACCACCTAGTTCCACTTCCGTGTCTCCGCCCTTGTCTCAGCTCATCTGCTGCTGAAACCCTCATCCATTCCTTTTTTACCTCTAGACTTGACGATTCCAACGCACTCCCGGCTGGCCTCCCACGTTCTACCCTACATAAACTTGAGGTCATCCAAAACTCAGCAGCCCATGTCCTAACTCGCACCAAGTTCCATTCACCCATCACCCCTGTGCTTGCTGACCTACATTGGCTCCCAGTTAAGCAATGCCTCGATTTCAGAATTCTCATCCTTGTTTTCACATCCCTCCATGGCCTAGCCCCTCCCTATCTCTGCAACCTCCTTCAGTCCTACAACCCCCCAAGGTATCTGCGCTTGTCTAATTCTGCTCTCTCTCGAGCATCCCCGATTTTAATCGCTCCACCATTGGTGGCCATGCCTTCTGTTGCCGAGGCCCTAAGCTCTGGATTTCCCTCCCTAAACCTCCCTGCCTCTCTACCTCTCTTTCCTCCTTTAAGACGCTCCTTAAAACCTACCTCTTTGACTAAGCTTTTGGTCACCTGCCCTAATTTCTCCTTGTATGGCTTGGTGTCAAAATCTTTGCCTTGTAATACTCCTGTGAAGCTCCTTGGGACGTTTTGCTACGTTAAAGGTGCTATATAGATAGTAGTAGTAGTAGTAGTAATGTATATTTAATCTCCGATGGTGCATTTCCTCATCTGTTCAGATCTGTTGGGTTCAAATCCTCAAGTTATACTGTAAGCTGTATAATCATTGGACAGGCCACTTTGAGAATAATGTGTATATTTCTGGTCGTTACAAAGGAAACTATCCACGCACTGGAGGCAGTGCAAAGAGCAAGGAGACCGATTTTGCAGAGATCTACTATGAGGAACAACTTGATGAGCACTCTTCAGACTCCGATGTCTCGGAGCGTATCATATTGCGCTATGTAAAATACTTACCAGGACAGAGAAAGTAAACCCAGAACAATACTTACAGATGCACCAAGCAGCAGGACAAAAGGGGACAGATTCAGGATTTGAGCATGCAATCTACACTGACACGTGCAGTCCAATAACGAGACGTGCTACATTGACACAAGTGCTGTCTTCAAACAGAGATCACGTCTCATTATTCAGATGGGCTTAAAAGTTCCCATGGCACTATTTGAAGAAGACAGTTCTCCCGATATCCTAGCCAAGTTTCCTCCTTCAACTAACATCACCATGTCCGATTAATTGGTCATTCATTTTATTTGCTGTTTGTGGGACCTTTTTCTTTCTTACTTGGGATGTGGGTGTCACTGGAAAGGCCTGCACTTTTGGCCCATTCCTAGTTGCCCTGAGAAGGTGGTGGGACCGTCTTCTTGAACTGCTGCAAAGTGTGTGGTGGAAGTGCACTCAAGTTCGGTAGTTCTGGGATTTTGACACAGCGACAATGAAGGAACGGCGTTTATACGTCAGGATGGTGTGAGACTTGGAAGTGTTGGTGTTCCCATACACCTGCTGCCATTGTCCTTCTAGGTGGTGGAGATTGCGGGTTTGGGAGGTGCTACCGAAGAATCCTTGACGAAATACTACAGTGCACCCTGTAGATAGTACACACTGCAGCCATAGTACCCCGGTGGTGGTTTGGATGATGGGCATTTAGGCTAGTTGATGAGGTGCCGATCAAGTGGACTGCTTTGTGTCCAGCATGGTGTTAAGCTTTTTGAGTGTTATTGCAGCTATACCCATCCAGGCAAGTGGAGTGTATTCCAGTTACACACCTGATTTGTGACTTGCCGGTGATGGAGAGGCTTTAGGGAGTCAGGAGGTGAGCCAGTAGGCCTTTGATCTACTCTACTAGCCACAGCATTTGTGGCTGATTCAGTTGAGTTTCCAGTCAGTGTTAACCCCGGGATGTTTATAGTGGGAGACTTTGTGATGGTAATGCTATTGAATGTCATGGGGAGGTGGTTCGGCTCTCATTGTAGATGGTTATTGCTAGGCTCTTGTATGGCACGAATCCGCCTAAGCCTGGATGTTGTCCAGGTCTTGCTGCATGTGGGGTTGGACTGCTTCATTATCTGAGGACTTGCGAATGGAGCTAAATGCTGTGCAATCATCAGCGAACAGCCCCACTTGTGATGAAGGGAAGACCATTGATGCAGCAGGTGAAGATAGGATGCTCCCTGAGAAACTCCTACAGCGATGTCCTGGGCCTGAGATGATTGGCCTGCTACAACCACAGCCATCTTCCTTTGTGCAAGGTATGACTCTAGCCACTGGAGAGTTTGCTTCTGATCCCCATGGACTTCAGTTTGACTAGAGCATCTTGGTGCCACATTCAGTCAAATGCTGCTTTGTTGTCAAAGGCAGTCACTCCTGCCTCACCCTCCTGGAATTCAGCTCGTGTCCATATTTGGGACCACGGTTATAATGAGGTCTAGAGTCGAGTGGTTTTGGCAGAACCAAATTGTGCATCTGTGAGCAGGTTATCGGTGAGTATGCGCCACTTGGTTGCACTTTTGATGGCTCCTTCCAACACTTAGTTGATGATTGGGAGTAGGCTGATAGGGTGGTAATCTGGGTTGGTTTTGTCCTGCTTTTTGTGGACCGGACATACCTGGGCAGTTTCCCACATTGTCGCGTAGATGTTGAGCACAAATTGGCAGGCACATTTGTCGTCTTAAGTGATTACACTTCCAAAAAAAAGTAATTGATTGCCTGTGAAGCATTTTGGGACAGCTTGAGGATGTGAAAGGTGCCCAATAAATGCAAGTTTGTGTTTTCATTCCATAATGTGATGAGAAAGTACTTTCCTGCAGCTTCCCGATGGTTAAGGAAGGAAGTAGCTGAGCCATACAGACTAGGAGCATCCCAGATTTGATCCTCAGTCTGGACTTGCTTATCTATTCTCAGCTGAGTATGTGATAGGATGCTTCAGTTGGCTTAAGTGCTGCAGGTCTATAGAGGGAAACATTTGCTATTTCCTTGGAAGTACACATTAAAGGACAGCATTTGGCTCGGATGTGACACATCAATAGTAGAATAGCCTGCTGACACTTGCTGTCTCGGCTAACATAGGAAGAAGGGTAAGATATTGGAGAGTGACTGGTGCCCATGAAACTTTCCCATTTAAAAAAAAAAAGAGAAAACTGGTGAGAAAAAATATATTTTTTCAGTTTGTTCAATGGTCATTACCCAGTGTAATACTAAGCCATATGGTGCTAGGCTTTTTATTTGTTTATGGGACGTGGGTGTCACTGGCAAGACCAACATTTATTGCCCATCCCTAATTGCCCTTGAGAAGGTGGTGGTGAGCCGCCGCCTTGAACCACTGCAGTCCGTGTGGTGAAGGTACTCCCACAGTGCTGTTAGGTAGAGAGTTCCAGGATTTTGACCCAGCGACGATGATGGAAGGGTGATATACTTCTAAGTCAGGATGGTGTGTGACTTGGAGGTGGTGGTGTTCCCATGTGCCTGCTGCCCTTGTCCTTCTAGGTGGTAGAGGTCGCGGGTTTGGGAGGTGCTGCCGAAGGAGCCTTGGCGAGTTGCTGCAGTGCATCTTGTAGATGGTACACACTGCAGCCACGGTATGCCGGTGGTGGAGGGAGTGAATATTTAAGGTGGGTGGATGGGATGCCAATCAAGTGGGCTGCTTTGTCCTGGACGGTGTCGAGCTTCTTGTGTTGTTGGAGCTGCACTCATCCAGGCAAGTGGAGAGCATTCCATCATACTTCTGACTTGTGCCCTATCGATGGTGGAAAGGCTTTGGGGAGTCAGGAGGCACTCGCCGCAGAATACCTAGCCTCTGACCTGCTCTTGTTGCCACAGTATTTATGTGGCTGGTCCAGTTAAGTTTCTGGTTAATGGTGACCCCCAGGATGTTGATGGTGGGTGATTCGGCGATGGTAATGCCGTTGAATGGTCAAGGGGCGGTGGTCAGACTCTCACTTGTTGGAGATAGTCATTGCCTGGCACTTGTGTGGTGTGAATGTTACCTGCCACTTATCAGCCCAAGTCCAGGTCTTGTTGCATGCGGGCATGGACTGCTTCATTATCTGAGGAGTTGTGAATGGCACTGAACACTGTGCAGTCATCAGCGAACATCCCCATTTCTGACCTTATGTTGGAGGGAAGGTCATTGATGAAGCAGCTGAAGATGGTTGGGCCTAGGACGCTGCCCTGAGTAACTCCTGCAGCGCTGTCCTGGGGCTGTGATTGACCTACAACCACCACAGCCATCTTCCTTTGTGCTAGGTATGACTCCAACAGTGGAGAGTTTCCCCCCTGCACCCCCCCCCCCCCGATTCCCATTGACTTCAGTTTTACCAGGGCTCCTTGATGCCAAGCTCGGTCAAATGCTGCCTTGATGTCTAGGGCAGTCACTCTCACCTCACCTCTGGAATTCAGCTCCCTTGTCCATGTTTGGACCAAGGCTGGAATGAGGCTGGGAGCTGAGTGGTCATGGCAGAACCCAAACTGGGCATCAGTGAGCAGGTTATTATTGGTGAGTAAGTGCCGCTTGATAGCACTGTCGATTACGCCTTCCATCACTTTGCTGATGATTGAGAGTAGACTGATGGGGCGGTAATTGGCCGGATTGGATTTTTGTGGACAGGACATACCTGGGCAGTTTTCCACATTGTCGGATAGATGCCAACGTTGTAGCTGTACTGGAACAGCTTGGCTAGAGGCGCGGCTGGTTCTGGAGCACAAGTCTTCAGCACGATAGCCAGGATGTTGTCGGGGCCCATAGCCTTTGCTGTATCCAGTGCGCTCAGCTGTTTCTTTATCACTTGGAGTGAATCGAATTGGCTGAAGACTGGCTTCTGTGATTGTGGGGCCCTCAGGAGTAGGCCGATATGGATCATCCACTCGGCACTTCTGGCTGAAGATGGTTGCAAACGCTTCAGCCTTGTTTTTTGCACTCACGTGCTGGGCTCCACCATCGTTGAGAATGGGGATATTCATGGAGCCGCCTCCTCCCGTTAGTTGCTTAATGGTCCACCACCATTCGCAACTGGATGTGGCAGGACTGCAGAGCTTTGATCTTATCCGTTGATTGTGGGATCACTTAGCCCTGTCTATAGCATGCTGCTTCCGCTTTTTAGCATGCAGCTTCCCCAGGTTGGCACCTCATTTTTAGGTATGCCTGGTGCTGCTCCTGGCATGCTCTTCTACACTCCTTATTGAACCATGGTTGGTCCCCTGTATTCCCAAATAGCAATGAGTTAGCTGACCTCAAGCAGAGCAATAACAGGAGTGTTATAATTGGCCTCTGCTCGAAAGTGGAAAAATGAACCAGATTTTCTGATCCTTATTGGTGTCCAGTGATCCTTGCTGGAAATTGTATGTGTGGACATCAGATAAAGACACGATCATGGTTGTCTGTGATGCCATCTACAATTGAATAGCCTCCTTACTCTCATTGGGCTCAAATAGGAAGATTGGCTAGTTGGGCAAGGTGCTTGAAGGGCTTTTGCAACTTTAATGCATATTTTAGCATTAGTCTGTGCATTCAGGAAGAGGAACAAAGTTCTATTGTCCCTCCTTCTTCTTTGTTCCATGGAGTGACAGACTCCTTTTGATAGTAATCCCTAATACTCAAAGATGACAACTGTTGTGAGGAAAATCAGTCTTTGATGATTCGAATCAATGCTAGAGAGTCATGCTGTCCTGTATATTTCACAGTCCCATACAACTCATTTGGGGCCAACAGACAGCTGTTATTCTGTTTCCATTTCTTCAGGAGCTCAGTATGCTGGTAGGCTGACACCACCAGGTATTGCTGCTCACCAGCTCATGTGATTAGCTGCAAGATTTTCTCAGCTGTAATGTTGAGATAATATAGCTTAAGATTGTGCTTGAGCATGTATTCATATATCTTGCTACCCACCCTGGTTCTGCTTGGCCTGTTCCAGTTTGCTGTGTAGCATCTTTTTTGGCACTGTTGTCTTCCTTGCAGATTACATGGTCTCGATTGCAATGGTTTTGCTACGCTTGAGGATCTCGCAGTTAGTTATTTTTTCCTGCCACTTGATTTGCATGATGGACTTCGAGTGTTCGAAGTGGAATTTGTTAAGCTGCCAAATATTATGCCGTTCACATGTCCAGAGCTCTCCTATATGGAAGGATGGTGATGACAACAGTGTACATTTTTCTACAATACGAGTTTGACTTCATACTCATTCGAGACGTGCTTTTTCAGTCTTTCAATTGCAGAAATGGATTTCCTGATGGAGGTTTGTCATACACTAGTGTATCATTTAACGACTCATTGTCCACAAGTGTTGACGACATTTAGTTCAGTATTACCAATGATGATAGTTTGGTAGTGTATCAACCAGCCCTAAGAAAACAAGACATCATTTTTTTCAGGCTTATGATAAGGTGATACTTGGTTGCTGCTGTGGCAAACCAATCCGTGTTGAATGTCTGCGCAAGCCTGTGCTCGAAGTAAACACAGGCTCATGTATGAGCTCCCGTGACCTTTGTGGAGGCTTGTTTACTCGGGTTGAAGAGCTTCCGGGTACGTGGAAGGCCATGTCTAATCCTCTTATGTCATCAAGCACCACAGTTAAAGAGGCTTGGTGCAAGCACAAATCCTGTTTAATTCCAGCAATCATCATCAACCATGCTACCAAGTGCTCTATATGGAGCTGACTCACCATCTGGATCAATCTCTCTTGGCACCCAAACTTGGCCAGCAGCTACTACAAGTCCAGTTAGCTGACTGTCAAAAGTCTTGGTCAAGTCAATGAAGACCATGTACAGGTCTTTTATGCTGCTCCACATTTTTCCTGAATCTGCTGAGTGATAAAAACAGTGATGTTGCAGTTTGCTCTTAAGCCATAATATGCCTTTGGGAGGATTGAGTCAACATTTTGAAACAGCTGATTGAGAAGCACTCTTATGAATTTTTTCCATCTATTAAAATAAATGAAAATGAGAAGTCGCACAACACCAGGTTATAGTCCAACAGATTTATTTAAAATTACAAGCTTTCGGAGCTGTCGCCCCTTCGTCAGGTAGAGTTACTGTGAGACAATCTACCAGAATTCACAGAATATAAACACAGAGAAAATGCAGAGATTCAATCTATCCCTACATCAAAGACATACTAAGAGCACAGCCAAGACAATGAGATGTGTCCCAGGGGGTCCAACGTGTCAAAACACCTGCTGGCTGCATATCCTCTCCATTTGGGTTTGTTTCTTGTGTTTGTTTTTTTAAAAAGCTGGCAAGACCGGCAACGATGTCAAGTCACGTTCTGTAGCGTGATAAATGAAATTCCTCTAAGTGCCACAGTCCTTTTAGTCTCTCTTATGCTTATAAATGCTAACTATTATTGCATTCTTTAAATCTTGTGGGATGGTGGCATCTCTCCAGATGGTTTGGAAACATTTTGTGTAGTTGGTAAGTGACAGCCCCAGTGCCGCACATGTCAATATCTGCAAGGTTTTGCATCTGGTTCTGGAGCTTTACAGTTGTATTTGCCTGATGGCTTCATTAACCATGGCAGTTATAAGGATCTCCATATTTATGTTTTGGCCGCTGTGTGAATGTGGGATTTGTACATATTGATGGCTGGTCTATTCAGTAGTTTATCAAAGTGCTTGCACCGTCTTTATGCAATCCTAGCTTTGCAGTGACCAGAGGAGCACCATCTGCAATCTTCAGAGTTCCAGTATTGTTATATTTGGGGCTGTCTACTTCCTTTAGTGCATCATAGAAGCTCTTTGTGTCATTTTGGTTGACATTTGATTTTATTGGATTTTATCAGCTTTTTTTTGTCTTTTATTTGCTGCAATTTAGCTTGGACCAGATAACTAACATTTTTGTAGTTTGCTTTCATTGCAGTAGAGTTATCTAGTGACCACCCCACCTCTGCTTGAAGTAGCGTCACTTATGAGAGATACCATTGGAATCCTTCCCTAGTAGGGAGTCAACACCTTCAAGAAAGGAAGAATAGAGAAAATTGAGGGAATTTGTTTTTAACTAACGCCTTTCCAGAAAAATACTGCCGTTCTCTGGGACCATGTCGGTGACTGAGGCATGAAAATAAGACACAAATCTATAAGATGTTAATACAAATACTAGTTTTATGTGAACTCTGCATTATGTTTTTTGTCTTAAACCTCTCATCATATACATGTTTACAAGTGTTTTGTGAATTTTCAAGTTCTTTAGTCCCTTTCACTTTTCAGTCATTTATTTAATATTTCTGTTTTGTCTGTGTTTCTTTTTAAAGTGGTTTTATTGATCTTGCCTCTTTTATTATTTATAATCTTTCCAACATAAAGAAGAAAGAATTTGCATTTATATAGCACCTTTCACAACCTCAGGATGTCCCAAGCACTTAAGAATAGTGACTATACTTCAAAAAAAAAAATTCATATGTAGGCGAATGCAGCAGCCAGTTTGCGCACAAGTTCCCACAAACGGCAAATAAGATAAATAATCAATGAATCTGTTTTTATGGTGTTGGTCAATGGATAAATGTTGGACAGCACATAGGGAGAATTTCCTTGCTCCTCAAATTGATGCATGGGATCTTTTACATCCACATGAACAGGCAGATGGGGCCTCGATTTAACATCTGATCTGAAAAGTAGCACCTCCGATAACGCAGTACACCTTCGGAAATGCACTGAACTGTCGGCCTAGATTAGTCCTGGAGTAGGCCTTGAATTCACGATCTTCTGAGTCAGTGACAAGAGTGCGATCACTGAGCCAAGTTGATGAAGTATATTTCAGTTTTCAAAAACAAATTAATTCCTACATTTTACAGCTCTAGTTTAATATTTTAGATTAACCTATTTATTTTATTAGTGAAACTAAATAAAATTCTGTTTCCTCTACAGAACAATTGCTGAACAGAATACGACAAGATGCCAAAGATGACAATGAGATCCACAAGCGACTAAATAAAGTCAATCGATACATTGGGGAAAAAATAATGGACATTAATAAGCAGTGGCGAAAAGCCAAAGCAGAAATATCAAAGTTTAGGAACTGTGAGTGTGAGATGGGGTTAAAATGTGAGACTCATGCACATTGTGAAAGATCTGAAGTACCTATCAAGGAAGAGATTGAAACCTTTATCTATGAATAATCTAGTGAGAACTAATATGTCTTGCATGATCAGAAAGTTCTGTTCATGGAAATTCTGGTTATTAATGGTGTATAACTGTTATTTGATTTGACTACAGTGAAATCTGCTTGTACTCTTATCATTTGTTTACCATAGAATGGTACCACAGAAAACTTTCCTATTAATTTCTGTATAACTGTCCAGTTTTTTATCACAATGTTAAATCAGTGGAAATGTACAGATAATTCAGCACATTGTTGTAGAATTTTACAGAAGGAAGCCATTTGGCCCATTGCGCCTGTGCCGCCTCTCGGAGCTATCTACTTATTTCCCATTCCCTGCCCTTCTCCCATATCCTTTTTAAAAATTCAAATAATTATCCAAATAATTAGCGTTAAAGGCTATTCTAGATTCTGCTTTTATCACTGTTTCCATGTCCTAACAACCCTCTGAGTTTAAAAATAAATAATTCTCTTAGCTTTTCCTTTTGTTGTTTTTGGTAATGATCTTAAATTTATGCCCTCTAGTTACCTAGTCATCAATCAATGGATATAGTTTTTCTCTCTTTACCTTTTCAAAGCCCTTTATAATTTTGAATACTGTATCAGATCTCCTCTTGACTTTGACTGTGGTATTATGAAACACTGCCATTATCTGTGGTCTGTCCTCATAACTAAATCTTCTCATCTTTGATATGATCTTAGTGAATCTCTCCTGTGCTCTGTCTATGGCCTTGCTGTCCTTCCCAAAGTAAGTCGAACAAAACCGGATGTAAAATTCAAACTGTGGCTTAATCAATGCTATGTATAGCTTTAGCATTACCTCTTTGCTTTTGTATTCAATGTCCCAATTTATAAAAAAAGGCACTATATAAATGCAAGTCTTTTTCTTTCCATCATCAGTGAACAGCCCTACTTCTAACCTTGTAATAGAGGGAAGATCATCGATGAAGCATCTGAAGATAGTTGGGCCCAGGGCGCTGTCCGGAGGAACTCTTGCTGCGATGTCCTGGGGCTGAGGTGATTGGCCTCAAATAATCACAACCATCTTCCATTGTGCTAAGTATGACTCCAGCCACTGGAGAGTCATCTTTCTCCCCCCACCCTGCCAGATCCTCATTGACTTGAGTTTTACTGGGGCTCCTTGGTGCTATATTAGGTCAAATGCTGCCTTGATGTCAAGGGCAGCCATTCTTACCTCAGAGGTGAACTTATCCTCTCACTTTTATGGGTATGCTTATTGGAGTCTCTAAGTCTCCCTGCTTCTCTACTCTTTTTACAGTTTTACCATTTTATTATATATTTCCCATCCTTATTCTTCCCCTCAATGTTTTGCCTTGCATTTCTCATTATTAAATTTCAACTCATCATACCATTGGAATTAACTGAGAAGTTTGCACTAAAAAAAAAATTGAAACTGTATTGCCATCTACTGTGCATGCACAACTTTCCAATTCTCCTCTGCTGCCTTCTTCATAAAAGGGACAATATCATGCCTTCCACTCCTTCAGCTGCTATAGATTTTTTTTTTTAAAGCTCAGCAATAATTATTCTGGAAGCTATGGAAGCTCGAGTCCGTCAAAGAAAATATTAATCTTTTCCTTCAATTGTGTTGTCCATTCATGTATAAAGCCTCCTAAAATACTCTATCTTAGCATTCCCAGTTATGCTTTTTAACCATCATTCCCACATCTTACCTTCCTACTAGGTTGGCTTGTGTTACATCAACAAATGCTGCATTCACTGCTGTTATATGTGCCGTGTTCTCTTGTTGCAGTGTTTATGTATTGGCAGCAACTGCCACAAATTTAAGCTGTTATAACTGGACACAGATGTGATGATTTCTCCACATTTGTTAATCATGGATTCACATTTTGAAAATGGTCAAATCCACTTCTCTGCACAAAGCTTAGACCCCTGTTAGCAAAACCATCGATAGCTGCCTATTTTGAATATGCAAAAAAAAAAATCTGACCATTGAAGGGCACTTTGTAGGATTATTGAAGTGCTATTCTCCCATAACAGCTTCTATGGAGAACAACTTAAAAAATTAATATAAAGGGCTATTGTGTGGTACTTGGTGAATAATAGATGCCCTTAAATGGATACTGTCTGATAATTCAGTTGAGGAGTTTGGATGTATAATAAACTGAGTAAAGTAATAGTACTTTATACAAGTCATTTCAATCCTGACATTAGATTTACAGTTTTTAATTTAAATGGAACAATAGTTATGGGCTACGTGAGCCCACAGAACTGCCACTTTTTTGAACAATGAATTACAGGATAATTTACGAGCTCCTATTTTATAGAAGTAGTACATAGTGTGAAAAATTGGAATGCAGTAATTCATTTGTCATCAGTCTGTTGACCAGAAAAAATCTTGGCTGTGCTTGCCCCTTTAAGAAACATTTTCAGATAGAACTGCATAATCAACATTTTTGAAATAACTAAAGGAAGGAATGCTAATAAGGGTGGAAGGAAATCAATAATGTGAAGATTAAGAGGTATTTTGTGCAAAACTATATCATAATGCAAAGACTGACTATAAATTTAAAAAGCCACAAGCTGAACTAAAGTTAAGGAATAAATACATTATCAGAGTCATTGGGGGCAAAATTCAGTAGGTTAGCGCCTACAGTTGGCACCTGTCGGGGGCGCTCAGGCAGTAGAACCCCGCCGCACGCCAAATTTGCCGGCCACATAGCGCCGGCGATAAGTTAGCGCCTCGGTCCCTTTCGCCATGCAGATCGTGACGTCAGCGAGTGTGCAACGCTGGCTGGCTGCCCGATCTGAAAACTTCAGTAGCGCCTCCTGCCTTACCACCTTGCACCGACAGCGCCAGGGAGCGGAGGCGTGAACTAGGCGGCTGGCAGGACGCTACTTAAAGCTGTCAAGGAGCTTCCATTCGAAAGGTCAGTTATGAGTGGCAGAGAGCGCAGGATGTATCTGCAGCCAAATAAAGGCTGCTTAGTGTTGGGGGTCGTCAAAGCACTTTGCATTTCATCTCCCTGCATATGGCCGTTCTGCACTCCGCGAATCATTGGGAGCTGGTGTGCAGACTCCAGTGACCCTCTTTAATAGCTGGAAGGCGCCTGTGCCAATGCTCACTTCCGATTACACAACACCTCATTCGTTATCGCTTGGAGCCTTACGCCACTAGTGCCTGATTTAGCGCTTCCCCTGCATTCTTTGAGTGCTGAAACTGAATTTAGCAGCCAGCGAGCTTGATTAGCGCCTGGCGCTAAATTTCCAACTTCTCAAAAGTTAGCGCCCCTTTCTGGACGCTACTGAATTTCTCCCCTATTGACTTGTGGAATAGACTACCACCTTAGGAGATGCATGCTTGTCCAGTTAAAGCATTCAGAAAGGAATTTAATCAATTTCTGATTCAGTAAAACGTTAGAAGGATGGATGTTTGGGCAGAATCTTATTTAAATTGTACGAGGGGTACCTGATTGATGGAGCCTTTCATTGTTGATACATCTTTTTCCTTCCCTTTTTAAATCCCATTTAAAAGTAAACAAATGGCAGTGATTCTTCCATTATTTCCCCCTTACATCTGTTCCAGCCTATGAGAATCTTAAAATAGAATTACTTTTTTTGGCTTGAACATTTCAATATAATAAATTAACTTATTCGTGTCTCTGTCCCCTCACCCCTGCCAGTTTAAGTAGATTTTCAAGTTCTGCCTCAATTGCAGCAAGTCAGAAGGATTGGAAACCCATCTGCATTACTGACTCGCATGCAATGCTACTGCTTCCCTATACTTATCCGGCATTTGGTGGTGCAATGGATTACAAATTTATCTTTCACCTCTGGGACCTTGGTCCTCCGGCCAAAACTACTGGGATTAAACTACTGGTTTAACTACTAGGTTCCTCTGTAGGGTGCCGGTGACTGAGCGATCCTATGTGGAATGATATAGGTAGGAACACCACCACCTCCAAGTTCCCCTCCAAGTCTCACACCATCCTGATTTGGAAGTATATCGCGTTCCTTCATCGTCGCTGGGTGAAAATCCTGGAACTCCCTACCTAACAGCACTGTGGGAGTACCTTCACCATACGGACTGCAGCAGTTCAAGAAGGCGGCTCACCACCACCTTCTCAAGGGCAATTAGGGATGGGCAATAAATGCTGGCCTTGCCAGTGACGCCCACGTCCCATGAATGAATAAAAAAAGTCACAGTCCAGTTCCTAGTAGCCCACAGGAAAAACTGTTCCCAATTTGGCCCTAATTAGCAATCTTAATCAGAAAGAATGAGAGCTTGGCTGGTATAGGCAATGGGGGAAAATGTCCCACTGATGCATTCATGGATACACTTCAAAGATTGCAACTGAGGCACAATGTTGAGGCAGAATAAAGCAAGTTTTACTCTGCACCTAACCGAACTATGCAGGATCCGTCAGTTCTTAATACTCAAACTGTACCCAAGATGGAACATGTTCTATTCATCAGCACTAATGATGCGCACAAAATTCACAAAGAAACCTTAAGATCTTCTCAAGCCCTCCGAAGAGGATAAATGTAAAGACTCCCACGGCTATTCCATTCATTATTGTAAAGTTGAGATTTTTAAAGTAATTAAAAGACTGGTTAGTCGACTGGTATTCAAAATATGGGCACTTGCAGGGCACATTCCTCATCCCTTGTGACCCTCTGCAGACCTGCTGCTCTGTGTATCTCAGGGTCTCCATTCACAGCTGTCCAGCACAGACCAATGCAGTGGTTCTTGGCAAAAAGTTAGGTTGTAAACCAGCCATTCCCTTGCTTGTGAAAATGAGGCAAATTCTGAAGAGACAGCTTTTTTGGGTGCTATTTGTAAATCTGCCTCTTAGACTATAGATAGAGTTCAAATAAAGCAGATTGTTAAAGTATCAGACAGAACACCGCCTTCCGCCCCCCCCCCCCTCCTCCTCCCCCACCCCCCAAAAAAAAAACATTTGGTGTGCTGGAGCAAGATCAGATCTGGATGTTGAAAGGTAGCCTTCCTGTAGTTCTGCTGCCCCAGTGTTCTTGCATTTAGGACTTGTTTTAATGCTCTTCATCCAGTCAAGGAGTTTCTCAGCTGAACCATGCTGTGTAGCATATAGATTCTATGTTCACCAGGTATATGCCACATTTTGGAAATGCCCTTAATAGGGGAAGTGGACAAAAATGAATCCTTATGATCTGTGTGACCTCTTCAAGGATTTTTCTTCAAGTAGCAAGCCGATATTAATAAAAGTACCCTACATTCAGGATAGTTACATTTTGCCTGTTCATGTAACAGTCGTTCATCCAAAGGACTAGTACTTAGACCAGTTTTAGACCAGGCAACAAAATTACAATGAGGGCATATTGCAGCAAGTGAAGGCAGTGGATCTTTGGAATCCATATACCAAGTTATTTATATAATCTTTACAATAAAACCTACTGGCACAATAGTATGAAATGTACAATGGCAAATACAAACAAATTCAATTACCACAGTGGGACAAGAGGATGCATCATTACAACCCGCGATCATCACAACTGTTACATACCTGCTAGTTTAAGATGCTTGGTGGACTAACTGATGGGGATCGAGGCACTTAGCCACCATAACTGAAAATTGGTGCATCACCCGATTGGAGTTGTGAGCCGTCTGGCAAGCCTTGGAATTTTGCTGGTCCCAGATCAAAGATAAGTAAGTCTTCATTTAAACAGACACCACCATTATGGTTACCATCTAAGTACATGAGCAAACCAGGAGATACAAAGTTCCTTCTGACCTCATGCCAATACCCTCATTGACTGAAAACTGGTGCTTACAGTGCAGGAAAGGGAAGATCACAAAGTTCTATTGAACAACTCTCTTGAAGGATCCTTGAATTTGAAAGAATTATTTGAAATTGTTTTATCTAATAGACTTTCCTATGGTATGTGGAGTACACCTTCCTTGAAGGATATTGATTACACATTTTATTCTACTTGCATAATGTGTGTCCTCTGGTAGAGACCGTTTAATGTGTTGGAGTTGGACAGTGGAGCATCTCACAACTGAGCTCAAGCCTCTCATTATTCTATGTGCACTTTCCAGCAGGGGCCACTGTATAGCGATTAGGGAGAGAATTGTGTTTTTTTGTCATTGCTCCTAACACAAATGCTGAGGCCAATTGTAATGCCCCACCACCACGAAGATCAAGAACTAAGCTTGTGGGGGTAGAATTTCTGCAGGGGATCCCCAATCTTCCATTGTAACTTCGGTGAAAACCCTGAAGAGATAGTGGAAATAGCCATTTACAACATTTTTCTGGAATTTCCACAGAAGTGAAGGTGTGAGGTTGGGCACGCTCCCATAGAAATTACTGGTGTTGATCTTTCTCAACTTATGACTGAATGCCACACTACATGATGCATAGTTTACCAAATTTATCCTATCCATTTCCTTCGTGCTTTTAAAACAGTTGAGTAACTGCTCCCCCGATGGCATATTGGATGGTATTGTACAGAGTCAATACAAACCAGGAAAGTCCATATTCAATCCCTGGTCTCTGCAGAGTCAACTGAGTAGTGATGGAGATTCCATTCTTGATTAGTGTACAGTAATCTTTGCTAGAAAGTGCAAACATGTGGATGTTGAGTGAGAATGTAATTAGGTATGACTGTGATGCCCCCACAGTTGATTAGCTTGCTGACAGTCACTGCCTACGCTCAGGCATGAATTGCATGAGCTACAGTAGGGCTATTGAAACCATCAGCCCTTTTCTTCTTCCTGCATTCTACCCCCACCCCATTTCAAGTTTCCAAGAAGCATCTTTTTACTGCTGGTATTCTCCATTCCTCTCCTGAAATTATGGACACCTTGTTTTCAAGAGTATAATTTTATGGGCCCAAGACATTCTCCAATACCTCAGCAGTATTCAAGTATGAGCCTGCAGATTATTTGACCATAGCCAAATTGATCCTGTCTTCATCTGACATCCATAGCCATAGAGCAGAGGTCATTGGATAACAAAGGGTGGAAATCCTGGTCAATTTTCCCTTTGCTAACTGATGTGTGCTAAACCGCTGCTGAGATCAGCTAACTCAATCTCGGCCAAGGTTTGAATCTGGGACTTTCCAGTTATGTATGACCAAGCTACTCGTTGACTAAACTTGTGTAACAGTCTACAAAGCTTAATGTTGTAGAACTGAGCAATATTTTAATTGTCCACTTAAATGCTTTCCACTGCCTCTGTATCTTTTTGCAAGTATGATCAAGTACGATTACCAAAACTGGACACTAATCATCTCAATAATGTTTTGCACAGATGTAGATTCATGTTCTATTTGCCTTGGTAATTACTACCCAATAACAATATTGCAGCAAATATACATTGAACCCCTTAAAGTATGCAGCACCTTTGTGCTAAATAATTGCCAAAAGTTTGCAGGAGCTGCTTTATAACAAGTAACTGAAGAATTGATTGTTGTTGCTATACTTCAGGGGCTTGGTGTCTTTCTGTTGTGATGAGTAATTATTTCCATTTTGGAGTAGTGGTATATATATATATATAGTATTTAAGTATTTTAGTAAATGTTTGCAATTTGAATTTACCAGTAATGATAAGTCTTATATTAAGAATGGAAGTGGGATTTTTATCACGAGGTGATAAATTAATTCATTTATGCAAGAATGAATGGTGGATGTAGCTAAACTCAAAACTCCGCCTCCAATGCTGAAAATCTATTAAACAATACTTTCATTCACATTTTCTTTTTTAAAAATGTATTAAGTGGGATAGTCTGTGAAACTGCATCTTTATCAGATTACTGTACTTATCACAGTTCGGATATGCAACTAATTATATCATGATAGATTTTCCTTTTGCTGTTAAATTGCTTTTGTAAAATTAAAGACAGGTCATTATGTACAGGAATAATTTTGTTAGCTGATCATATGAAAACTTGATTTAATATTTAATGCATACTTTACCACATTTCTACAACACTCCAATACTTCAATTTGCTTATTGTTTTCCCTATTCTCTTAATTTTTTATTTTTTGTTCAATTTTTAGTTTTGTTAGACTACATAAATGATACAGCAACTTCAGGCAAGGGGCAGATACCCGGTTAAACTCAAAAATCCAAAAGTTGCTGTCCAAGTTGCGCCGCTCCGCCGTTAGCTTCGCGAAAGCGGCATCTCGCTGTCTGGCTCACCATTGACATGCATTGAATGGTATGAGGTTGCTTTATTTGTGCGGTAGATACGAACTAAACTCACCACAGAAAGTTAAGTTGTCCATGCCAGTCTAAGTACCCTTTTAACAATGTGATAAGAGTGACAACCTCTCTGGCACTGAAAATTAACTATTACAAGTGTGGAGTCTCATTCTTTCAGGTTTTAATTGTTGTTGGAGATTTTTAAAATGTAAAATTAATTTTTTTTAAAAACTTTTCCTGTCTTTTTTCCTCTCTTTCTTAATCCAATCTTTCTTTCCCTCTCTTTATTTCTTTTTCTGTCCCTGATTTTACATTGAATTCACCCACTCTAATTTACACTTCCTTCTCAGTCCTTGCACTGTTAATTTCACAATCCTTCAATCTGATTGGTTAAGGAGATACACAGTTGCTTGCCCTGTTCACTCAGGTCCCAGATGCCCTGTTTCCCTCGCTGTGACGCTATCAACTCGCACTTTCAGCAACTTACCGCGCAAAAAACTTACCGTGCAAGGGTAAGTCTAACGAACAACAGATGCCGTTAGATGACCTGCTACAGCAAATTATGGCATCTTCCAAGATCATTAGACAGTCATACAGCATGCAACATGTTTTTTTTTTAAATGAAGGGCATACAAGAAAAATCAGGAAGTAGTAATTAGTGATGCCACACTTGAGTGTTAAAAATTTGAATATTTTAGGATGAAGGCAATACTGAGATAGGGTATTGCACAGATTTGAGATGCTGGGAAAACATGAATTAGATTAGGAAATTAGGAAACAATGAGTCTTAAATTCAACACAGTGATGATGTAAGGACAAGGGAGAGCATGTAGGATAGCATATTTGGAGATTAGTAGGAATAAAACAGGAAAGTTTAGAGGAGTGTAGGAAGTGTAAGCTGTAAATTCTGAATGAGGCAATTACGATAGAGGAAATACTTAATCACAATTGCAGTATATAAGCGACATTATCTACAGATTATAAACCGGTGTCAGGTTTCTGATGACCAAGTAGCAACTGCCCTCTTTGAGGGAACTAAGTAGGGTCCTGGGGTCGAAGTGGTTTTGAGGTGATAAACTTAATGATGGGAGATTGGAAAAAAGTCAATCCTCTGGCAGAATCAGTAATTTGGTATCTTTTTTATTCGTTCATGGGATGTGGGCGTTGCTGGCAAGGCCAGCATTTATTGTCCATCCCTAATTGCCCTTGAGAAGGTGGTGGTGAGCCGCCTTCTTGAACCGCTGCAGTCTGTGTGTTGAAGGTACTCCCACAGTGCTGTTAGGGAGGGAGTTCCAGAATTTTGACACAGCGGCGATGAAGGAACAGCGATGTATTTCCAAGTCAGGATGGTGTGTGACTTGGAGGGGAACTTGGAGGTGATGGTGTTCCCATGCGCCTGCTGCCCTTGTCCTTCTAGATGGTAGAGGTCGTGGATTTGGGAGGTGCTGCCGAAGAAGCCTTGGCGAGTTGCTGCAGTGCATCTTGTAGATGGTACACACTGCAGCCACGGTGCACTGGTGGTGGATGGGGTGCCAATCAAGTGGGCTGCTTTGTCCTGGATGGTGTCGAGCTTTTTGAGTGTTGCAGCTGCACTCATCCAGGCAAGTGGAAAGTATTCCATCACACTCCTGACTTGTGCTTTGTAGATGGTGGAAAGGCTTTGGGGAGTCAGGAGGTAAGACACTTGCCGCAGAATACCCAGCCTCTGACCTGCTCTTGTAGCCACAGTATTTATGTGGCTGGTCCAGTTAAGTTTCTGGTCAATGGTGACCCCCAGAATGTTGATGGTGGGGGATTCAGCAATGGTAATGCCGTTGAATGTCAAGAAGTGGTGGTTAGACTCTCACTTGTTTGAGATACGGACACCGCGCAACAATCGCCAGGCAGGAGGGTTCCCTCCCAGTCGGGGAACACTTCAGCAGCCAGGGGCATTCAGCCTCGGATCTGCGGGTAAGCGTTCTCCAAGGCGGCCTTCGGGATACACGACAGCGCAAAATCATAGAGCAGAAACTGATAGCCAAGTTCCGCACTCATGAGGATGGCCTCAATCGCGATATCGGGTTCATGTCACGATACAGAACGTGACTTGACATCATGGCCGGTCTTCCCAGGTGTTTTTTTTAAAAAAGACTAACACAAGAACCAACACAAATTGACAGGATATGCAGCCAGCAGGTGGTTTGACACGTTGGACCCCCTGGGACACATCTCATTGTCTTGGCTGTGCTCTTAGTGTGTCTTTGATGTAGGGAAAGATTTGAATAGATTTTGTCTGTGTTTAAATTGTGAATTCTGGGAGATTCTCTCACTGCTAACTTACCTGAGGAAGGAGCGACAGCTCCGAAAGCTTGTAAAATTAAATAAATCTGTTGGACTATAACCTGGTGTTGTGCGACTTCTCATTTTTGTTTGAGATAGTCATTGCCTGGCACTTGTGTGGCACGAATGTTACTTGCCACTTATCAGCCCAAACCTGAATGTCATCCAGGTCTTGCTACATGCAGGCATGGACTGCTTCATTATTATCTGAGGAGTTGTGAATGGAACTGAACACTGCAATCATCAGCAAACATCCCCACTTCTGACCCTATTATGGAGGGAAGGTCATTGATGAAGCAGCTGAAGATGGGTGGGCCTAGGACACTGCCCTGAGGAACTCCTTCAGCGATGTCCTGGCATTGAGATGATTGGCCTCGAACAACCACAACCATCTTTCTTTGTGCTAGGTTTGACTCCAGCTAGTGGAGAGTGTTCCCCCTGATTCCCATTGACTTCGGTTTTACTAGAGCTCCTTGATGCTGCACCCGATCAGATCTGCAAGGCTCTGTTGATGAGTGCTCAACCAGCTAGACTCACTAATGGACCTTGGAGGGGTAGACTTATTATTGGAAGCTGGGATTTTTCTCACTCAGCTCCAGAGAACTCTGAAAAACCAATGACCCAATGGATAGGGTGGTTCTAGCTGGACAAGCAGCTCTAGTAAGCTGTGTAGTTTTAGTTGATTAAACTCCAACAGTACCCCTGTTCATACTTGAGGGTCCCTAAACCTTGGCTCTGCCAATCTACACCTAAGCTCTCTGGAGTTGGGTAAGTTGGATGTGCCACTACAGAGAGAGTATGCACTCCATACTGGACAAAGAGAAACCTGCAGCCGGTATGTGTATATTTCCCAGTAGCTTAAATTAGAGGCTTAACCATGGTGCAAGGTATCCCCAGGTCTGAATACCTGCTAAAACAATAAAATAAGAGCTATTAATTAAAAGGTAGTGGATGAACATCCCTCCCCATCACCGTTCTATA
Source organism: Squalus acanthias (assembly GCA_030390025.1). Taxonomy (NCBI): domain Eukaryota; kingdom Metazoa; phylum Chordata; class Chondrichthyes; order Squaliformes; family Squalidae; genus Squalus; species Squalus acanthias. Next base: position 104,379,252 of record CM059432.1, read on the forward strand.
TTGGGAAAATGATTAGTGATTTACTTCACCACCATTACTAAACCTTATGATCATAGTATAGATGTAATCAAATATCATTAGTAATACAATTCTATGTCCAGCTCAGTCCTTGATGCCTCCGACAATGAATGAAGTGCAATTTAACTATTAAATGTACTGTGTTCCTGCTGTTGACAGACCTGGGTTAATCAAATATGTTGGACTGGTTACGTATGACGGCTCAAAGCAAGCTAATTCTATATGAAATCCCAGATATAAACAGTAAATCACTAACCATTTTCTGAGTGAATAATAAAATCATGTAAATAAATTAACTCTTGTTGGATTCACTGTAGCTACCTTACAGGACCACTGACCATAGTAGGAATGATGAAAGAGATAGAGACAAGTAAGACTGCAATGGAGAAATAGAGATTAAAGACTAGAAATAAGAGAGAGATAATTCATCAGATGCCATATTTTTGCTGTCTCATCTCCAAGAGAGGTGTTAAAAGATCCAGATATGGGAGCAACATTCATATATTGAACATACATGGGCATTATAAAAAGTTAAGAATGGTTGAGGGGGAAAGGGGTGTTTGGTAGAAAAGAGCTTTTTGGAGGAAGTGACATCCTAAGTGGATATTGAAAAGGCTTATGCTATTAGTATATCCTAGATTTCCAGAGAGCCCTCAATAAAGTTCCATCCCATTCAAAAAGGTGAATGAAACAGGCAACTACACACCCATTAGACGTATTTCCATTCTGTGTAAAATAATTGAATTGATTAGCAGGAGTAAACTAGAGGACTATCTGTACAATAACTTGGAAAACTGCAATCAATATGGAGTCAGAAGGGGAAGATCCAGTTTAACCAACCTCCTCGACTTTGAAAAAGTGACAGCTCATGTGGACTGCGGTGACCCCTACAACATGGTGTACCTAGACTTTGAAAAGGCATTTGACAAAGTTCCACATGAAAGATTATTGGTTAAACTTAGAGCTGTATAGATTTAAGGTAAACCCTGGGAATGGATAAGAAATTGACTGAAGGGTAGAAAACAATGAGTACTCATTAGAGAGGTTATGTCAGGGTTGAGGGAGTATTGAGTGGGGTGTCCCAAGGCTTGATGTTGGGACCACTAATGTTACTAACTGCATTCAGAAAATCAATGCAATGTGCTCAAATTTGCAAACTAGGAGGAGCAGTGGAATCAGGAGGTGGCTCAGAGATTACATAATGAACTGAATAAAATATGAAAGTCGGCAGAAAAATGACATGAAATTTAATGCAGACAAATGTAAATGGCTTGAGTGGAGCATAAACGCCGGCATGGACTGGTTGGGCCGAATGTCCTGTTTCTTTGTTGTATATCCTATGTAATCCTATGTATGTAAATGTGGCTATCTCATTTTTAATCTCATCATCCGATGTCATGTCCACCTGATCCATCTCCCTGGTAAATACTGAAACAATAAAATTATTTAATACTTCTGCCAGTTTGCTATTGCTGCCTGTGATTTTATCCTGAGTGTCCCTTACTGGCCATATTCCCATCCCGACTTTCCTTTTTTTTATTTATGTGGGCTGCAGAATATTTTACTATTTTGTTTTATGTTTCTTGATAATTTAATTTCATCGATCCTTTTTGCCTTCCTAATTGTTTTTTTGACTTCTCTCCTAGTCTCTTCGTATTCTTCCTTGTTGTGCTCTCCTCTGCTGTCCAAGTTCTTAGTTTATATCTTTTTCCTTACCCTCAATTTTTCCCTTATGTTTTTATTCATCCACAGTGTCTCAGTGGTGTTTAGTTTGTTCTTGCTTTTTAGTGGAATATATTTTTCCTGGGCTCTGTTGAACACAGTTTTAAATGTTTCCCATTGCTGTTCTACATCATTGTTTGCCAATATTGTTGTCCATTTTATTTTCCTAAGTTCTATTCTCAGCCCCTCAAAATCATTTTTTCACCAATCTATTACCCTAGTCTTTGTCATGCTTACCTCCTCAATTATTATCCTAAACCATATTATGTTATGGTCACTATTGCCTATATGTTCTCCTACTTTTACTTCTCTTATCTGTTCTGGTTCATTCCCCGTTACCAGATCCAGTAGCAAATCCTGCCTTGTTGGGCTTCTTACATATTGGGTTAGAAAGGAGTCCTGTACACATTGCAGGAACTCAATTCCTTTATCCCCTTAACCTACCTCTTTTGGCCAATTAATTTTGGGGTAGTTGAAATCCCCCATGATTATTATTCTATGTGTGTTACTCATTTCCATAATTTGTTTGCATATTTCTTCCTCCACCTCCCTTCCACTATTAGGAGGTCTGTAGTCTACCCCTATTTGTGTGATTGGTCCTTTTTCTATCTCTAGCTGTATCCACATGGATTCTATTTCTGTCTAATGTAATTTATCTACAACTGTTGCTTAATCAGAGCCTTAAAGCTAGTTTGATTAAAACCCATGTAGTGGTGACTTCAGCCAAGCATCCTTCTGTGAAATGCCCGATTTGTAGGAGAACAACTCTACTGATAATCAGACATTTAATTCATGACTCCATATCAAACTTTAATCTTACTTTTGTAATGTACAAAACTGTGTATTTTCAAATTAATTCCATATCATTTTGTTGTGTCACATTTCTTACTGTTAAGATCCTTGATTCTGGTTTAGCATATCATGCAAAGGAACTTTCAGCCATGTTTGGACATCCTCATCTTTTATGGCCTTACTCATCATTTTTGATTACGATTGTATTAGAAATTCATCTCTTACTAAAGATTATAGTGCTAATATTTTGAGTACCAACACAGCCTATATAACCCACAGGAAATCGATATTTGTTTGCTGCAGCAATAAGACTAAAGCATTTATAATTGAAGGCTAAATGGGTTAAGTAATGCATTTTAGTATGCTGCCAATTCATAGGTCAAGAACTAAAAGGAACAAGGAAAGAACTTGCATTTATATAGTACCTTCCACAACCTCAGTACGTCCCAAAACACTTTACAGCCAATTAAGTACTTTTAAAGTGTCGTCACTTGTTGTAATATAGGAAACATGGCAGACAATTTGTGCACAGCAAAGGCTCACAATCAGCAATGAGATAATGACCAGCTAAACTGGTTAAATATCAGCTAGGACAACTCTGCTGCTCTACTTCAAATAGTGCTGTGAGATCTTTTATGTCCACCTAAGAGGGTAGATGGTGCCTCAGTTTAACGATACTGCACAGCACTCCCTCAGTGTTGCATTGAAGTGTCAGCCTAGATTATGTGCTCAAGTCTCTGGAATGGGACTCTGAACCCACAATCTTCTGACTCAGAGGCAAGAGTGCTACCACTGAGCCAAGGCTGACACTTCAAGCTAGCCAGTAAGATCAAGCCTATTTCATCAGAAGTATGGTCATCCATGGACGAAAGTCCAAAAAGTTGGCATAGAATCAATCTGAGAGTCAGTAATGTTGAGCAATCAAAGGATGAAGAGCACCATACTGAAAATAGATGATTTAACTTTTGATTGCCACAGCATAGCCTCTTGGAAACCTATGAGAATTAGCAGCATATTCATCAGCAAATGGCTCCATAAAAGCAGCAGAAATCTGCATCTTTCAGTGATTTTTAAACTGAGTCAAGAACGAGGATAAGGCATTAACCAAAAAGGAAGATAGTACGGATGCTGGAAATCTCAAAACAAAAACAGAAAAAGCTGGAAATACTCAGCAGGTTAAGCAGCAACTGTGGAGAAACAGAAGTCAGTCGACATTTCATGTCAAAGACCCTTCCTCAGGACGTGATAAGGCATTACGAGATTTTCTGGTATTTCAGCATAAAGTACATAATAATTTGGTAACATAATGATCTCTGTTGAAGATCAAATTCCGACTTACAAATTTATACTTTGACTAAGCTCTCTGGGCCTGAAGCACGACAAACTCCTGCAATGAATCATTTTTACCAGCAGATAGCAGTAAAATACCACATGTTCTGGATCCTGCTCCTATTTGTGGAACTGTTTTGTACTTTGCAGTCTTGTAAGAAAATAAAAGATACTATTAGAAGGTAGAGTAAGTTGTCATTGAATAAAGATAAACTGTTGCATTTTTTAATAGTAATATAAAATAATTAGATTTCACCAATGTATTTGAATAATCTTTAGTAATATATAGCCCCTGCTCTTTAACTAAACAACGTGGCTATAGTCCGAGGATTTCATCAGTGCAGGAGTAGTTTAGAGCGTCAGACATTTGTAACAAATGGCAGCTTAGATATATATTTAACATGCATTAACACTTTTAAATAGTTAACACACAGGAACAGATGCTAACAGTTTAAATTTCAAATGTTACATATCAGATGGGATTAAATTTAGTAAAGTTTAATCAACATAAGAAAATATAAAGTTCTGCATTACAACAAAAAAATGACAACCAGACTTTTAATGAAGAAATAAAACTGATGCTTTGGAACAGAGGAGGCTTGATTGAGGTGTATCAAATTACATGGGGCCTAGATAGAGTGGATAGGAAAGACCTATTTCCCTTAGCAGAGGGGTCAATAACCAGGGGGCATAGATTTAAAGTAATTGGTAGAAGGATTAGAAGGGAGTTGAGGAGAAAAATTTTCACCCAGAGGGTGGTGGGGGTCTAGAACTCACTGCCTGAAAGGGTGGTAAAGGCAGAAACCCTCATCACATTTAAAAAGCACAAGGATATGCACTTGAATTGGCGTAACCTACAGGACTACGGACCAAGAGCTGGAAAGTGGGATTAGGCTGGATAGCCTCCTTCTGTGCTGTAAATTTCTATGATTCTAAATTTCTATGATTCTATAGCTCTTTTTCAGCCGGCACAGACATGATGGGCTGAATGGCCTCCTTCTGTGCCATAAATTTCTATGATGCAAAAGGTTGAATTACAATTACAATTAATTACTATTTGTCAACACAGTGCACTTTTGATTATTATTTAATGGTGTTGTTCATGAAGGATTTGTTATATTCTAAAGTCACATAAAAGAGTAAGAATTTGAAGCATATTTCAAAAAATAATTACATAGTAGATCTTGCTAAAAAAAATCTAATACAGTATTATTGGTGGGTATGACTGGGAGACTTCATTAAAATGTAACATCTAGATACAATGATATCCTTACTCTACTAAGCTTTCAGTCAACAACAACAAGAGCAACTTGTATTTATATAGCGCCTTTAATGTAGTAAAATGTCCCAAGGCATTTCACAGGAGCGTTATAAAATTTAATTTGACACCAAGCCACATAAGGAGATATTAGGGCAGAAGAGGTAAGTTTTAAGGAGCATCTTAAAGGAGGAAAGCGAGGTCGAGAGGCGGAGAGGTTTAGGGAGCGATCCAGAGCTTAGGGCCTAGGCAACTGAAGGCACAGCCACCAATTGTGGAGAGATTAAAATTGGGGATGTTCAAGAGGCCAGAATTAGAGGAGTGCAGATATCTCGTGGGGTTGGAGGAGATTACAGAGATAGGGAGGGCGAGGCCATGGAGGGATTTAAAAACAAGGATGAGAATTTTGAAATTGAGGTATTGCTTAACTGGGAGCCAATGTAGGCCAGCGAATACAGGGTTGATGGGTGACTGGGACTTGGTGCGAGTTAGGACACAGGCAGTAGAGTTTTGACCTCAAGTTTACGGAAGGTAGAATGTGGGAGGCTGGCCAGGAGTGCATTGGAATAGTCAAGTCCAGAAGTAACAAAGGCATGGATGAGGGTTTCAGCAGCAGATGAGCTGAGGCCGGGCAGAGCCGGGTAATGTTCCGGAGGTGGAAATAGGCGGTCTTAGTGATGGCGCGGATATGTGGTTGGAAGCTCATGTCAGGTTGCATACAGTCTGGTTCAGCCTCAGACAGTTGTCAGGGAAAGGGATGGAGTCGGTGGCTTTGGAATGGAGTTTGTGGCGGGGACTGAAGACAATGACTTTGGTCTTCGTAATAGTTCGTTGGAGGAGATTTCTGCTCATCCAGAAATGGATTTCGGACAAGCAGTCTGACAATTTAGATACAGTGGAGGGGTCGAGAGAATTGGTGGTGAGGTAGAGCTGGGTGTTGTCAGTGTACATGTGGAAACTGACACTGTGTTTTCAGATGATGTCACCGAGGGGCAGCATGTAGATGAGAAATAGGAGGGGGCCAAGGATAGATCCTTGGGGGACACCAGAGGTAACGGTGTGGGAGGGGGAAGAGAAACCAGAAAAAGTTTAACTAAACTGTTTTTTTTAATCCTTAGCTAAGCTGCTCTGATGACTCAGTGAGTTTATTCACTGAGTAGCGAGCTATACAAGAGAGGACAGTTTCCGGTTCAATCCTGAGAATTTGATGAGGTAGTTGATCTCAGCCAGGGCAGGGACAGGGGTTGGAGCATGACACTTGGCCCTGGGACTCATGGGTTAGGGAAGGGTAAATTGGCTGGAGTTCCTGCTCCTGATCACTATCTGGTGACATCTGCAGGAAATTAATGTGTAGACATTGAGTGAGGATAGGTAGGGCTTGCCTTTGGTCACCTGTCAACACTCACTGTCAGGGCTCACATATGAATAATGCCTCTTTGGGCAAGGCACCAGGGAACAACCAGCAGCCTTGGAACCATAAACTTGAAAGGAATACCCTTCAGGGGAGAAAGGGGTGAAAAGCAATGTGAAAAAATAATAGTTTTGCAGAAAAAATATCACTCCTAAAAAAAAAAGATCTGGGTAATGACAGTGGTCTTGACACAGAAATGAAAAAAGGCCATTCAGGCCATCCAGCTTGCTCCATCATACACATCCTGTTTCAGAACCAGTTTGGACATAGGACCCGGATTTACATATTAAAAGTGGCCTCCTGCCTACCACAGGCAGGTGCTCCGGCTGCCCATCTAAAGGCCCCTACCAAGATGCTGCTGGCCAGATTGCCAGTGTAAACAAGGTGGCAAGTGACCCAACACAATTTCCCAGCTGCTACTGTCTAATTTACATGGACGGCCACAGTTAAAATCAGCCCACTGAGTTCCTAAATTGAACTCAGCTGTTAGAAGAGATGCTAAGCAAAAATCAAGCAAGGCGCTTCCTCAAAGGACCAGAAGGAAAATGAACAGTGAGTCACTTTGGACTATTTTTGCACACCAAGCAACAAGTTTCAAAGTGTCAGTGGCAGAGGTCCCTCTCAGTTAGGAAATGATGTGTGGTCATGGTGGATCTAAAGAGAAGGAAATAAACGAAAAAAGAAACGTTTCCCCGCTATTTAAAGAAAACGTTATCCAATATTAACAATTCTTCTAGTCATGCGATTCATCAGTATTGTATTCGGAACATATAGTCGGAGCTCCCAATACCATTGCATTTGGCATGATTCTGACACTAAAGATTATCAGCATTTGCTGTGTGCAAATTGGCTACCACATTTACCTACATAACAACACTGGCTACACTTCAAAACTAGTTCCTTGGTTGTGAAGCATTATGGAATATTCTGATGATGAGAAATAAACTATGGTCCTGAAATTGCGGTCGGAGCCGTAGTTAAGGAGTACGCCGCCGACTTCAAACAAAATCCGCACTTACCTGGTGTGAGGCCCCCTTGGAAAACTTGCATTGTTTTGCTATGGAGTTGTACATCGCATAGTGGCCCACGGATCCCAAAGGCGCAGCGTGTGCATACCTGGGATCACGTAGGGCGGTGTGCCAATCAGGAAACAGAAATCTCTGATGCCCATTCATTTGTAGGGCTTGGATTTGAGAAGAAATTTTTCTGCCGTCCTCCTATGTCTGGTGCACTCTGGCATGTTAGGCAGTTGGTGCAGAATTTCATGTGGAACTGTGGGTCGACTTACAATATTTAGGCCATGCAAGAAAAAAATTAATCTCTAAATGGTGACACGCACTTAGAGCTTTGGAACTCGTCATTCCGTTTAAGCAATATTGCATTTAGCCGTGAACTTATTACAGACATGATTTTTAATGTCCAAGAAAGTGCCCTAAATCTCTAAAACATTCCAAATATACCAAGTTCATTAACCTGAAGATTTATGAGAACCTGTTTTTTGAAACAGTGCAATCAGCACTTGCTATTCCCGGAGGGCAGTTATTTATATTTAATCTTACTTTATCTTAACTGCTTTTAAGTTTGATAAGCTTGAAACCCATTCATCGCACACTAAAAACCATGTTTCAAGTTGCTGTTTTGATGCTTCACCTAATATTTCATTTCTGCCTCCCCTTACGCTATGCAAACAGGCTCCTGCGCCTGTTTGCACCAGCCATAAAACTTTCCTGCGTAATTGCTGTGCAGTTGGTGGGCAATTACCCCAACTCTGCCCATCAATGAGGATTTGACAGTCGCAGTGGATGATCTGTCTAGTTGGAACTTGACAGATCTCAGGTTTGGGATTTATGTGGAAATCCCAAACTTGCGGTCAATTTCAAAGGCGGTATGACGGCGTACTCTGAGTGTACGCCAACATACCGATTGCAAATTCTGCTCCTATATAAATGTAAGTTCTTTTCTTTCTCTCCTTCTCTTGTTCACTCATTCTTCTGGCACTGGAGCCTATTTTTCTCCTCCTTATCTTGAAAGAAAGAAGAAAGAATTTTCATTTATATTATGCCTTATCATATCCCTCTAAAATCTCTCAAAGTGCTTCACATACAGTGAATTACTTTGAAGTTCATTTACTGTTGTTTTGTAGGTGAACCAATCAGTACCCAGCATGCTTCCAGGCACCAGAAACTTGCATTTATATAGCTCCTTTATCAAGTAAACATTGAATAATTAAAACAGAACAGTGCATAAAAAAGCCTGATGTCTGGTTTTGAATTAGATAATATGACGTTTGAATGGGCTGTCTGCTAATTTCTTAGTGAAAATCAGCACCAAAAGTCAATTTTTTTCAATTACTTTCATGTTGTGGAGGTATCCCCAATCTGAACCTTATCCTATCCCCTGTCCAGTTTTGGACTTGGCAAAAGGTGAGATCCCTTGCTGAATATAAATCAAAAATATTTCGCCCGCGTTCCTAGAATCTTTAAAAGAAAGATGGCAGGATCCTTTTCATTGGACAGCACAAGACTTTCAGGATTTTTCTCCTACATTCCCATTTCCAAATTCATGCCAGAAATTTGCAATGGCATACATCTAGGAATCCCAGATATGTCACAGCTTGCATATGAGCTCATCCAGACCTGCACAATTTGCCGTTATACCATCACCGTGCACCTTTGCTGCTTATCTGAGCCTCCGACCTTAGAATTTTTTTCCTCACATTAGAAGGTATCCATTATTGACAGAAGATTTGCCAATATGCATGAAGAAACTCAATGCTTTGAGCCACATAGTATGAATGGCTTTAAACATAAATATGAACCATCATGCTCGATTCAAAGGACATGAATATAAGGAGGTGGGGGATGGATGGAAATGGAATTCATAAAAGGAGTGTGAATCTGCAATCATAAAGGTGTGTGTTGAATGCTCTGCTGCAGGGCCAGTGGGTCAAGTCAGCGTTCTTTGAATTTTGGCAGGCATGAAACAGCATTTACAAATCCACTTGTATTAGAAAGAAAGGAGACTCCTCATCTAGGAGTTAAAGGCACAAGTAGTACAACTCTTCCTTTGTTTCAAAGCTAATAGTGGGAGTAGCTGTGAAAGAAAAGAATATTCTTTGATTATTAGAAAGGTGGGTTATTTAAAAGACACTGCTTTGAATAGGTTCTTTTCTTCAGTACCCAGTGTTGTCATGGGAACTCCCATGGACACAAAGAGCTATTTATATAAGATGCTGGACTATTGAACAACTTAATCAAAGCAATACAAACAGAAAGCAAAAAGATGTTAACATTAGTATTATCAATGCTACTTCTGTATTAATCTTTTTTGAGCTGCTATGCTAAAAGATATTTTTATTTTACCCTTATTAAATAATATGATATACACTGTATCCTGCCTACTGTTCAGTTATCAAAAATGTGATTGTTTATCACACTACTAATAATTTTCCATTTTGAGTACTTCAACTGCAATTTTCATCCAAAGCACTTTCCATCCTTCTTCCATCACACAGCCTTCCTTCTACATAAGAACATAAGAAATAGGAGCAGGAGTAGTCCATTCGGCCCTTCGTGCCTGCTCCGCCATTCAATGAGATCATGGCTGATCTTCTGCCTCAATTCCATTCACTGGCCTTATCGCCATATCCCTTGATGCCTTTACTAGTCAGAAATCTATCGACTTCTGTTTTGAATATACCCAATGACTGAGCCTCCACAACCCTCTGGGGTAGAGAATTCCAAAGATTCACCACCCTCTGTGTGAAGAAATTTCTTCTCATCTCAGTCCTGAATGGCCTACCCTTTATCCTGAGGCTGTGGCCCCTGGTTCTAGACTCCCCAGCCAAGGGAAACATTCTCCCAGCATCCACCTTATCAAGCCCTGTAATAATTTTGTAGGCGTCAATGAGATCCCCTCTCATTCTTCTGAATTCAAGAGAATACAGGCCTAGTTTACTCAATCTCTTCTCATACGACAGTCCCGCCATCCCAGGAATCAATCTCGTGAACCTTTGTTGCACTCCCTCTATGGCAAGTATATCCTTCCTTAGGTAAGGAGACCAAAATTGTACACTGTACTCCAGGTGTGGTCTCACCAAGGCCCTATATAATTGGAGTAAGACTTCTGTACTCCTGTACTCAAATCCTCTTGTAATGAAGGCCAGCATATCATTTGCCTTCCTAATGGCTTGCTGCACCTGCACATTCACTTTCAGTGACTCATGTATAAGGACACCCAGGTCCCGTTGAGCATCTGCATTCCCCAATCTTTCACAATTTAAGAAATACTCTGCCTTTCTGTTTTTTCTACCAAAGTGGATAACTTCACATTTATCCACATTATAATCTATCTGCCATGTTCTTGCTAAGCCTGTCGAGATCCCCTTGAAGCCTCTTCACATCCTCTTCGCAACTGACACTGCCACCTAGCTTTGTGTCATTAGCAAATTTGGAAATGTTACATTTAGTCCCCTCATCCAAATCATTGATATAGATTGTGAATAGCTGGGGCCCAAGCACCGATCCTTGTGGTACCCCACTAGTCACAGCCTGCCATCCTGAAAAAGACTCGTTTATCCCTACTCTTTGTTTTCTGTCTGTTAACCAATTCTCAATCCATGCTAGTATATTACCCCCAATTCCATGTGCCCTAATTTTGTTCACCAACCTCTTATGTGGGACCTTATCGAAGGCCTTCTGAAAATCCAAATACACTACATCTACCGGTTCCCCTTTGTCTACTCCACTAGTTACATCCTCAAAGAACTTCCAATAGGTTTGTCAAACAGTACTTCCCTTTCATAAATCCATGTTGACTCTGCCCAATCTTAGTATTAGTTTCTAAGTGCCCAGTTATTGCATCCTTTATAATAGATTCCAGCATTTTCCCAACTACTGATGTGAGGCTAACAGGTCTGTAGTTCCCCGTTTTCTCTCTCCCTCCTTTCTTAAATAGTGGGGTTACATTTGCTATCCTCCAATCTGCAGGAACTGTTCCAGAATCTATAGAATTTTGGAAGATGACAACCAATGCGTCCACTATCCCAATGGCCACCTCTTTCAAAACCCTAGGATGTAGGTCATCCAGTCCTTGAGATTTATCGACTTTTAGTCCCATTAATTTTGCTAGTACTGTTTTTTTACTAATAATAATTACTTTATGTTCCTCATTCTCGCCACACCCTTGGTTTTCTCGTATTTCTGGAAGGTTTTTTGTGTCTTCCTGCGTGAAGACAGAAACAAAGTATTTATTTAATTTCTCTGCCATTTCCTCATTCTCCATTATAAATTCTCCCGTCTCTGACTGTAAAGGACCTACATTTACCTTCGCCAGTCTTTTCCTTTTCACATACCTATAGAAGCTTTTACAATCCGTTTTTATATTTTTCGCTAGTTTGTGCTCATATTCCATTTTCCCTTTCTTTATCAATTTCTTGGACCCCCTTTGCTGATTTCTAAAAAGATCCCAATCCTCAGGCTGACCGCTTTTTCTGGCAACTTTATAAGCTTCCTCCTTTGACTTAATACTAGCTTTAATTTCTTTTGTTAGCCATGGTTGGATCACTTTTCCTTTAGGGTTTTTATGCCCTAGAGGAATATATGTTTGTTGCAAATGATGCATTATTTCTTTGAATGTTACTCATTGTATGTCCACCTTCATACCTTTTAGTGTAGTCTCCCAATCTACCATGGCCAACTTGTCCCTCATACCCTTGTAGTTTACTCTGTTTAGATTGAAGACCTTAGTTTCAGATTGGACTACATCACTCTCAAACTTAATATAAAATTCAATCATATTATGGTCACTTGTCCCTAAAGGCCCCTTTACCACAAGATTATTGATTACCCCTTTCTCATTACACAGTACCAGATCCAGAATAGCCTGTTCCCTGGTTGGTTCCTTCACATACTGATCCAGGAAACCATCTTGCATGCATTCCAAGAATTCGTCCTCCACACCATTAGTGGTAATTTGATTTTCCCAGTCAATATGTAGATTAAAGTCCCCCATGATTACCGTATTGCTCTTGTTACATGCACTTCTAATCTCTTGATTGATACTGTGCCCTACATTACCACTACTGTTTGGTGGCCTATACACAACTCCCACCAATGTTTTCCGCCCTTTGCTGTTTCTTAGCTCCACCCAAACTGATTCCAGTTCTACATCACGATCTGCCGAGCCAAGATCTTTTATCTCTACCGTACCGATCTCATCCCTTATTAACAGCGCTACGCCACCTCCTTTTCCTTTTTGTCTGTCCTTCCTAAATGTTGAGTACCCTGGAACATTCAGTTCCCAGCTTTGGTTACCCTGCAACCATGTCTCTGTAATGGCAATTACATCATACCCATTTACTTCTATTAGTGCCATTAATTCATCCACCTTGTTGCGAATGCTACGTGCATTTAGATAAAGTGCCTTCCACTTTGCCTGTTTAATATTTTTCTGCACTTTGACCCTCTTTTCTGTTGGCCTTTGTTTCTGCTCCCTACTAGTTTTGCTGACTACTTTTCCAACTTGCACTTCCAGCTTTGTTTCTCTCTGTTCTGTGCTCACACTTAGGCTCCCAGCCCCCTGACAAACTAGTTTAAATCCTTCCCAACAGCACTAGCAACCCCCCTTGCGAGGATATTGGTCCCGGTTCTGCTGAGGTGTAACCCGTCCAGCTTGTACAGGTCCCACCTTCCCCAGAATCGGTCCCAATGCCTCAGGAGCTTAAATCCCTCCCTCCTACACCATCTCTCCAGCCACGCATTCATCTGGTCTATTCTCCCGTTAGCGGGGCGCAAAGCAACTAGCGCCCGGGCGCGGCGCCGCCAACACCTCCCGCAAAATTCAGCGGGAGGTTAGCGGTGGCAGTAACCTTTAGCGCCCCACGGCGCTGCGCCGCCAGTGATGCTGTCATTGCTGTGCACAGCACCCCGCTCACACCCCAGCCGCGATCTTCGGTAGCGCCCCTTGACTTATCACCGGACGCTATGTCCGACGGAGTCAGGGGGGCCTACCTGCGGCCAGGGTAGTGCTAATTAAAGGCGAGGTACCAGGCGGCCATTTTTGTTGCTGGCCGCCTGCCAGCACCTGCCCCCATTGCCATCCCCGGCCTCCTGACCAGCTCCGTGAGTCCGGCACTTCTCTTGAGTGCCGGGCTCTTTTACCGGCACTCTGATCCCTGGTGGCTCAGCTGGGCCCCGGGTCACGCTGCGCAAAGCTCCTCCCCTTTAAGAAGGGGAGGAAGGCCTGCAGTACCGTAGCGCGACGGGCCACTGCACTGCGGCACGTAGCGCCGCGATATTCCCTCGCAGCACGCCAAGAGGGAGGCGGGCCGCTTCCAGTAGCACCCCGCTTCCCTATTGGGGCGCTACTGATGAATTTCGGCTGCGGGGGCGCTAATTTTTTCGGGGCGACTCAATTTTTCCCCCAATCTGTTTTTGTGATGTTGATTGAGTGATATCTATTGGCCAGGACACCAGGGATAACTCCCCTGCTCATCTTCGAAATAGTGCCATGGGATCTTTTACGTCCACTTGAGAGAGCAGACAGGGCCTCAATTTAATGTCTCATCCAAAAGGTGGCACTTCCAACAGTGCAGCACTCCCTCAATACTTCACTGGAGTGTCAGCCTAGGTTTTTGTGCTCAAGTCTCTGGAGTGGGACTTCGAACCCACAACCTTCTGACTCAGAAGGTGAGGGTGATACCAACTGAGCCACAGCTGACACCAGCTGGTGTAAACTAGTAACATTTATGTGATTCTACTAAAGAAGGGAAACTTCACAACATAACATTTTCTCTTACACCCATGTGCATACCCTTGTGCAACTATAAGGCTTTACTTTTACTTTTCATGCTACTCTACATGGTGCAAACCCTGTGGCATGAGTAGAGGCAGGCTGCTCACATCCGTGCTCTGTCTGCTGAGATGCTCTTGGCTGGCGACCTCTGGATTTTGGACCCCATGAGGGCCCCGCCACAGACTGCTCCACCTGCACCTGTGCAGGAGCAGACTCGGCCATCGGGACACGAGGTAGGATTTCGGGTCCTGACTGCGGGGGAGGGGGGGGCAATGGGTGAGAGGTGGAAGCGCTTTGAGTGGAGTCCCCACTTCTATGTCACCTTTCGCCTTCATCCCTCTCAGGGGCCAGCTGCAATTCATTGCTACCACTCTGCTGGAGAGCACTTTGATGCAGATCAGTGCAGGCAAAGCTAAGGTATCTGCCATCCTATTTAAGACTGCAGACATGCTGGTATCCAGAGTCTGCATGGCCATGGCGTGCATTGACTCATTTGATTGCCAGATTTGATGTTCCACAGAGTTGACCACTCTTTCCACGCAAGAAGATATCGTCGCAATACCCTGCGACATCATACCACTCATGCTTGAGGTGGACTGCTCCATTCTCTCTGCAATCGTAGTCAGTGTGCTTGGAAGGCCTGTCAGTACATCGCACATTTTCAGCTGCTCCTCAATGATTCTCCTTTTAAACGACAGCCCCCAGGTACAGCATCTGTGTCCAGCTGAGCAGAGCTTGGAAAGGGCTGCACCCTCTGACATGGACTCGCCACAGATGTCCCTGCCGCCATCATCACTTGTGAAGTGTGAGTCACCAGGTGAAAACCCAACTATCTGTCTAACTGGAACCACCGAAGTGTGAGTATCTGAGCTGGTGCATTTCTAAGCATGAGTCCTGTGATGGTGCACCCTCAGAAAGAATGATCTCCTCTGAGGAATCATTGTCCGCTGTGTCCATGAACTCCTGCTGCATATGTGAAGGCCCTAGTGGAGAGAAAAGTTATGAATTAGTACTGACAAGGTAGGAATGTTGCAACTTATCATTATGAAGATTATCATATTTCACTCGCTGTTGAAATGAAGGCAACATAACTGAGTGTTGTATGACATGTGGGTCACTGATATTTAATTGTGTCACCAGGTAACTGGGAGGTCCCCATCTCCCCATCTCCAATGGCCAGGGATGCCAAAACACCACTGATCTCCAGCGCTTGCTCCTCTACAGTTGTTAGCTGGGAAATCTGTAAAGGATCACTTCCAGTTCTCTCCCTCTCCTTAGTGCTCTCTTCTCTGACAACGGGGGAAAGAACAGACCTATGAGTGGCTGTAATGGCATGTGTTCACCTGATGGATGGAGTACATTTGGTGAGGGTGATTATCAGGGAGATGCATGACATTGCATAAGGATGAGGGTGAGTGGCAGTGGTGATTGGATAGATGGGGATGTGAGGAAGTGCATAGAAAGAGAAGGATGGGTGAGCTTGCAAGTTAAGTGGGTGTAAGGAGTGATGTGATGGAGTAGGCTTGACAAGGCAGTGTGAGGGTGTGGAGTGATGCGTGCAGCAGGATGTAGGTGAATGTCAACTGTAGTTAGGTCACTAAAGCATTTCCTGCACTGAATGCGGGAGCATGGCACGCCTTCTTTGTGGCAGCAGCAAGCTTCTTCCTCCCATTGCTGGGGAAGAGTATCTCTCTGCGACTCCTCACTGACCCCAGCTGTACAACAAGGGAGGCATGATTGAAGCGGGGCGCAGTCTTTGAGCATCCTGAATCCTTTGTCACATCTTGTTTTCTCTTGCTTCCAACTCCAAACTCCTCCAAATTCCATCTTTGAATGGGTCCTTTAAATACTGGAGTTGTGATTGTGTCATGCGTGTCCTCATCATGCCCACTGCCATGCAATCAATGTCAAACCTGGAAGTAAAATGATAGTGAGCTGGTTGCGTTAAAATGCCACTGCCAGACTTGCTAAACTTACTCTGGTTTCCCCACACTATATTGGACACTCTCCCATCCAATCCCAACACGCCTTTGAGATACTATCGAGGCCAATGTTCCTCTATGGTGCTGACAGTTTTTTTTTATTCGTTTATGGGATGTGGGCGTCGCTGGCAAGGCCAGTATTTATTGCCCATCCCTAATTGCCCTTGAGAAGGTGGTGGTGAGCCGCCTTCTTGAACCGCTGCAGTCCGTGTGGTGAAGGTACTCCCACAGTGCTGTTAGGTAGGGAGTTCCAGGATTTTGACCTCTGGGGGGCGATAATGGGGCAATAACGACTTACCAACTGGGCACGGCAAAATGAACGACTCCCGCTAAATTGGCCGAGAGGTTTGCAGCGGCGGTAACACATTGTGCCACAATCTCCTGCGCCCAGAGATCGTGATGTCATTGCCGTGCGCATCGCCCCGGTAGCGCCCCGAACCCGAACTTCGGTTCCGCCCCCTGCAACATTGCCAGGTGACAACAGCGACAGCTGCAGGAGGCATTGTTCGGGAGCCCGGGTGCTTCGGGGGTGCAAGTTAAAGGGGATGTTGGCGCGGTAAGTATAAAAATTGTTCCAATACATTATTTCAATTTTTTCCATTTTTCTTCGGCCGCGATCGATCAGCCTGGCACTCTGCTGGAGTGCATGGGGCTGAATGGGGCGGATCCTGGCTGCCGTCAGGGACCAGCTAACTGGTCCCAATACAGAGCCTGCAGCGATGGCCCTTTCCTTTAAGGGAGGGAAGGAGCCTCGGATCACGGCAGCGCTGCACGGGACATTGTGCAGCGCTGCACAACTACTGCCCCGCCTGCGTGCTTTAGTGCTCCAGGAAGGAAGTGGAGTGCTTGATTTAGTGCTCTACTTCCTTCCTGGAGTGTTAACAGCCAATTTAGGGGAAGCTCAGAATCATTAGCGCCTGGCTAAAATTAGCGTCCCAAACGGGGCGATACCGAATTTCTCCCCCCTAGTTGTCTTTTGCAGAGCTTTTTTGGAAGAAAGTCAGACCATCTACAGTCAAATGTATCAAAGCTCTGATCAGCTCATTTCAATCAACCTCCCCACTTCTGAAATTCAGATGAACACAGATTTCAGGTTTGAGTTTGGCCTCATTTCTAACTACAATTAGGAAATGAGAATGTCCTTACTAAAATCCATTTAGTGATTTTGGAGCTTTATTTGAATGAATTATTAACATATTTTGAATGATTCCGGAAGTTAGAATCATATAATGGTACAGCACAGAAGGAGGCCATTCGGCCCATCGTGGCTGTGCCGGCTCTTTGGCAGAGCTATCCAATTAGTCCCACTCCCCTGCTCTTTCCCCATAGCCCTGCAAATTTTTTCCTTTGAAGTATTTATCTAATTCCCTTATGATGTTACTATTGAATCCGCTTCCACCACACTTTCAGGCAGTGCATTCCAGATCACAACAGCTCAATGTGTAAAAAAATGTTTCCTCATGTCGGCCCTGTTTCTTTTGCCAATCACCTTAAATCTGTGTCCTCTGGTTACTGACCCTTCTGCCACTGGAAATAGTTTCTCCTTATTTACTCTAGCAAAGCCGTTTATGATTTTGAACACCTCTATCAAATCTCCTCTTAACCATCTTTCCTCTAAGGGGTACGGTAGCATAGTGGTTATGTTACTGGACTCATAATCCAGTGAACCTGGACTAATAATCTGGGAGCTGGGGGATTTAAATTCAATTCAATTAAAACACTAGTATCAGTAACCCAACTGGTTTGGTTCACTAATGTCCTTTAGGGAAGGAAACCTGCCATCCTTACCTGGTCTGGCCTATATGTGACTCCAGACCCACTCTTAACTGCCCTCTGAAATGGCCTAGCAAGCCACACAGTTGTGGCAAATCACTGTGACAAAGTCAGCACAGTGGGAGTAATTTCACCACAAGGACTGCAGCGGTTCAAGAAGGCAGCTCACCACCACCTTCTCAAGGGCAATAAATGCCGGCCTTGCCCACATCCCATGAACAAATAAATAAACCACAATCTCTCCACATAACTGAAGTCCTTCATCCCTGTTACCATTCTAGTAACTGTCTTCTGCACCCTCTCTGAGGCCTTGACATACTTCCTAAAGAATTGAACACAATACTCCAGCTGAGTTTAGCATAAGGTTTAGCATAACTTCCTTGATTTTGTAATCTATGCCTCTGTTAATAAACCCAAGGATCCCATATGCTTTCTTAACAGCCTTCTCAACTTGTCCTGCCACCTTCAAAGTTTTGTGTGCATACACCTTTCTGTTCCTGCACCCCCTTTAAAATTTTACCATTTAGTTTATTTAGCTTCTCCTCATTCTTCCTACCATTCTTCACTGATGTTCAGCTCACAGGATGTACACTTGTAGATTAACTCCCTTCCTCCTCCTTGAAAGAGGGTAATTTCTCTGGAGCATGATTCTTAGCTAATGGCTCTGTTGAGATCCAATGACATTCATCATTCATATGGCAATCAGACTTAAGTACCAGACATGATTGGAACTTGAACTGTTTTTAAAAAATAAGGTTTTATTTTATTATGGAACACATTTCAAGCAATAATTCGGGAGCATAATGTGCAAACGTTATCACAAACAATAGCTAAAGCAAATTATAATCAAACAAAACCCAATGGCAATGCTGAACAATGGATTGATACCATAAATGCCACCAGAGATTTCATACAATTTATTCATGGCCGTAGAAGCTTATTGAAGAGAACTTAAGAGCCACAACAGTAAAAGAACAACTCATTAAGAATGCCAAAAAAAAGAAAGTGACGTGTATGAGGTAGGACCAAACTCTTTGAGAACACATAAAAAAGGAAAATAATCCATAGCAACAAGATGGCTTGTTTATCAAAAGGGCAACACTATTTTCACAAACATTTTACGCCTTGTGGTACTAAATTCCTGTGATTCCTCATATAGAGAGCAGTAACTCTTTGTCTCCAAGCTTTTGTTCTTGAAATGGTTACAATTTATTACTGAAATAACAACAGAAAACGCTGGAAAAACTCAGCAGGCCAGGCAACATCCATGAAGAGAGAAACAGAGTTAATGTTTCAGGTCGAAGACCCTTCGTCAGAACAATTTATTACTGAGCTGTTACAAGATTTAGAGGCACGGTTTTAGCTCTGCTACTTGTTTGGATGGACATGTGAAGTCTGTCATGCCGAGAAACATCAATAAACAATAAAACCAAAGGGCGTTTAATGGAACTTAAAGTCAAGTTGCCGAGGGTCTCAGCCTTTTATAGTTAATTATTAGCTGAATGCTGGTACTCCAATGCATTGTAGTACAGAGAGGTAGAATGGAACTTCATGCCCTCCATTCATCAAATCATAAATTCCTGATCTCCACTTTTCCATTGGAGGCAGTGAGCAGAGGCCAAGGCCTCAATATTAATACCCTCTCCGTGATGGGCGGGAGAGGGGCTAAAGACTTAAATATGGGGAACATATTCCTAACATGCCATGCACGCGCCCACCGCTTTACTTATGGCGGAACATTTAATTAACATATTTAAATCAGGCTCCCACAGTGCAATTGGGAACCGGATTTAAAATTCACAGCTGCTGTTTGGAAACCTGGCAGTGAAAGTGGATGCGGCAGCTCCCAGCTCCACAGTTAAGTGCCTTTTACAGCACTGGGAGTGCCCTCCCCCATTCCCTATTCCCTCAAGAAAGCCTTCAGCCTCTCCCCCCAAACTGTGATGGCCGACCTTCCCCCCCAAAAAATGATGATTAAGTACTGCCGTTAAGTTCGGCAGAACCTCCGCGTCCCTAGCCTTGCCGTATTCTCCAGCCATTTTTGGCCTCCCCCGCACCCTCCCCGCCTCCCTGTAAATATTGGGGCCTAAATGTTTCCCCATAGGCTGGGAGAAAAATTTGAGAGCAGATCACTTTGTACTTGTGCACCTTTCAGTGACTGGCACAAGTGTAATATAAACAGAGGCTTGGGAGGCAGCTGTCTGCTTATCTTCTCATTTGGGGAATGGTGCATGGTGCATAGTGAGGGAGCTATGGAGAGAGTGAAAGATTATTTTTTACTTGTTCACGTGAGTAGGAGAATATATTGGCTGGGAATTTCCTTCGAGCTGCTCCTGCTTTGCCACCGTAACTTTGCCAGAAGTGCAGTGGAAACCTCAGAAATCTCTGCCCCACTTCTAGCAAAGTTGCGGTGGAGCAAAAGCAGCTCTGAGGAAATTCCCGGCAATTGTTTTCTAAAAATAAGGTGTCATGGCATCTAAAGCACAAGCTATTAATTATCAGGACCATCGATTCATGGTCACTGAAATTGTCAACTTCTGCTTTTATTATATAGTATTCTAGGATTTTTGACAATGTTTTGGGTATCATATTCCCTGACTGTCCATTTTTCAGTGAAAAGCATAAATGCATGGTCTTACTGTTACATGTTCATTTACCTATATATTTCATTTTTCGTTCTTACACTGTTGAAGCCCAGATGGCAAATTTAGCAGGTGGAGGTAAGTACATGGGATTTAGCATTAGTGGGGAGAGGGATTGTGGCATTTTGTAGCAGTTGCTACTTACATAGACATAGATACATAGAAGATAGGAGCAGGAGTAGGCCATCCGGCCCTTCGAGCCTGCTCCGCCATTTAATGAGATCATGGCTGATCCTCCAATTCAGTATCCCGTCCCCGCCTTCTCTCCGTAACCCTTAACCCCTTTTGCCTGTAGAAATATATCTAATTCCCTCTTAAATATATTTAATGAGCTGGCGTACACTGCCCTCTGTGGCAATGAGTTCCACAGGTTCACCACCCTCTGAGTGAAGAAATTCCCCCTCATTTCTGTCCTAAATGGTTTAGCCCTTATCCTTAAATTATGTCCTCTAGTTCTGTTCTCACCCGCCAAGGGAAACATTCCTTCTGCATCTAGTCTGTCTAGACCTGTCAGAATTTTATACACTTCTATGAGGTCCCCTCTCAATCTTCTAAACTCCAGTGTGTACATCCCTAAACTACATAGTCTCTCCTCATAGGTCAATCCCGCCATTCCTGGTATCAGCCTGGTGAATCGCCGCTGCACCCCCTCCATGGCAAGAACATCTTTCCTCAGATGAGGCGACCAAAACTGTACACAGTACTCGAGGTGTGGTCTCACCAGTGCCCTGTACAGCTGCAGCAAGGTATCCCTGTTCCTGTATTCCAACCCTTTTGCTATGAAGGCCAGCATACCGTTTGCCTTCTTGACCGCCTGTTGCACCTGCATGCTCGCCTTCAGTGACTGGTGTACAAGAACACCCAAGTCTCTCTGTACTTCCCCCTCTCCCAATTTATTGCCATTTAAATAATAATTTGCCCTCCCGTTCCTGCACCCAAGGTGGATAACTTCGCACTTGTCCACATTATAGTGCATCTGCCATTTATCCGCCCAATCACCCAGTCTGTCCAAATCGCTCTGGAGCTTCCTGGTCTCCTCCTCTGAGCCCACCCCCCCTCCTAGTTTAGTGTCGTCTGCAAATTTGGAAATGCTGCATCCGACTCCCTGATCCAGGTCATTAATGTAAATTGTGAACAGCTGGGGACCCAGGACAGATCCCTGTGGTACACCACTTGTTACTGCCTGCCATTCAGAAAATGAGCCGTTTATTCCAACTCTCTGTTTTCTATCTGACAGCCAGTTCTCTATCCACGTCAATACTTTCCCCTTTATCCCATGAGCTTCAATTTTCCCTGCTAATCTTTTATGTGGGACCTTATCGAAGGCCTTTTGGAAGTCCAGGTACACCACATCTACTGGCTCTCCCCCATCTATTTTACCAGTTACTCCCTCAAAAAATTCCAATAGATTAGTCAAGCACGATTTACCCTTTGTAAATCCATGTTGACTCTGTCCTATCCTGTCCCCATTTGCTAAGTGCTCCGCTATTTCATCCTTAATGATGGACTCCAGCATTTTGCCCACAACTGATGTAAGGCTTACAGGTCTGTAATTACCTGCTTTTTCCCTACCCCCCTTTTTGAATAGTGGGGTAACGTTAGCTACCCTCCAATCCATGGGCACTGTTCCCGAGTCTAATGAATTCTGAAAAATCATACTTAGTGCATCCGTTATCTCTAGGGCCACCTCCTTCAGCACCCTAGGATGCATGTTATCAGGCCCTGGGGATTTGTCCGCCTTCAATCCCTTTAGCTTCCTTAACACCATATCCTTAGAGATATTGATTTGCGTCAGTTCCTCCTTTGCAAATGTCCCTATTTTTCCCGATATCCCAGGGAGGTTTTTTGTGTCTTCCTTCGTAAAGACTGACCCAAAGTATGCATTTAGTTGGTCTGCCATTTCCTTATTTCCCGTTATATATTCCCCCGTATCTGACTGCAATGGGCCAACTTTGGTTTTCACCAGTCTTTTCCTCTTGATATACTTATAAAAGCTTTTGGAGTTAGTTTTTATATTTTCCGCCAGCTTGCTTTCGTAAACTATTTTGCCCCTCTTGATTAAGCCCTTTGTCCTCCTTTGCTCTATCTTAAACTGTTCCCAATCTTCCGCTCTGGCGCTTTTTTTGGCTATTTTATACGCCCTATCTTTGGATTTTATGCTGTCTCAAATTTCCCATGTTATCCACGGTTGAGTCACCTTTTTAGATTTCCTTTTATGCCAGATTGGTATAAACAATTTTTGCAATTTTGTCATTCTATCTTTAAATGCTTGCCATTGTTTATCTACCTCCAGTCCTCCCAGGAACGTTGTCCAATCAGACCTACTCAGTTCCCGTCTAATGGCATCATAATTCCCCTTGTTTAAATTCAGGACCTTAGTATCTGAGTCAATTTCTTCGCTCTCCATTTCGAGTGAGAAATCGATCATGTTATGATCGCTCTGACCCAAGGGTCCCCGTACAACAAGATTACTAATTAGTCCCTTCTCATTGCACAGTACCCAGTCCAATATAGCCTGTTCCCGAGTTGGTTCCTCGACATATTGATCCAGATAACCATCCCTTAAACACTCAAGGAATTCCTCCTCCTCATTATTTTTACTGATTAGGCTATTCCAATCTATATGTAAGTTAAAGTCACCTATGATGACAGCTGTGCTCTTATTGCACGCTTCTCTAATTTCCCTCGTGATGCCCTCCCCAACCTCTATTTTACTATTTGGAGGCCTATATACCACTCCTATTAATGTTTTTCGCCCCTCGCTATTTCTTAGCTCCACCCATATAGATTCTGTATTAACTGAGTTAATATCCTTCCTTTCAATTGCATTTATCCCTTCTTTTACCAGCAATGCTACCCCTCCTCCCTTTCTTTTTTGTCGATCCTTCCTAAATACTGAATACCCCTGTATGTTAAGCTCCCGGCCCTGCTCACCCTGCAACCATGTTTCCGTAATCCCAATTAGATCATAATTATTAACCTCTATTTCCTACTGTGGTAGTATGGGAGGTGGTTCCAGAGTATGGCAGTGCTGCAGAGGGAGGATCTGGGATTTGATAACACTTGGGGTGGAATGTGCAGTTTAGTTTATTGAATGATTGTTTGGGTCTGTCAACACTGGCTCCGACAATGTGGAGGGTGCAAGTTTGGAGCACTAAGCAGGGACCTATGATGTGTCAGAACTTTTTTTTAAATTTGTTTATGGGATGTGGGCTTCGCTGGCAAGGCCCATATTTATTGCCCATCCCTAGTTGCCCTTGAGAAGGTGGTGGTGAGCCACCTTCTTGAACCGCTGCAGTCCATGTGGTGAAGGTACTCCCACAGTGCTGTTAGGTAGGGAGTTCCAGGATTTTGACCCAGCGATGATGAAGGATCGGCGATATACTTCCAAGTCAGAATGGTGTGTGACTTGGAGGGGAACTTGGAGGTGGTGATGTTCCCATGTGCCTGCTGCCCTTGTCCTTCTAGGTGGTAGAGGTCGCAGGTTTGGGAGGTGCTGCCGAAGAAGCCTTGGCGAGTTGCTGCAGTGCATCTTGTAGATGGTACACACTGCAGCTACGGTACGCCAGTGGTGGAGGGAGTGAATATTTAAGGTGGTGGATGGGGTGCCAATCAAATGGGCTGCTTTGTCCTGGATGGTGTCGAGCTTCTTGAGTGTTGTTGCAGCTGCACTCATCCAGGCAAGTGGAGAGTATTCCATCACACTCCTTACTTGTGCCTTGGAGATGGTGGAAAGGCTTTGGGGAGTCAGGAAGTGAGACATTCGCTGCAGAATACCTAGCCTCTGACCTGCTCTTGTTGCCACAGTATTTATGTGGCTGGTCCAGTTAAGTTTCTGGTCAATGGTGACCCCCAGGATGTTGATGGTGGGGAATTCGGCGATGGTAATGCCGTTGAATGTCAAGGGGAGGTGGTTAGGCTCTCGCTTGTTGGAGATAGTCATTGCCTGGCACTTCTGTGACGCGAATGTTACCTGCCACTTATCAGCCCAAGCCTGAACATCATCAGGTCTTGTTGCATGCGGGCATGGACTGCTTCATTATCTGAGGAGTTGTGAATGGCGCTGAACACTGTGCAGTCATCAGCAAACATCCCCATTTCTGACCTTATGTTGGAGGGAAGGTCATTGATGAAGCAGCTGAAGATGGTTGGGCCTAGGACACTGCCCTGAGGAACTCCTGCAGTGATGTCCTGGGCTGTGATGATTGACCTTCAATCACCACAACCATCTTCCTTTGTGCTAGGTATGACTCCAGCCAGTGGAGCGTTTTCCCCCTGATTCCCATTGACTTCAGTTTTACTAGGGCTCCTTGATGCCACACTCGGTCAAATGCTGCCTTGATGTCAAGGGCAGTCACTCTCACCTCACCTCTGGAATTCAGCTCCTTTGTCCATGTTTGGACCAAGGCTGTAATGAGGTCGGGAGCCGAGTGGTCTTGGCGGAACCCAAACTGGGCATTAGTGAGCAGGTTATTGGTGAGTAAGTGCCGCTTGATAGCATTGTCGATGACACCTTCCATCACTTTGCTGATGATTGAGAGTAGACTGATGGGGTGGTAATTGGTCGGGTTGGATTTGTCCTGCTTTTTGTGGACAGGACATACCTGGGCAGTTTTCCACATTGTCGGATAGATGCCAGTGTTGTAGCTGTACTGGAACAGCTTGGCTAGAGGTGCGGCTAGTTCTGGAGCACAAGTCTTCAGTACGATTGTCGGGGCCCATAGCCTTTGTTGTATCCAGAACTGGAGGAGATCCCATTGTCAAGTAGCATTGGGGAGGGCTAGTGAAGTTTGGTAACAGTGGTGGGGGAAGGGGCCTGGCTGCACTGGAGGGTAGGTGGGGTCTCAGAATCTGGCAGTAGTAGAGGCATATTTTGGATCTGACAGCACTGGGGTTATCCCAGACTCTGGGAGCTCTAGCACTTGGGGTCTCAGGGTCTAGCAACAGTATAGGGATGTCTCAGGCTCTGACAGCAGTGGGGGTGATCTCCTGGAGTATGGCAGCACCAGTGGGGAATCGCAGATTCTGGAAGAATTTTGGGGAGGCATTAGAATTTGTTAATATAGTTGGATGGAAGACTGAGGGATGGCAACTGGGTCTGAAATATAGGGGAGGAGGAGAAATAGCCTGGGGTGTATCAGGTTGGGGTTGCTGGGGTGTGCTTGAAATGGTGGGGTCCTGTGCTTTGGTAAAACTGGAAGGGAGGTTACAGTATTTGCAAGCAGTGATGAGAGAGCCAAGCATCTAGGTGTACTGGGAAGGGTATTCTAGGATTTGTGACCACTGTGGGGAGGCTACAGGGTCTGGTAACACTGGAGGGGAGATGGGAGGGAGGGTCTGAGAGCACAGCCTTGGGGTGAGTCTGGCAGTGTTGAAGGAGAGGTGGGCACAGGATAATTAGGCTTGACCTGCCTCACCAACATCTTATCCCTCCCCATCAAGCCTCTGTCAACCCACTCCTGGCCATCAGACACTCCCCGTCCTTCATCCAAGTGTTCCAGGTCTATCAGCCTGGGTCCTGACCAGAAGTCGCTTTTTAAAGTGCAATAGTGCTAAAATCAGACGTCAGGCCGCGATCTGGGCTGTCAGCCAAGTTCGCAGCAGGGAGTGCTTGAACAGTTCAGGATGAGTCAGGGGTTCTGATGGGCGTGCATGGCATTGGGGACGTAGCAGATAAGCGTGGCCTGGGTAGATGCAATAGTGGGAGCGGAGGGCTGACAGCTGGGAACGGATTGTAGCAGATCAGGGTGGCCAGGAATGGATATCTGCAGTAAGGATGGGTCACAAATTTGAGTCCCGGGTCCCTGACAGGGAGTGAAACTTAATAGTCGCTTTTCTGAAAGGAATTGGCAATTTTATGGGCAAATTAATACAATTTTTACAAATTTCTTTATGTTGCTTACATTAGAAATGGTACTTTTTACCCGGGTGTAGTTCGCAGGTTGAGGGAAAAATGGTGGATGAACATTTTTCAAAAACTCTTTTTTAGTTTTTTTTTTACTTACTTGGTTGACTTTCTCCTTTCTAAGAAATTTCCATATAAGTGGGTTACTGTTTGCATATCAGCAAACCAGATTTCTCACTGTTTTATAAATATCTAATTTCAGCCAAGCAGGTCAAACACAAATTTTTTTGCTTATATTTACTTATGCGTTAGTGTGACAGAAAAGCGTGTTGGAAGTGTAACCCCCACATTATTGCAGACAGGAAATGCACATGACCACACTATTTTAATATACTATAGATAGATACATACATATATAAGGCCATAAAGTCCAGGTATTCAGAAGGACCCTTCATATAATTTGGGATTGGTCTTCTGTTTCTTATTATTTAGCCACTTCATTGCCTGATTTACAGCTTTCTCTTTGATCCCATGAGATTTCACTTTAGCTATACATCTCAGTGGCCTTAGCAAATGCTTTCAGAAACTCAAGAAACACTGGGTCACATCTTGAAGGAAGGAATCTGTAAATGTTAACAAGATATGGTTGTTGCTGCCGCATATAAACAGATAGAAGGCATTATTAAATAGTTCCTATGAAAGTTAAATCATTCCTTGAATTTAGTTGCCAAAGTGAGACCATTTCCATCAGATTTTTGGGGGAGAAACATCAGGACAGATTATAAAGTCACTTAAAGGAACATAGCTGGGAGCATTTTGTCACAATGAAGCAGGAGCAGATGGCTCTTTTTTTCAATACAATCACAGAATCTCAGTGCAAATAGATATGAGTTAGTAGGCCTGATGCTTGGTCTTCAGGATGGAAATATGCTTCTGTGAGCTCTTTTCTAGAGTTCTGAAAGTAGTCCTACTTCAAGTCACGTTAAATGCCATTAGCTAACTTTTTGTGGAAAACTGTGACAGGCTGGTTTCTCACCCATCCCAGCTTCAATGATTGCATTGTTTAGCTGTTAATGATTGTTGTGGTAACCATTAATGGCGGTCATTAATGTTGAGTAGAAAATTCAAGCCGGCAGTAGCTCTGCCGTAAGTGGGTTTCCTGTCTGATTCCCTCCTACAGAAAAATAAAGAAATTTCCTCTTGTCATTCAATCCACCAAACCATTGGACGAAAAGAACTACTGGCTAATTGAAAACTCACCAAAGGTCAATGAAATAAAAGCAGAAGTGTGGTTTTATAGTGTATATTTTCCTGGCTGATTCCCCAGTGTCGCACTTGCTGGCAGTGCTGAGGCCTGCAAAATCAGGCCTGTAGTCCCAAGGGCAATCAGCACTTAACTCCAGATTCTGCAGGAAAAAATACATTTAATAAATTTTTGGGTCTATACTTTGTGTGTGTCTCGGCCTAATCGGAGCCACCAAAATGATTTAAATAAATTACAATGGGTCCCACGACAAATTCACTATTGTCTTTTGTGGTGGACTTCCTTCCTCATTTGCTGAGACCTTGTATAAAATGAGTGCTGGAGGCCTTCATGCTGTCTGTTGCAGGATTCTACTATTTAAAGCAAAGTTGTCATACGTTCAAGACTTAGATTTTTCCTGCCGTTGTTGACTTGCCAAACTGAACTTTTACGTTATAATTAGTGCTTTCTTTGCTGCTTGTTGTTGTTTTTCTGCAGTTCAGTGTTCCTTTGGTGCACAACTCCAATAGCAGCATCCTTGCTGCCACCAGTTGCCAACCACAGTAACAAGTACATTCCATTGGGCCTACCAGCGACTGTCCTGGATTTGAGGTGGAATAGGAATTTCTGCAGTGAGAGGAAAGGCAGGTGCACTTATGGCCTCAGGCATCTGATGCCCACCAGCAAGGTAGAAATAGCAGAGGCATTGGTCACAATCTTTCATCCTCATTGGAGACAGGAGTAGTGCCGGAGGACTGGAGGGTTGTTAATTTTATACCACTATTCAAGAAAAGGGAAAGGGATAAACCAAGAAACTACAGGCCACTCAGCCTAACATCAGTGGTGGGAAGTTATTGGAAACCAATATCAGGGACAAAATAAACTTTCATTTGGAAAGGCATGGATTAATCAAGGAGCGCCAGCACGGATTTGTTAAAGGCAAGTAGTGTCTGACTAACTCGATTGAATTATTTGTTGAGGTAACAGAGAAGGTTGATCAAGGTAGTGCAGTAGATGTATATATGGACTTTCAGAAGGCTATCGACAAAGTGCCACACAGGAGGCTTATTAAGAAGATAGAAGCCTATGGAATTAAGGGGAAAGTGATGGTATGGATACAAAATTAGTTCAGTGACAGGAAGCAAAGGATGGTGGTGGATGGATGTTTTTCAGACTGGGAGGTGGTTTGCAGTGGTGTTCTCCAAGGGTCAGTTTTGGGTCCATTACTCTTTGCAATTTTTATAAACGACCTAGACTCGGGTGTAGGGAGCAGCATTATAAAGTTTGCAGATAATACGAAACTTGGCAAAGTAGTAGATGATGATGAGGATAGTTATAGGCTTCAGGATGACATAAGCAGGATGGTGAAATGGGCAGAAGCTCGGCAGATGGAGTTCAATGCGGAGAAGTGTGAAGTGATGTACTTTGGGAAGACTATTATGGAAAGACAGTAAATGGCACGATTTTGAAAAGTGTTGATGAGCAGAGAGACCTTGGTGTCCATATACACAAATCCTTAAAGGTGGCAGGGCAAGTTGATAAGGTGGTTAAAAAAGCATATGGGTTACTTGGGTTTATAAATAGAGGTATAAAGAAAGAAAGAAAGATTTGCATTTATATAGTGCCTTTCACGACCACCAGACGTCCCAAAGTGTTTTACAGCCAATGAAGTACTTTTTAAAGTGTAGTCACTCTTGTAATGTAGGAAATGTGGCAGCCAATTTGTGCACAGCAAGCTCCCACACACAGCAATGTGATAATGACCAGATAATCTGTTTTAGTGATGTTGGTTGAGGGATAAATATTGGCCAGGACACCGGGGATAACTCCCCAGCTCCTCTTCGAAATAGTGCCGTGGGATCTTTTACGTCCACCTGAGAGAGCAGACAGGGCCTTGGTTTAACGTCTCATCCGAAAGACGGCACCTCCGACAGTCAAGTAAACCCTCAGTACTGCACTGGAGTGTCAGCCTAGATTTTTCTGCTCAGGTCTCTGGAGTGGGACTTAAATCCATAATCTTCAGAGGTGAGGGTGCTACCAACTGAGCCACTGGCTAATAGAATATAAAAGCAAAGAAATCATGCTAGAACTTTATAAATCACTGGTTAGGCCTCAGCTGGAGTATTGTGGACAATTCTGGGCACCACACTTTACACTGCAGGAAAGATGTAAAGGCCTTAGAAAGGGTACAGAAGAGATTAACCAGGATGTTACCAGGGATGAGGGACTTCAGTTATGAGGAGAGGTTGGAAAAGTTAGGGCTGTTCTCCTTGGAACAGAAAAGGTTAAGAGGTGACCAAATAGAGGTTTTCAAGACGATGAGAGGTTTTGATAGAATAGCTAGAGAAAAATCATTCCCTCTGGAGAATGGGTCAATAACTAAAGAGGGGGCGATGGAAATAATCTATATGGGAACATCAATAGGAAGTGAATTTCTGGTAAAGCAAACTTATTGATGTGTGGCCAGGATTACGAAAACATAAGGTCATGTAGACAACTAAACAGTTCATTGGCAGTGCCAGTGACACTGGAATTACATTTTTAAACCAGTTAGGCTCCTAACCTCAGGTCACAATTCACAACAATGAAAATCACATTTTGACTTATCCTGTTAAAATGACCCTGTGTTCTAAAAATATTCCACATCTGAGATGTAAACACGTGATCTGATTTTAGTCCGTTTTCCAGGACTGTGAAAATAAACGATAATTGGTTAATTTTTGCATCACCACCAGCTGGGATAATATTATAATTAATTACCTCCAGATATACTGGATAAGGTAGAGAACTGTTCACATCAATGTAGCGTGTGATTTATTATTTTACTAATGCTTTAGTAAAAGTGGGTACAGTTGCAAAATCCCAAATCCAATCCAAGGGGGAAAAATTGGGTGGCGAAGAGGGGCGCTAACATTGGCGGGGCGCTAATTTTAGCACCACGAAAAAGTTAGTGCCTCTCTGCGGTAAATTCAGTAGTAGTGCCCCAAGCAGGAGGAGGGGCGCTACTGGAAAGCACTCCACCTCCTGCTTGGGGCGCTACTATTGAATTTTGCAGCGCTACGTGCAGCAGCGCCACATAGCACCACGTCATTGCAGGCCTCCTCCCCTGATTAAAGGGGCGTTGCCTAGCGCTGCGTGCACCGCGGCCCAGCTGGACCACCAGGGAGTGGGGTGCCGTGAAAACAGCCCGGCACTTGAACGATCGTGGCCGGCACCCCAAATACAAAAGTGAAAGGGGGCAGGTGCTGCCAGTCGGTCAAAATAAAAATGGCCACCCAACACCTGCCCCTTTAACTTGCGCCGCTGCCGCTACAAAACCGCCCCCTGATCCTGTCGCACATATCGTCCGGCGATAGGTCAGGGGCGCAAGGGAAGTTTGCGGCCCGGCCGCAAGTGGGGCACTGTGCACGGTGATGACGTCATCGCCGGCAGCGCAGTGCCACGGGGCACTACTGGCCACTGCTGCCTCTAACCTCTCGCTGAAGTTCACGGGAGGTGTTAGCGGTGCCGCGCCTGGGCGTTAGAGGATTTGTGCCCTGGGGGCTCCCCCTGGGGGCGCTAACGAGAGGTGCAAACCAACCCAATTTTTCCCCGCGTTTTGTGAATAGAGAACTGTAGTGGTACCGATGACCATGAAATGCAATATTGGGCCTGCATTTGCTGGAAACTTGCACCATAGTAATTACACATTAACGGCCTCCGCCATTATTAATATGTAAATGTTCCTGGAAATAATGGACTAAGTGAGTTATGCCATTATTTACACTGCAGCATAATTTGCTGGTACATTTGCACCACTCCGCCGATGGTCTCTCCTAAGCCAATAAAATCTCATGCTCACTGCTCAGCCTGCCATTGCAGTCAATGATGATCGCCAATTTGCTGCAATTTGTGCCGCAGCCACTTAGACTAAAAACTAACAGCGTGGGTATTGATGTGATTTATGGCCCTCACATGACTTTCAGTCTGGGAGGACAACAAAGGCACCATTGGAATTGTGGAGCCTCACCCCAGCAGTCTGGAAATTGTTCTCAGAGTTTACTTTTTCTAATTAACTCGGGTTGGTGCTCTTTTCTGGCCAGTTTTGCCATCCAGAGTCCTGTGAGTGTCTGAAGGCAATTCATTTCAGGACTCCCAGCTTTTTCTACATGTGTGTAAGGAAGGTGAAAGCACTGAAATGTCCCATCCACTTGGCATTCCCTGTTCTTGACTAGCACGGACAACCTGAAGGAGAGGCAGAAGGTGCAGGCGCGTCACTTGAGACAACATGGCCGGAATTTGAACCAATCTAGCTACTACCCCACCCCCAGAGAGTGCTCAGGGAATGAATGTCATTTGAAGCACTGCAAGAGGAGCTGTGTGTGCAGACTGCGCTTCACCAAGGAAGCAATTGGCCACCCATGTGAGATATAACTGTGGACACGCCACGGCCTGACCATCGGGGTGCTTAAAGCACTCTTCTGGTGCCTGAACAGGTTGGAGGGGGGGTTGTCTTACAGTGTGCCCCTGATAAAGTGGAAAAGAGTGTAGTGGTCTGCGGCACACAGCAGGATGGATTCACCCTTCAGTTACAGACACGTTGCCCTTGGAACCGAACCCAACCCTCATGTCCCTGGACCCATGGGTGGTGGCCTCCCAGAGCAGGGCACGGTGCCAGCGGCCAGAGAGCAGCTCAGGTGTTTGGACAATTAACCCCCCCCCCAGTCCTCACCCCCCCCAGTCCTCACCCCCCCCAGTCCTCACCCCCCCAGTCCTCACCCCCCCAGTCCTCACCCCCCCCCAGTCCTCACCCCCCCAGTCCTCACCCCCCCCAGTCCTCACACCCCCCCCCCAGTCCTCACCCCCCCAGTCCTCACCCCCCCAGTCCTCACCCCCCAAGTCCTCACCCCCCCCAGTCCTCACCCCCCCAGTCCTCACCCCCCAAGTCCTCACACACCCTCCAGTCCCCCCCCCAGTCCTCACCCCACCCCCCTCCCCGAAGTTCCACCAGCAGACTGGAGGTGGATCAGGAAGTCTGGAACCATTTTTCCCTGGAATGATCCCCGTGGTAACACAAACACAAATAAAGGACGGGCAAGATTTAAACAATTGAACTTTTATTCAGTGCAACAACGGGCAACAAATAATATCAGTGTAAAAGCAGATGAGGAAAAAAAGTAGTAACCTCTCATTAAACGCCAGC
The DNA here is from genome assembly GCA_030390025.1 of Squalus acanthias. Taxonomy (NCBI): domain Eukaryota; kingdom Metazoa; phylum Chordata; class Chondrichthyes; order Squaliformes; family Squalidae; genus Squalus; species Squalus acanthias. The sequence continues at coordinate 104,412,243 of CM059432.1, forward strand.
AGAGTGAAATCAGTGGGAAAACGGCGAGGAATGCAGTGGATTCCTTTGTTGTGCAGATGAAATAAGGATATTGTTCCCAGACTGAACTGGCACACGCTTGTGGCACACCCCAGGGACTGGCAGTTTCTATTCTCTGCCGGTTACACTCTGCACGCCTGCCTGTGCGCATCAGCGACTGACTAAAGATTAACAGCACCAAGCAAAGCGAGCTGGACATTTCACTGGGGTGTGCCAGACTTTCTCACCGTTACTGGAGAGAAAAAAATCAAGAGCTAGAAACAATTTCTAAAATTGAACTACCAGCTCAAATAGCAACACTCAAGTAAAAACACTTTAACTGAACCCTGCTTTGAATTAGAACCACTAAGTTGCCTCTCCCAGGAACAGGATCGTCTCGAAACTCGTCATGCTGCCGCTCTGAGACTTAAATGTTTCGCTGGATAATTCCATTGATGGTTTGATCTAGAGAGGGCGGCTGTATTTGTGATGTACGGTGTTACTCGAACCGATCCGTGCCACACTTCTCAGTGTTTCCCAATGCATAGTTTACAGCTACAATGGGCTCTTGTGTCTGTATCTTCTGGTCGGGAGCAGCAGTAACTGGAATGGGGGATGCGATGTCTTCTCACTCTCAATTATGTGCAAGCGTTGCCTGTTCATTGACATGCGGTCCCATTCGCTGGAGCGGCGACAAGCCCACTCTCTCCCTCCCCCTCGCTCTCTCGATTTGAACCTGCCAACTTTTTTCTTTGGCGAGTGCAGCGGACCATCTCGGCGGCGAGTACAATAGGCTTTGTCCCCCTCTCTCCCTCGGAGCTTTCCATAGTCCCAGTTACAAAGCGGATTGGTACAGTGGAGCGGAACGAGCTCAGCTTCCCCTCTCTGGGTGCAAACCCACTGCTCTTATCGGGAGCTACCAAGAGTTAAAAGCTGGGACTGAACAATCTTGGCATCGGGGAATACCCCGCAGAGACTTGCAAATCGAGTCAAATACAATGCTGCATCTGGAAGCGGGTGGGCTTATTCCTTGACTGGGTTGTAAAACTATCTGTTTAGAAGCTCCCCACCGTTGTGCATGAGCAGTACTGTGAAGAGTCCACGCCCGCCAGTCTATCAAGGATGAGCAATGACAGCCAGTACGAGGACACTGTCTCCAGCATGGTGTTGGAGAATATCAAGCACAGGCTGCGGAGCGCCTTCCGGGGCCCCTCGGCACCGTGCGAGAAGCCCGAGTCCTGGACTCTGAGCAGGAATCCCCGGGCCGACCAGGAGCTCCGCAGAGCCAAGATCGACGGGGCCATCACTTGGCTCCGAACGGAACTGGTGAGGAAAAGCTGCAGCCTTTTAACCCTCAACTCTTCCCCAAACCATGACTCGAATTGAACCCCATCTCCCTGTGGTCACGGTTTCGCCGCTCCCTGTATTGCCGTGCTGGGATCCCACTGCTCGTGTTGGTGCCCCCACCCCTCACCCCCTCCCTCTGGAGATTTACCAACTGTTGGGGAGCCGGGCAAACAAACGGGCAAGTGCGCGTACCCAGCCCGCTCGCCACCGACTCCTGTACTAGCTGCAAGGAAGCTGAGCAACTAGCTTCCTGCAACTTTCCTCTAGAATTCTTTTAACTAAAGCAGAGCCTTTCCCCGGCTTCTTTTGTTCAAAATAGTCACCTTTTCTCTAACTGGATAAAGGGGTTTGTTGCGCTAGTTGTGTGACTGGTGATTTGGGGAAGATGCAGCCTGGTGTTAATGGGGGTGGGCGATCGAGGCTGATGATGAGGGTGATCATTTTGTGATTTTTCAAACAAGATTCACAGTGAAGAGACACCTCGAATAGATGTAATGCCTGTCTGTCCCAAGGAAAAGTCCAATCATTTGAATATTAATGGTCAGCATATGCAGATTTTTCAGAAGTGGCTGTCTCCCCTCTTTGATTTGCAGTTGGAGATGCGGTCCCAGGATCGGCAGCTCGCCAAAACCTTGTTGGAGTTAAACAGCGAAATTCAAAAGCTAAGGAGTGAACACGAATTGTCCAAGAATTCGGGCAGCAGATCGCCAGCAGGGGTCCGGGATCGTGAACTTCAAACCTCTGGGCAACAAGACAAGGGCGCAGAGTCGGAAAGCTCTGCCGTCAGAAGAGCAGAAAGAAAACTGGTTTAAGGTTGAGGAGTATTTCACACCGAATTAACACAGCGCACAGTCAGAATCAATCGCATATCACAAAGACCAATGTGATGAAAACCCAACAATACGGTCGGACTTTGCCTTATTAATAGACGAGTTGTAGTGGAAGGTGATATTGTAACTAATATAAACACGTTAGGTCGAATTAAATAACTTCAATACATTATTTTTGTGGCATTGCAAATGTATCTTATATGTTCAGCACAAAAGAAGGTAAGCGATGCAACAACTAGGTTAAACAAAATGCACCGATTTTCTCTCTCTCGCTCGCATACTTTGCCTTGTTACACAGGCTTGGGGCAGGCTGAGCTCGCAGATGCTTAACGTTGCGAGCCTGCACGGACCTTCCCAGACAAAATGGGAAATGACGGCGTCAGTTGCATCCTGTGCAGATCTGGTGCAGCTTTCGGTAACCCCAGTGTCAGCCTGCCAGGTTCGCTGAATTTGCACCTGTTCATATTGTGTTGCCATATCCAATCAGCAAATAATAACAAGAACTGCCACTGTTGGAGGCAGTGCACAGCCACGGCATTGTTTACAGAAGGCACTGCTGTCCGTGTCACCAATGCCAATTCTAAGCAGCATTGGCATAAGTGGCAGAGGTGGACAGAAACTTGCCTGCGTTCAGGATTTTGCAGCAAAGTGATTTTGCTGCCATTCACTTTTATGCACAGTTCGTGAAGGAACCCGTACTCAAGAAAATAGGAACGAAAATTTAAGTAAGAAAAACAGCGCATGCTCAGGAGCAACCATATTTTTTTGGGTCACCTGTTCCCATCTTGGCGCCTGCCTATAAATGGAACATAGAAACATAGAATCTAGGAGCAGGAGTAGGCCATTCGGCCCGTCGAGCCTACACCACCATTCAATACGATCATGGCTGATCATTCAAATCCAGTACCCTGTCCCTGCTTTAATCCCCACAGTACACATAACCCAGCCTACCCCCGTAACCCCACGTATTTAATTCCCCCTAACATATCCCATCCTATCCCCATAACCCCACATATTTAATCCCCCCCTAACACTAAGGGTCAATTTATCATAGCCAAATCAACCTAACCCGCACATTTTTGGACAGTGGGAGGAAACCGGAGCACCCGGAGGAAACCCACGCAGACACGGGGAGAATGTGCAAACTCCACACAGACAGTCACCTGAGGTCAGATTCGAACCCGGGTCTCTGGCGCTGTGAGGCACCAGTGCTAACCACTATGCCACCGTGTTGCCATCTGGGAGCTAGCACAGAAGCACTGCAGGAAATGGTTCAGCAATGTACATAATCCATTATGCTGTACTTTTGATACTGGTGTCATGCTCTTGAGTGTTGAACCAATGACAAAAGTATCTATCTGTAAAAACCTTACACTTCCTGTTAACTCTCCATTATAAATTCCTATTCCTGTGTTTATAATGGAAACTGCCTATGTAAACTTGCCACACTGTAATTACACCCTCCCCTCAATGGAGGTGCTGCAGCACTACCACTACACTTGGTCTAGACTCATGTGCAATGCCATGGGAGCTCAACTTGTAATTACTAAAAATCTTGCGTATGGTGCACGCTCTATTGTAACCTCTTATGTAAACATTTCCAAAGGGAATTCCAATTTAAAAATGTCAGCATTTTCTTACTCCATTTACCTGTGACGATTATCTGAATATCACAAGGTAGTGATAGCGAATTGGCAGTCTGTTTTACACCCTGTGTCTTTTCTGTTGATATCAATGGAAAGGAAAATCAGCCAATTTTAAAACAGGCTGTTGATTCACTATCCATAATATAAAATTAAAAGCATGGAGATGCCTAGTTTTATTTCTAAAATGCTGTAACATAGAAGAATTTGATTCCATTTTTCATCCGGACTTAAAAGTGAAAACTACCTCAAAAGAGTGATCAATTTGTGGAATAAACTTCCAGATAGAGTAGTGGAGGCAAAAGCCCTGGAATCATTTAAGAAACAATTGGATGCTTCATTAAGAAGTCCCTGGATGTAGTAATTAAGATGGGCTCAATGGCCTTCCTCATCTGTAAGTATCTTGTGACCTTGTGAAAAAAATATTTGAGAATGTTGGTGAAATGCGCTAGGTTTCAATTTCTCTTTTACCCACTCATTTATTTATTTTCCTCCACATTATCTTGTTTGCTCTTCACCATGCACCATTTCTCAATCAAGAGGGCAGGCAACATGTCTGACCAGATTTCTACCAATGTCACTCAATCCCACCACTGGCAGGTATGTGAAATGACCTGGGTGACTCACTGTTCTCATATTCCCCTTCCTCCCTGTGGTGAATAAGTAATGGTTCTTTACGACATGACTTCCCCTGGTGACAGAAGGAATAACAATTACTCACATATATAAGCCTTACTTTGTCCTACATCAACTTCCCTTTAATAATAAAAACCGAAAACGCTGGAAATACTCAGCAGGTCAGGCAGCATCTGTGGAGAGAGAAACAGAGTTCACATCTCAGGTCAGAACTTCCCTTTAATGTTGCAGTCTACTGAGTGAAAAACAGAATCAAATTCTTCTATGTTACAGCATTTTAGAAATAAAACTAGGGATCTTCAGGCTTTTAATGTTATATTATAGAATTTTCTACAGCATCTTGCTGTCACTTTCGATTTCAGACAACAGTGCTAATCCTGAAGCTACAAATGTCTTATAACAGATTGTCAAAGTTATGCCAGAAATATTTGCAATTGCAATTTGTTGTAGTTCTTGGAGTCTCACAGAGAACAGAAAGCTATTGCTGAGAATAATTCAACTCCAAAAATGCTATATATGATGCTGCGAATGAATCAATGTATGGAAAATGATTTCTAGATCAGCTTGGTTCAGTTGGTAGCACTCTCACCAATAAGTCAGAAGGTTGTGAGCTCAATCCTCAGTACAGACTTGAGCACATCATTTTGGCTGATGTTTCAGTGCAATCTGAGCAAGCACTTTATTGTTTTAAAAGAGTCAGTAAAAAGGAGGGGTTTAGCTGATTTTAGGATGTTGGTAGAGGGTTTACAATTGGCCTCAGCAACCTTAGGTAAGGGAGGGGAAATTGAGCAAGAATCTTGCTATTGAGAAAGGCTTGCTGGAAATGCTCATGTGGATCTCAGATAAGGACAGGATCAGGCTCAGCTGTGATGTTCATTGTGGTAAAATAGCCTGCTGAAAATCACTGTCTAGACTCACTTATGTAGAATGGCAATGGGTGAGTTGCTGGAGGACAGACAGCATCTATGGAATTGTATGTCAGCAAGGAGGTAATTGTTTCAAGAGAGGAGGAAATTGGAGGAAGAGAAAATTGTTAAAAAGCAGGAAGGTTAAAAAAATACAGCCTACCATTCTGTGACATGGAGTTTGGTTCTCCAGAATATTATGCCACAATTTACCAGTTTTCTTTGCAATTATTCAAAGCCAACCCCAATTCTGTCCTCACCTAACATTCACACACATGAACTTCAGTGTAATAGTCAGTGAGCAATAATCAGAAGCATCAACCGTGGCTGATTTTCTCCCTCCTTAGGCAAGGGACACTCAGGCTAATTGTAGTGTCCCACCTCTCTCCCAGCAAAGATCAGCTAAATCAATACAGATGAAACATGGGGTCTTCCTAGTCTGGGTCAATACCACACACAGGTAATACTAACCGAACATCAGTGAAGCTCACTCCTTGATTTTCTTTGACATTTAATGGATATTGTTTTTAGACCTCTGAGGAGAGGACTTTTAATTCAACCATTTTTTAATAAAGAGTCATACTTTGCAGAAATTTGATACAATGTTGAAGGCATTACAAATATAACTGGGTAGGTTAAATATGCCCAATATAATGTATTTCTGAACTTGTATAAATATCCAGATTGAATTTTTGGGAATTAATATTTCTGTTCCAGGGTCACAGGGCAATTTTAAGAACTGACACACAAAATGGAAGGTGCGATATTAGCTTAATAATTGCTGCACTTGTATAATAAATGTGTAGCTATGGTATTAATTCTGTATTGCAACAAATGCCATTCACTTAATGATCTATAACATTTCTCACTCGTTTACTAATTATGTGTGACCATATTTTCCAGTGGAAATAATGTGTGACAACCATTGAGAGTGTGTAAACAATAATAGGAAAGTGGGTAGAAAGTGGTAATGGCAATTTATGCTGTTATTACTACTATTCTGAATTTTCCACCCATTCTTAAAAGTGCATGCTAACAGAAAAAAAGACATTTTGCTTCTTAAAGCCTTGTTAATGAGCTTTGTGGGAGAATGATGAGGGAGTTTTCTATTCATTTACAGAATTACAGTTAGTTTGATGATGAGTCACCAAAATATTGAAATAGCTCAAGTGAATGCTCAGGTGCCTGGAAAGGGTCTAGCAGTTACAGTTCCCAACATCCTGTGTGCAACTAAAATATACTGACTGAGGGAAGCGCTACAAAGAACTGATGTCTGCAACTCTAGCTGCCTGAAGCAAGACAGTAAGAACATTTTCACTAATTGAGGATTACGTTAATAGAAGTAATCCCAAATGTTGTTGTGGTGTCTGTTTTTATGTGATTGTGATGCCTCATCTTTAAGTGAATGGAGCCAGAGCTTGTTCTTGTTCTTGTACATAAATTTAAAACAGAAATAGACAGTTTCCTAGAAGTAAAGGGAATTAAGGGTTACGGGGAGCGGGTAGGAATTTGGACATGAGTCTAGGTTCGGATTGGTCATGGCCCTGTGGGTAGCGTAGCGGGCCCAGGGAAGTGTAGCCTGATCCTGCTCCTATTTCCTGTGTCCAATTCTGTTAGGTTCAGGAGATGGTTCTGTGATAGTAGATTGGCGGTTAGGATCAGATCAGCCATGATCTTATTGAATGGCGGAGCAGGCTCGAGGGGCCAATTGGCCTACTCCTGCTCCTATTTCTTATGTTCTTATGTTCTTTGATAAGGGGGACTTGTACTGGAACTCTAACTCGGTGAGAAGAGAAGCAAAGGAGCTAAAGGGAATCAAAATAACAGATGAGCTCAAAAAGAAAAAGCGAAAAATGATGCAATTCTAAGACTGAAAGTAGGCTGCGAAATAATTAAAAAATGAATACACATTGTAATGATAAAAGAGATCTGCTGTACCACAGAGGAAAACAAAATGAAACAGGCATACCAAGTGATGTGAGCGGGCAGGAAAAACAGGGGAATTAATAAATCAAACATATAGAATAAAATAGTAGTCGAGTAGGATTTTGGGGTTGGCCCTCTTTGTAGATGCTCTGCTTAAAGGAGTACTGCAGAGGGATGGCTACAAGCACAGTGAAGGGCTGCATGAGACACAGGAGATGGGAGTGTCCACCACCTTGTCCTTGATTAAATGGCAATTTTCTCTAGAAAAATAGAAACAATGACAACATTTATGTCATGCTACTAAACATTTATTCATAAATCCATAATCTGAATCTTGAACTTTCCATCATATATGTCTTCCTGTCCCATAAGAAAATGGGCTTTGAAAAGTGTATAAACAGGAATATACGGGAATGCCCATTGTGAACTTCATGGTAAGGGCTCCATGACAGAAGGGTGGGAAGCAAAATCTTTCCCTGTCTGAAACTGCTGAAAAGTGGTTTTCAGAATCCATTCACAGCAGCATAGCTGAGAAAAGATTTTTCTAATCGCTTCATTCAAAGCTAATATTTGCGACAAAGACTGTGGACATTCAAAGCCTGTGAACTCAAGCCACTTCTGGTCTGACAAGTCATGCAGGTAACTTATCCCTCTTCTCTACTTAACATGTCAGATGCAATTCTGGTGTAAATGGAAGAATTTCTGGGACAGCAGCTTTTTCCCTCATTATCCTGCCATGTGCAAACATGCACCACTTTGGGAGTGGGTATATATGTTGCCAGCAGCGACTTCCACTAGAATGTACAGTATATTTTAGAGAAGATGTAACTCTGGCATATCTGACTTACACCCCAAATTCTAGTCCCCTTGCACCAGAAAAAAAAATCTGAATTTCCGGCCACCTCCATTACTAAAAGTAGAAATATAACCAATTATGTATTTGTTTATTCTTACAAAAATAATTAAATATACTTTAGCTAACTTACTTAATTCCTTTACATTTTGTTGTGAATATCACAATCTGAAATCAAACTGATATGCGATAATACATCTTCAGAGTGTTGTCTTCAACCCCAAGGTCACAGCAAAAATACACAGACTTTAGACATTGTGCCTAAACCATCACACTGTAGGTTTTGTACACAACCAATCACACTGAAGACCATAAATAACAAAATTAGCAAATATTCCACAACTTTACAGAAGAACCTCTCTATTCAACAAATAAAGATTCTTCCTTTTGTACTCTCAGATCATTTTTACATCTTTTCCCTCGTCCCTCCACAACATGATTTGTGTAAAATCACTGCACAATTCTGTTTTGCTTTTTTGGTTCCCCTAATGCTTTTAAATCTGAGTTTTTAGCATCAAATATATCCGATTGTATTAATAGTTAAAAAGCAAGCATTCTGTCATGCAAATAACTTAAAGTCAAACAATGTTAGTGATTTACTTCTAATATAAGAACAAAAGTAGATTGGCTACATTATTCAATCATTCCAGCATTTTCTCAAATACTAATCAGGATGGACATATTCACACACATGCACCCTTCCTAATTGGCTGAATTTTATACAGAGTTGAGGTGAATGAGACCCAATTGAGGGTACGATAACGAGCTGCTGTAACTTGTGATGGAATGTCATTCAATTGCCCCTTTCAGTGTGTCAGTACAAATATAGAGTTCTCTTCTATATCAGCCTGAGCAGTGTTGTTTTTAAGCAACAAAGGACCAGGATACCAAGGTAGCAGTTAATACATTAGCTGAAGCTGAGCAAATAGTAAAATAGACTCTACCGGCACAGTATCAGACAACTGAGAACAGCAGGCTGACCGTCAATCATTATTACAATTTCTGTGCCAATGCTCACTTGCCCTGTCCTATTGAGGTACAGTCCTGCTACGAAAAACTATAATAAGAATAAAACTGGACGGACCACCCGGCATCAACCTAGGCACCGGATTCGGACACAACAAAGGCACACCAAGCCCAGTCGACGCTGCAAAGTCCTCATCAACATCTTGGGACCAATGTTCCTGTTAAGCTGCGGTCTGGAGGTTCCGTGTAGTCGGTTCACCAGCTTTTAAATGGAAAAAACGCACATGCGCGGAAATTTGAATGGGCCACGCAGCCCGTTAAAGGGGCCCAAAAAAAATTAGAGGGAACACTGCTGGGGATTTGTGCCAAAATTGGAAGACTTGTGCCAAAATTGGGAGAGCTGTCCCACAGACTATTCAAGTAACAGCTTGAAATAGCCATACTCACAGAAGCATACCTTTCAGCCAACATCCCAGACTCCTCCATCATCATCCCTGGGTATGTCCTGTCCCACTGGCAGGACAGACCCACCAGAAGTGGCAGCACTGTGGTATACAGTCGGGAGGGAGTGGCCCTGGGAGTCCTCAACATTGTCTCATGGCATCAGGTCAAACATGGGCAAGGAAACCTCCTGCTGATTACCACCTACCGCCCTCCCTCAGCTGTTGAATCAGTACTCCTCCATGTTGAATACCACCTGGAAGAAGCATTGCGGGTAGCAAGGGCACAGAATGTACTCTGGGTGGGGGACTTCAATGTCCATCACCAAGAGTGGCTTGGTAGCACCACTACTGACCGAGCTGGCCAAGTCCTGAGGACATAGCTGCCATACTGGGCCTGCGGCAGAAGGTGAGAGAACGAGGGAAAAACCTACTTAACCTTGTCCTCACCAATCCACCTGTCGCAGATGCATCTGTCCATGATAGTATTGGTAGGAGTGATCACTGCACAGTCCTCATGGAGACGAAGTCCCGTCTTCACACTGAGGACACTCTCCATGGTGGTGTGTGGCACTATCGCCGCCCTAAGCGAGACCCGGTGGGCAGGGGAAGGCCAGCTCAAGGAGCAAGGCGATGGTTACACCTTCTTCTGGAAAGGCAAACCTGAAGAAGAACGCCGCCTCCATGGGGTAGGCTTCGCCATAAAAAATGAGCTAGTTGAACGTCTCACAGACTCCCCTTGTGGAATAAACGAATGCCCCATGACTCTGCGGCTCACCCCAGCCCAGAACCAGTGTGCTACGGTCATCAGTGTGTACGCCCCAACACTGGAAGTCACAGACGAGACCAAAGAGGAATTCTACTCCAGCCTCGAACAATCCCTGTCCCGAGTCCCAAGGGGCAACAAGCTGATCCTCCTTGACGACTTTAACGCCAGAGTTGGAAAGGACACAGACCTCTGGGGAGGTGTGATCGGTAGAGAGGGGGTAGGGAAAACCAACTCCAAGGGTACCCTCCTCCTGACGAAATGCTCAGAACATGGCCTTGTCATAACCAACACCTTGTTCCGTCAGAGAGAAAGTACAAGGCTTCATGGCAACACCCTCGCTCCAAGCACTGGCATCTGCTGGACTACGTCATCGTCCGAGCGAGGGACCGCAAGGATGTCCGCATCACCCACGCCATGACAGGAGCTGACGACTGCTGGACAGACCACCGCCTAATCCGCTCTGTCATCTCCATCAACGTAGCCCCAAAACAGCGGTGGCAACAGAAGCAATGCCGCAGGAAAATCAACGCTGGAGCACTCAAAGACCCTGCTAAGAAAGCCCTATTCAGCCTGTGCCTCACAACCAACTTGACCACTCCCAGTGATTCAGAGACACAGAGTGTCCACAGCGCCTGGTCTGCACTCAAGGCCTCCATAATCAGCACCTGTGAAGAGACGCTCGGTCACTCGACCAGGAAACACCAAGACTGGTTCGATGAGAATGACCAGGAGATCCAGGAGCTAATAAGCCGCAAGCGCAAGGCATTCCTGATCTGGAAACAGCAACACAACTCGAGAGCAAGAAAGCAGCTCTATAGACGCCTGAAGGCTGAGGTCCAACAAAAAACTTGTGACCTAAAGAACAGATGGTGGGTGGAGAAAGCACAGGAGATCCAGCAGCTAGTCGACAACCACGATGTGCGTGGATTCTTTAGTGCAGTCAAGACCACCTACAGCCCAAGCAACCAAGGTCCTACCCCACTGCGGGGCAAGAACGGAGAGGTACTCATCAAGAACAGAGAGGCAGTCAGTGCCCGCTGGAAAGAGCACTTCGAAGATCTCCTTAACCGAGACTCTGTCTTCGACGTGAGTGTCCTCAACTCCATCCCGCAGCATAGAAACATAGAAACATAGAAGATAAGAGCAGGAGTAGGCCATTCGGCCCCTCGAGCCTGCTCCGCCATTCAATGCGATCATGGCTGATCATCCAAATTCAGTACCCTGTCCTTGCTTTCTCCCCATATTCCTTGATCCCCTTAGCCTTAAGAAATATATCTAACTCCTTCTTGAATATATTTAATGAATTGGACTCAACTGTCTTCTGTGGTAGAGAATTCCACAGGTTCACCACTCTCTGGGTGAAGAAATTCCTCCTCATCTCTGTCCTAAATGGCTTACCCCTTATCCTTAGACTGTGACCCCTGGTTCTGGACTCCCCCGCCACCGGGAACATCCTTCCTGCATCTAGTCTGTCTAGTCCTGTTAGAATTTTATAAGTTTCAATGAGATCCCCTCTCATTCTTCTAAACTCTAGCGAATATAAGACCAATTGACCCAATCTCTCTTCATACGTCATTCCTGCCATCCCAGGTATCAGTCTGGTGAATCTTCGCTGCACTCTCTCCATGGCAAGAACATCCTTCCTCAGATAAGGCGACCAAAACTGCACACAATACTCAAGGTGTGGTCTCACCAAGGCCCTGTACAACTGCAGCAAGACATCCTTGCTCCTGTACTTGAATCCTCTCGCAATGAAGGCCAACATACCATTTGCCTTCTTAACCGCCTGCTGCACCTGCATGCTTACCTTCAGCGACTGGTGCACAAGGACACCCAGGTCTCATTGCACTTCCCCTTTTCCCAATCTATTGCCGTTCAGATAATAATCTGCCTTCCTGTTTTTGCCACCGAAGTGGATAACCTCGCATTTATCCACATTATACTGCATCTGCCATGCATCTGCCCAATCACCCAACCTACCCGCCACTACCATCAGCACAACCCCAGCCCAGCATGAAGTTGAAAAGGCCATCCGACAACTGAAGAACAACAAGGCCTCAGGAGCAGATGGAATCCCCGCCGAGGCACTTAAACATGGCGGAGAAGCACTATCAGCGTGAATACATGAACTCATTTCTCTTATTTGGAAGGAGGAGAGCATGCCAGAGGAATCTCAGAGATGCCGTAATTGTGACCATCTTCAAGAAAGGTGACAAGTCCGATTGTGGTAATTATAGAGGAGTCTCCCTGCTGTCTGCCACAGGGAAAATCATCGCAAGAATCCTCCTCAATCACCTTCTCCCAGTGGCTGAAGAGCTCCTCCCAGAGTCGCAATGCGGATTTCGCCCACTAAGGGGCACAATGGACATGATCTTCACCGCGCGTCAACTACAAGAGAAATGCAGGGAACAGCACCAACCGCTGTACATGGCCTCTTTGACCTCACAAAGTCCTTCGACACCGTCAACCGTGAGGGATTATGGAGTGTCCTCCTCAAATTCGGCTGCCCTCATAAGTTTGTCACCATCCTCCGCCTGCTTCATGACGACATGCAAGCCGTGATCCTAACCAACGGATCCACCACAGACCCAATTCACATACGGACTGGGGTCAAGCAAGGCTGTGTCATCGCACCAATGCTCTTCTCGATCTTCCTTGCTGCAATGCTCCATCTCACCCTCAGTAAGCTCCCCGCTGGAGTGGAGCTAATCTACAGAACAAACGGGAAACTGTTCCACCTCTGTCGCCTCCAGTCCAGATCCAAGGTCATCCCATCCTCTGTCATCGAATTACAGTATGCAGACGATGCTTGCGTCTGCGCACACTCGGAGGTCAAACTCCAAACCATCGTCAACACCTTCAACGAAGCATACGAGAGCATGGGTCTTACACTAAACATCCGTAAGACAAAGGTCCTCTACCAACCTGTCCCCGCCACACAGTACTGCTCCCCGATTATCAAAATCCACGACGAGGCCTTGGACAACGTGACCACTTTCCATACCTCGGGAGCCTACTGTCAACAAGGGCAGACGTCGATGATGAAGTCCAACACCGCCTTCAGTGTGCCAGTGCAGCCTTCAGTCGCCTGAGGAAGAGAGTGTTTGAATACCAGGACCTCAAACCCAGCACCAAGCTCATGGTCTACAGAGCAGTCGTGATACTCGCCCTCCTGTATGCTTCAGAGACATGGTCCATGTACACCAGGCATCTCAAAGCACTGGAGAGGTACCACCAACGCTGCCTCCGCAAGATCCTGCAAATCCATTGGCAGGATAGGCACACCAATGTCAGTGTTCTCGCTCAGGCCAACATCCCCAGCATCGAAGCTTTGACCACGCTCGATCAGCTCCGATGGACGGGCCACATCGTCCGCATGCCCGATACGAGACTCCCAAAACAAACGCTATACACGGCAAGAGAGCCCAGGTGGGCAGAGGAAACGCTTCAAGGACACCCTAAAAGCCTCCTTGAAAAAGTGCAACATCCCCACCGACACCTGGGAATCCCTGGCCCAAGACCGCACAAAGTGGAGGAGAAGCATCCGGGAAGGCACCGAACACCTCGAGTCTCTTCGCCGGGAGCAAGCGGAAGCCAATCGCAAACAGCGGAAGGAGCGCATGTCAACCCAAGCACCCCACCCACCTGCCCCTTCAACCACCGTCTGCCCCACCTATGACAGAGACTGTAGGTCCCGCATTGGACTCATCAGTTACCTGAGAACTCATTTTTAGTGTGGAAGCAAGTCATCCTCGGTTCCGAGGGACTGCCTAATAAGAAGAAAAGAAGAAGAACATGCCGATGATTCCGATGAATCCTGTAGGCGCAGACATGATTGTCCCGATCCCGTTGAACAGTGACTCAGCACACTGCCTGTATACCTGTGAGAATCAACGCCGCTGTTGCTGTGTATACATACACACGAAGGCGAAGCACAGACAATTCTGCAGCAGCATTAACAGTAAAACATCCCAAAAAAATCAGTTTAGGTGTCACAAATTCACCTTAAACTTTTCCACTCGAAGGTTGAACACTGTGTCCTTCCATGATCCCTAAAAATGGCTTTGGGATCCCATCCTCATTGCCAAAATGTAATATATGTGGATAGAACAAATGAAGGACAGTGACACCATGAGTTGCTAGTCTATGTGCTTGTTTACAAGGCCAGAGTGAACTGAGCATGCTCATACTAAACCATGTGACAAACCATGTGACAATACATTACAGTCGGAAGGTCATCTTGGGGTTAAATACGACACCAACGTTGCGAAGAGTGTGGTTCAGCCCCAGACAATTGCCAGGGAGAGGGATGGAGTCATTGGCTCGGGAAAAGAGCTTGTGGCGGGGACCGAAGACAATGGCTTCAGTCTTCCCAATATTTAGTTGGAGGAAATTTCTGCTTATCCAGTACTGGATGTCGGACAAGCAGTCTGACAATTTTGAGACAGTGGAGGAGTCGAGAGAGGTGGTGATGAGGTAGAGCTGGGTGTCATCAGTGTACATGTGGAACCTGATGTTGTTTTTTTGGATGATGTCATCGAGGGACAGCATGTAGATGAGAAATAGGAGGAGGACAAGGATAGATCCTTGGGGGTCACCAGAGGTAACGGTGTGGGAGCAGGAAAAGAAGCCATTGCAGGTGAGTCTCTGGCTATGACCGGATAGAGAAGAATGGAATCAGGCGAGAACAGTCCCACCCAGCTGGACAACGGAGGAGAGGTGTTGGAGGAGGATGGTGTGGTCAACCGTGTCAAAGGCTGCAGACAGGTCGAGAAGCGTGAGGAGGGATAGTTTACCCATGGTTACAGTCACATAGGATGTCACTTGTGACTTTGATAAGAGCCATTTCGGTACAGTGGCAGGGGCGGAAACCTGATTGGAGGGATTCAAACATGGAGTTCCGGGCAAGATGGGTACGGATTTGGGAGGCGACAACATGTTCAAGGACTTTGGAGAGGAAAGGGAGGTTAGAGATGGGGCGGGAGTTTGCAAGGACAGAGGGGTCAATGGTTGTTTTTTTGAGGAGAGGGATCATGACCACAGATTTGAAGGGGCGGGGGACAGTACCTGAGGAGAGAGAACCATTAACAATATTAGCTAACATGGGGGCCAGGAAGGGAAGTTGGGTGGTCAGCAATTTAGTGGGAATAGGGTCGAGGGAGCAGGAGTTGGGTCTTATGGACGAAATGAGCTCAGAGAAGGCATGAGGGGAGATAGGAAAATGCTAGTTCAGGACTAGGGCAGGGGGGAACCTTAGAGGATGTTTGGCCTGGTGGGCTAGGGGAAGTGAGGGAAGCGGCAGAGGCAGCTGAACGGATGGTCTTAATCTTTGTGACAAAGAAGTCCATGAGCTCCTCGCACTTGTTGTTGGAGGTGGGGGTGGAAGAGGTAGGGGAGAGGGGCTTAAGAAGACGGTTTGCAGTAGAGAAAGGAAGCCGCGGGTTATCTTTGCATTCCATGAATGGCTAAACCAGTCTCCACCATACACGTTCAAGTCTGCATCCCTTGGACTTAAGGGAGCAGAGATGAGGGCCGGACCAGGGGTAACGACCAGGGTGAGAGAGAGTAATGGTTTTAATGGGGGCAAGGGCATCCAAGGTGGAGGTGAGCGTGTGGTAACTGCAAAAATGTCATGGCGGCTGGAGGGCCGAAAGCTAGACAGTTGGAATTTTGAAAGTCCAGTTGTAAGTGAATTGGAAAGAGTTTTTTCCTGGGGCAGACACAGAAGAAAGTAGGGTTGGGAGAGGGAAGGGGGATGCGGGTAGAGAGTGATACAAGGACCAGCTAATTCTGCACAGACCTGCAATCTTCCCTTCCTGCATAGCTCAGCTACTCACTGTCGGAGTCATCACAGGAGAGAAACCACCATAGATTTTATTTAATTTTAAAAATTATTGTCGAATTTCTCTCTTCTTGGCTCCCTTCTGTGAAGTGGCCTTCTCTAATTTAAATTATTCATTTGATTCAAAATATGTTAACACAAATGTAAACACGATTTCTTGGAGAAGTGACAGCATAATCTTTCACACTAGTGCACATGAAAAGAACAACTAGGCTGGCTCCTTGCCATCTTTTTCACACACACTTGCTCGAGATGAATATTATTCCTGTAAGAATTACCCCATTCATACATATTAACAAGCTACCTCTTTATTTGCGAACATGTAACCCTTTCAGCACACGCTGCACGGGTGCATTTCAAAAGCTGGCACATACAAGAAAGATATTTGGTTAATGGGGAATTAACTCCATGTACATGTCCTCACTGAAAGTAATCCGTGGCGGGGGTGGGGGTGGTGGGGGGAGAGGCAGGTGAATGTTTGGGGTGGAGATACTTTGTTAAAATGCAGTGCTAGTG
The DNA here is from genome assembly GCA_030390025.1 of Squalus acanthias. NCBI lineage: Eukaryota > Metazoa > Chordata > Chondrichthyes > Squaliformes > Squalidae > Squalus > Squalus acanthias. The sequence goes on from CM059432.1 coordinate 104,428,913, forward strand.
GGGTGGGGGTGTGGAGGAGCGGGTGCTGCGCCCTTGGTACTGGGCTGCTTTTCCTTCCCTCTTTTTGGGACTGGCCCACTGTGTTTTGCCAGCATTTTTTGTTTCAATTTCAAACCAGACCAGTAGGCCTTTTGTATTTCGATTTCTACCATTTTCTCACCTTCATCCCTGGGGGCACCACTCAGTGCCTTAGCTACTCACCTTCTTTGTTTCTTTCATAGCTTTGTTTGTTAATGCTTATTTCTATTGTCTGAGTGAAACTTTCACATCATCTAACAATTTCTTGCTTTTCTCTTAAGCAGGCTCCAAGCCATTCAACTGATACTTCCTCTCTGTCCTTGGCATATCAATTAGATATTTCCCTCCCACCTCTTGTGTTTTTCCTGACTCTTGCTCATTTTTAAAGCTTGTTCATCTCACATTGTTCACTTCTGAAGAAGAGTCTGACTCAAAATGTTCTCTCCACAGATGCTGACTGATCTGCTGTGTGTTTCCAGCATTTTCTGTCTTTGTTACAAATAGGTAGACACACATAGGCCAAGAAATTCGGTAGCATCCATTTTTGGGCGCCTTACCCGCAGAGTGCTAACAGCCCGCGCTCAAATGGGAGGTCAGAGGAGTTTTGGTCCTTGGACCTCGTTATCATGTAGATGGCACAGGAGCCCGCACTGGTTCGTGTGCCAATTTTAGGTCAGTGATTAGGTTGGATCATGGGGGTCTGGAGGAGGAACAGCTGGGCCTCGGATCCGATCGGAGGGCTATCAGGGGTCGGGAAAGAAGATTGCGGGGGTCTGAAGGAGGAATGGCTGGGCCTTGGAGTCCGTCGGAGGGCTGGGAGGGTCGAGGACGAAGATTGCGGGGGTCTGGTGGAGGAATGGCTGGGCCTTGGAGTCCGTCGGAGGGCTGGGAGGGTCGAGGACGAAGATTGCGGGGGTTGGCTGGGCCTTGGAGTCCGTCGGAGGGCTGGGAGGGTCGAGGACGAAGATTGCGGGGGTCTGGAGGAGGAATGGCTGGGCCTTGGAGTCCGTCGGAGGGCTGGGAGGGTCGAGGACGAAGATTGCGGGGGTCTGGAGGAGGAATGGCTGGGCCTCGGAGTCTGATCGGAGGGCTGTCGGGGGTCGGGTAGGAAGATCGCAGAGGTCTGGAGTATTGTTGGGGGGTCGGGAGTGTTGTTGGGGTCGGGGGGGGGGGCGGTGAGTTAGAAGTTCGGGGCCGGGGGGAGATTGGGGAGGGTCTGGGGGTCAGAGTTGGGACTGAAGTCGGCGATTTCAGAGCAGATGCCAAAAAAAAGAAAAATATATAATTAATTGAGAAAATTATCTTTCGGATCCTGTAACTGCCATTTGATGACCTGTGCACAGCAGAACTGAACATAAAAATTAGTGCAGTTCTAGCTACCAATGCTACTTTTGTTTCCTTTAAAGATTTGATTGTTGCAATTTTTAAAATCGTCCTGGAAAACGATGGCCTAGAAACTCGATAGCGCTGTGCCCGTTTTTCAGTTGCTAACCGGGCACCTAAGCCTCCAATATGGCAGGCAGGAAGCACACGCTCATTACGAGCTGGAAGTGTCGAGCCCGCCATATTGCTATAGGCAAAAAAATGGGTGTCCAGAGCCCACGCCTGAAAAGGCATTAGGTCCTTTGCATATGCAAATAAGGGTCCTAACGCCAGTTTGTGGCCTTCATGTGCAAAATTGGGTTGCCCTGAATGTGACCTATTAGAAGCCTCTTCGCCAGCGAGCTGCCTAGGGATGCCCAGTGTAATTTAAATTAGGCCCTAGGTCCAATATTGGGTGCACCTCAGGTCTACCCATTCAGATGCAAACAAATATCTATCCCTATAGCTCCAGCATATGGATTTCTGACCTACTGGGTAGAGCCCACTTCTCTGAGAAAAAAGATTTTTTTAAGCAGAAGATATAAACTGACTGAAAAACACCGATATAGCCTGCTTCAAATGACTCTTCCCATGCTTTTTCCCTAGGCTGCCTAGTGGCACATATGGCAGTTCCACAGTGTTTTCATTTAGCCCAGCCCTCCCAGGTGTTAGCTTTCTATAGGACTAACTATACTCCATTAAATGCTTTGAGGAACAAATGTTTCCCTTTTGTCTGTTGGAATATTTATGCTAGACTTTAGCATTTCTGAAAAGTGGTTTCTGCCTTGTAACAATGCTAAAGTTCTAAGATTTGGATCTTGGCCTGTCTCCAGAGAGAACATTTGGGCTTCATACCTTGTGGAATATAACTCCAGTGTGATGTCAGACCAGATTTGCAAAATGCTGAGGCATGATCTTATTGAATGGCGGAGCAGGCTCGAGGGGCCGTATGGCTCACTCCTGCTCTTATTTCTTTATTTCTTATGTTCTTATCTACTGGCCCTCCTGGACACTTTATAAACTTACGCAGAAGTCATTTAAATGTACTGACTGGATGCTACCATCCTTACTCTTGATACACTTACATTTTAATGGCTGGGAGCAGAGCTCTGTGCGATATATGAGCACGTATGGATCGGATCGGATCGGATCGGAGAGTCCCGATTACAGCAGGCAATGTAAGCAAGGTACTGCCGGTCGCAAATGAATACTGGGGCTACTGATCTGAGATCAGCATAACTGCATCTTACAATAAATTGGTTACATCTTTTTAAGCTAGTTTAAGAATGACACATCCCCACTTTCTTTCCTTAATCTGTGACTGACAAAATACAGTATGAAATGAGATTTATTGACTCAAGTCTTGCATTGGCAAAATCTTCAAGCTACTGAGAACTGAGTGTGTCTTGAAGCTAAATTGGTGACCAAAAATTGCTGGTTTACATTGGAAGCTGCAAACTATTTAATATGAATTGTCTTGTAGCTGGTACCTACATAAGAAAACCAAATAACTTTTTTCCACACTCCTTATTCTCCTTTGCAACAGTTTCCCATTACTATTCTTTTTACATTGTTGTATAGTGAAATCTAACACAAGCAAAGTGAAATGAAAGATCTTGTGGAAACATTTCCTTCCTCGTGTTCTACAGCAGTGTTTTGGGGTGGTTCAGTTACAGGAAAAGTACAGGATTTCTGAGTTGCTTTGTGAACCTCAGAACCAATCAGCCTGGGCTGTGCTACACACTGAATACAGAGCAGCAGTCGTTTGTCCACATGCCTTGAATCTAATTAGAGTCTCCTAGTTAATACAGACTAGCTAAAACATGCAGGCTTTGCTTCGATATTATCTTGCATTCAGTCACTGAATCTGAGAGGTCAGCATCGGCACATACCTGAATGACTATTGAATGGACATCCATACAGAACAGATTGCAAAGTATCCCTTAAAAGTAACTATTAACTGTATTATTAACTAACCCTTGACTAATTACCTTACAGTGATATTGCAAGTGATTTAATCTGTTCATAGTCACTAAAAAGCATGCCTCGGCTCCTTTGTCAATGGCATGTTTAAGGTATAGCATTCCTTCTCGAGGATGCTCTGTTTGCTGATGTGTGACAGAAGGACGCAGTGGATAAGAAAGGATTGGTGAAGTGATCACGGGAGTTTAAGAGGAAACTGTCCATTAACAAGTCACGTTCTGAGTCTGCATCATTGAAGTTGCTGCATTCTACTTTGAGCTCCTGGATACCAGCATGAAGCTCCATTAATTGTTTGATCAGCAATTGGTAGAAAGAATGTATTTCCATTTGTAAAGAAGAATTTGAGAAGTAGTTGAAGTCACTGACAAAAGATTCTTTATTCCTGAAAATACATGCAAATTTTGTGAAGCTGCTATGAATATAAAACTGGAAACTTAGAAATAGAGAATAGACATAATTGATGAACTTCTTAAGCTGTAGGAGCCTGGTTTCTGGCAACACTCAAAGTAGGTCAGTATGTGCTGGGATGGTATCTTTCATAAACTAATCAAGCATATTTCACATCAACATTTGAAACCAGGAACTCATGGTCGTCAGGCACACACATGCTGAGACTTTCTGTGTGCACCCACAACTCCACAATTTTCTTTTCTGCCACTTTGCCTTTTAATGCTTTGAGCCAAAGTTCTGCCCTTCTTTGGCACATCAACACTAAAACCTTAAACTCTTTGACTTGCCCCCAGGAACCCTGTGGTCGGGGATGGGGGTGTTTAGGGGCAGGCCACATCGCCATGTTTTCTAGTTACTCCTTCGTGGCGGTGCCGAACAAATATTCATATTGGAAAATGAGGCAGGAGACAGGGAGCGCCGCTTCTGATCGCCTGCACCTACTGCAATTACAGAGTCAGGAGATCCTTGAAAATCTCTGGGGCCTGTAACAGGGGAAGACACTCAGTGAACTGAATCCCCAGGGGAATGAAAACTGGCCCTCATGATTTTATTACTCCATGGATGGCGATAACCCTCCATTACTTTACTGAAGTGGCAATTCTTCATGTGTGAGCCGAGAAACTGAGGGGTTGATTTTGACTTCTGAATGAACTTCTCATCACCAGTGGCCCAGATTATTTTTGCGGGACCTGGAGGAGCAGGAGTTCTCCTCCAGTCCCACAAAAATAATTCCAAACTTATCTTTGCTGGGCCTCTTCGGCTCCATCGCCAATGGAACGGATTGGAGTCTGTACGACGCATACTCCGACCAGTTCAAACCTAAAATGGTAATTGTGGTCCTATTTGCATCATAGGACTCCAGCTTGTGAATTAAAAGGGGCCTACCACCTGAAACAGGCAGGCACTTTGGACAACTAGCAGTAGGTCCCATGGAAAATAGAACCAGCCGCACTATATGGGTTAACATAGAAACATAGAAACATAGAATATAGGTGCAGGAGTAGACCATTCGGTCCTTCGAGCCTGCACCGCTATTCAATGCGTTCATGGCTGAACATGCTACCTCAGTACCCCATTCCTGCTTTCTCGCCATACCCCTTGATCCCCCTAGTTGTGAGTATTATATCTAACTCCCTTTTGAATATATTTAGCGAACTGGCCTCAACAACCTTCTGTAGTAGAGAATTCCACAGATTCACCACTCTCTGGGTGAAGAAGTTCCTCCTCATCTCAGTCTTAAATGGCTTCCCCTTTATCCTTAGACTGTGACCCCTGGTTTTAGTTTTCCCTAACATTGGAAACATTCTGCCCGCATCTAATTTGTCTAAACCAGTCAGGATTTTAAACGTCTCTATAAGATCCCCCCTCATTCTTCTGAACTCCAGAGGATACAAGTTCAGTTGATCCAGTCTTTCTTGATATGTCAGTCTGGCCATCCCAGGAATCAATCTAGTGAACCTTCGTTGCACTCCCTCAATAGCAAGAATGTCCTTCCTCAAGTTAGGAGACCAAAACTGCACACAATACTCCAGGTGTGGCCTCACCAAGGCCCTGTACAACTGTAGCATCACCTCCCTACTCCTGTACTCAAATCCCCTTGCTATGAAGGCCATCATGCCATTTGCTTTCTTGACTGCCTGCTGCACTTGCCTTCCCACCTTCAGTGACTGATGTACCATGACGCCCAGGTCTCGTTGCACCTCCCCTTTCCCTAATCTGCCACCATTCAGGTAATAGTCTGCCTCCCTATTTTTACCACCAAAGTGGATAACCTCACATTTATCCACATTGTACTTCATCTGCCATACATTTGCCCATTCACCCAACCTGTCCAAGTCACTCTGTAGCCTCCTAGCATCCTCCTCATTGTTCACACTGCCTCCCAATTTAGTGTCATCCGCAAATTTGGAGATATTACAATTAATCCCTTCGTCCAAATCATTAATATATAATGTAAACAGCTGGGGCCCCAGCACCGAACCCTGCGGTACCCCGCTGGTCACTGCCTGCCATTCTGAAAAGTACCCATTTACTCCTACTCTTTGTTTCCTGTGTGCCAACCAGTTCTCAATCCACGTCAACACATTACCCCCAATCCCATGTGCTTTAACTTTGCACACCAATCTCTTGTGTGGGACCTTGTCGAAGGCCTTCTGAAAGTCCAAATACACCACATCTACTGGTTCCCCCCTGTCCACCCTATTGGAAACATCCTCAAAAAATTCCAGAAGATTTGTCAAGCATGATTTCCCTTTCACAAATCCATGCTGACTTGGACCTATCATGTCGCCACTTTCCAAATGGTCTGTTATGACATCTTTAATAATTGATTCCATCATTTTACCCACCACTGATGTCAGGCTGACCGGTCTATAATTCCCTGCTTTCTCCCTCCCTCCTTTTTTAAAAAGAGGGGTTACATTAGCCACCCTCCACTCCTTCGGAACTGATCCAGAGTCTAAGGAATGTTGGAAAATGATCGTCAATGCATCCACTATTTCCAAGGCCACCTCCTTAAGTACTCTGGGATGCAGACCATCAGGCCCTGGGGATTTATCAGCCTTCAGTCCCATCAATTTCCCCAACACCTTTTCCCGACTGATAAGGATTTCCCTGAGCTCCTCCCTCTTACCAGATCCTTTGATCTCTTTTATTCCCGGAAGATTGTTTGTGTCCTCCACAGTAAACACCGAACCAAAGTACTTGTTCAATTGATCTGCCATTTCTTTGTTCCCCATTATGACTTCCCCTGTTTCTGACTGCAGGGGACCTACGTTTGTTTTTACTAACCTCTTTCTTTTTACATATTTATAGAAGCTTTTGCAGTCCGTTTTAATGTTCTCCGCAAGCTTCCTTTCATATTTTATTTTCCCTGCCCTAATCAAACCCTTCGTCCTCCTCTGCTGAGTTTTAAAGTTTTCCCAGTCCCCGGGTTTGCTGCTACTTCTGGCCAATTTGTATGCGACTTCCTTGCTTTTAATACTATCCCTGATTTCCCTTGTTAGCCATGGTTGAGCTACCTTCCCTTTTTTATTTTTACGCCAGACAGGGATGTACAATTGCTGTAGTTCATCCATGCGATCTCTAAATGTCCGCCATTGCCCTTCCACTGATAACCCCTTAAATATCACTTGCCAATCTAACCTCGCCAATTCACGCCTCATACCCTCAAAGTTGCCCTTATTTAAGTTCTGGACCATGGTCTCTGAATTAACTGTTTCCTTCTCCATCCTAATGTAGAACTCCACCATACTATGGTCACTCTTCCCCAAGGGGCCTCGCACCACAACGGAGCAGTAATAGTTACCGGCCACAGTTCAAGGCCATTACCGCTCAGTTAATGCCAGGTGAAGCAGTGAAAGTCGACCCCTAACTGTTACTGCCTGCGAAAGGAATCGCAGTCAAGCCTAATCATATCCTCCTCACCCATTGTCCGTACATGTGTACTTTCCAATAGGGGTAACTACATAATGATTGAGAACAAAAACACTGGTTGATTTATTTTGCCCTTCCTTTCCCAGAAGTGCTGCAGTGGTTAAACAGCTGCCCCAGATGAAGTAAACTAAGTCAATACAGAATCAAACCTGGGTCCTCCTGGACAGTGTGGGTTAATTCTACACCGGGAACTGTCTATTATCACTATGCCTCAACTTTAATTTTCTTTTTGACATAAAACGTAACGCAGAAATCTAAGGGTAAATTCAACAATTTCGTACTCCCAGCAGGGATCCAGGTCAAAAATAGGGCTACAATGCTGTAGTGCCAATTCTCTTCCTTTCAGGTGTCAAGGATCGCAAGTTTCAACAACGCTTGGACACCAACGCCCCTCCGGAACCTTCTTCCCTTTCACTTTCCTCTGACCCCATCCCTTCTTCCAATCTCACTCCCTGCCATGTTTTCACTATCCCCTCCGACCTTCCCCTCTCTGACCCTGAACGATCAGTCCTCAGTAAAGGCATGAGCTTCATCCCCTTATGCCCCCACCTCAATGAATTTCGAGCTCGGCACAACGCTGAGCTCTTTTTCTGTCGCCCTCGTCTCCGTGCCCACTTCTTTGGCCAGGAGTCTTCCCCCCGCACAGCTGATCCTTTCTCCCATTTTCGGAATTCTCGTTCTACCTGGACCCCTCCCTCTGGCCTCTTACCCTCTCTAGATCTTTTCATTGCAAACTGCCAGCGTGACATCGGCCGTCTCAATTTCTCTGCTCCCCTCACCCACTCCAACCTACCTCCCTCTGAACTTGCAGCACTCCATTCTCTCAGATCCAACCCTAACATTGTCATTAAACCTGCTAACAAGGGTGGCGCTGTTGTTGTTTGGCGAACTGACCTTTACCTTGTGGAGGCTGAACGGCAACTCTCTGACACCTCCTCCTACCTCCACCTGGACCATGACTCCACTACCGAACATCAAGCCACCGTTTCCAAGACCGTCACTGACCTCATCTCCTCTGGAGATCTTCCCTCCATGGCCGCCAACCTCATAGTTCCCCAACCCCGCACAGCCCGCTTCTACCTCCTTCCCAAGATCCACAAACAGGACTGCCCTGGTAGACCCATCGTTTCACCTTGTTCTTGCCCCATGGAACTGATTTCTTCCTATCTCGACTCTTTTTTCTCCCCTTGTCCAGTCTCTTCCCACCTACATCCGTGACTCTTCCGACGCCCTCTGCCACTTTAACAGTTTCCAGGTTCCTGGCCCCAATCGTCTCCTTTTCACTATGGACGTCCAATCCCTCTACACCTCCATCCCCTACCAGGACAGCCTGAGGGCCCTCTGTTTCTTCCTTGAACAGAGGCCCAACCAATCCCCATCCACCACCACCCTCCTCTGCTTGACTGAACTGGTTCTCACATTGAACAACATTTCCTTTGACTCTACTCACTTCCTCCAAATTAATGGTTTGCTATGGGAAACTGCATGGGTCCTAGGAGCTATGTCTGCCTTTTCATGGGACATGTGGAACATTCTTTGTTCCAGTCCTACTCAGGTCCCCTCCCTCACCTCTTTTTCCAGTACATTGATGACTGTATCGGTGCCGTTTCCTGCTCTTGCCCTGAACTAGAAAATTTCATTCACTTTGCTTCCAATTTCCACCCTTCCCTCACCTTCACATGGTCCATCTCCGACTCTTCCCTTCTCTTCCTCGACTTCTCTGTCTCCATTTCTGGGGATAGGCTATTGACAAACATCCACTATAAGTCCACTGACTCCCACAGCTACCTGGACTACACTTCCTCCCACCCCGCCTCCTGTAAGGACTCTATTCCACTCTTCCAGTTTCTCTGCCTCTGTCGTATTTGTTCTGACGATGCCACCTTCCATACTAATGCTTCAGATATGTCTTCCTTTTTCCTCAAACGAGGATTCCCCTCTACCGTGGTTGACATGCCCTCAACAGTGTCTATTCCATTTCCCGCACTTCTGCTCTCAACCCTTCCCCTCCCTCCCAGAACCACGATAGGGTTTCCCTTGTCCTCACCTTTCACCCCACCAGCCTCCACATTCAACGGATCATCCTCTGCCATTTCCCACCCCGCTTCCTGTAAGGACTCTATTCCGCGATACCCTGGTCCACTCCTCAATCACCCCCAACACCCCCGCCCCTTCCCACGACACCTTCCCATGCAAGCGCAGGAGATGCAACACATGCCCTTTTATCTCCTCCCTTCCCACTGTCCAGGGCCCCAAACATTCGTTCCAGGTGAAACAGCGATTTACTTGTACTTCTTGCAAATCAGTATACTATATTCGCTGCTAACGATGCGGTCTGCTCTACATTGGGGAGACCAAACGCAGATTGGGTGACTGCTTTGCGGAACACCTCCGTTCAGTCCGTAAGCGTGACCCCGAGCTTCCAGTCGCCTGTCACTTTAATTCTCCCCTCCACTCCCACTTTGACCTCGACCTCTTACACTGTTCCAATGAAGCTCAACGGAAGCTCCAGGAACAGCACCTCATCTTTCGATTTGGCACTTTACAGCCTTCTGGACTCAACATCGAGTTCAACAATTTCAGACCATAACCTCTGCCCCTATTTTTTCAGACGGCAGCTGTTGATGATTCTGCTATTCCCATTTACACCTCTTCTAGACTCATCTTTTGTTTCTTTACTTGTCCCATTACCATCTCCTTTTGCTTTGTACTATCAGCCCTTTTGTCATTTAATCTCTCCTGCCTTCCACCCTATCACAGACCTTCCCTTTTGTTCTTTCCCCCCCTCCTCCCTTCCCCTGCCCTGTACTTGCTTAAAATCTGTTACAGCTCTAACTTTTTCCAGTTCTGATGAAAGGACATCGAGCTGAAACGTTGAGTATTTCCAGCATTTTCTGTTTTTATTTCAGATTTCCAGCATCTGCAGTATTTTGCTTTTGACTTAATTTTTTTAAATTTCTTTCTGACTTCCATCGTTCACTTGAAGCATTTTTTTTGAAGGTTTAGGGCAGCTAACAAAACAGCCTTGAAGAGTCCTTAAGCTAGAAGAGGGAACACTGTCATGGTTGCTTCAGATATGGAGCCAAGTCAACCTTTGACCTGTTTTTATGCATCAGCGTAGGAATGGGCTGTTAATAAACAAACGCTTGCTCCATTCAGGTCTTCCAGGCATGCATGCAGCCTAGCAAGCGGCCGCCACTGAAAAGGTATAAAATATTTTTGTTTTACTTTAAATGTGGAGCCAGGAGCAGCACTCCTGCTTCTCCTGGCTCCACAGTACTCCTGCCGGCCACGATTGCCCCACCCACCCCCGTCCCCGGCGAAGCAGGCGGCCTAAATTGACTTTAAATTACCAGGACAGTTTATGATGATAGAGATCCACATAAAATACTGAGTGTGACAAATGAAAGTAGTTTAAGTCCAAGGATTCAGATTCAATTGCAGAGGGAATAAATCACAGTGTTTATAAATCAGTGAAGTAAACAAGCTTGAGTAGGATGCATGGCCTTTTCCATTATTGATTGAATAAATTGCCACAGGTCTAAGATAAATAACCAGTGTTGTAGCAATTTGTTTATAGAGTGCACTAGCTGAGTTTGTAATCAGCTGTACATTTACCATTTCCACCCCTTCATTGACATTATATTGTGCTTCAGTCAACACACGCTCTGAAAGGTCATTTCAATACTATCACTCATCCAGTCCTCCGTAGAATGGTTGGAAATATTTGTTTGAAATTTTGCTTTCAAGTCTAATTAGGATCTGTTTATCCAAACTCAATAAAAAAAAATCCTGCCAATCTCCCTGGCTAAACAACTGACGATGATCACTTTCCTTTTTGTTCAGGGTTCAAGATTCTTTTAATACTCAATGGCCTAGAAATTGGATATGGCCACAAAACGGGCAGTGTCAAGGCCCAACGATATTTAGCTACGCCAGGTCAAAATGGTCGAGGTAGCATGCACAATTCATGCTCAGTCCTCATTAACATGATTGTAGTCTTGATCTCAGCGCTAAACTGCCACTCATTAGCTTACCGCTCAACAGGTGGGCCAATATCGGGTCCAGTCTAATTCCCAGTCATGTTTTCCACAGGCTTTATTTAGTATCATAGAATCATCGAATAGAATCATAGAATGGTTACAGCACAGAAGGAGGCCATTCAGCCCGTTGAGCCTGTGCCGGCTCTCTGCAAGAGCATTTCAGCTAGTCTCACTCCTCCGCCCTTTCCCCGTAGCCCTGTAAATTATTTTCCTTCAGGTATTTATCCAATTTCCTTTTGAAAGTCACGATTGAGTCTGCCTCCACCACCCTTTTCAGGCAGTGCATTCCAGATCCTAACCACTCGCTGCATAAAAAAGTTTTTCCTCATAGCGCCTTTGGTTCTTCTGCCAATCACCTTAAATTTGTGTCCTTTGGTTCTTGACCCTTCCACCAAGAGTACCTCATTGTCAATCCACTTACAACTTCACCTGGAAGAAGACGGCAGTGGGAACATATGGCTGAGCCTCAGCACAGGGAGAGAGCCCGCAGATTCTCCGACGCTGCTCTTGAGGTACTGGTGGTGGCCGTGGAGAGGAGGCAGGCTGTCCTCTTCCTCCAGACTGGCAGGAAGCCCTCGCCACAGACATCGCGAAGGCTCTGGCATGAGATAGCTGCCTATGTGACGGCCAGCACTGTGGTCCCAAGGTTGGCCATCCAGTGCTGAAAGAAGTTTAATGACTTCACAAGGCAGGTCAAGGTGAGTGAAGGCTTCAGCAAATGCCATATCCCACCGTCTGCACCACAAGCCTCACACGCTGCCGAATGCACCACACCCCCATCACTCACCTACCAACAATCAACAACAATCACCACTCATACCTCACAATCATAGCTTCACTTCACCATCACAACCTTCTTCTTAGGCAGTCCCTCGGAACTGAGGATGACTTGCTTCCACACTAAAAATGAGTTCTCAGGTGACTGATGAGTCCAATGCGGGTCCTACAGTCTCTGTCACAGGTGGGGCAGACGGTGGTTGAAGGGGCAGGTGGGTGGGGTTCTTGGGTTGACGTGCGCTCCTTCTGCTGTTTGTGCTTGGCTTCTGCTTGCTCCCGGCGAAGAGACCCGAGGTGTTCGGCTCCTTCCCAGATGCTTCTCCTCCACTTTGTGCGGTCTTGGGCCAGGGATTCCCAGGTGTCGGTGGGGATGTTGCAGTTTTTCAAGGAGGCTTTGAGGGTGTCCTTGAAGCGTTTCCTATGCCCACCTGGGGCTCCGAGTAGAGCGCTTGTTTTGGGAGTCTCGTATCGGGCATGCGGACGATGTGGCCCGTCCATCAGAGCTGTTTGAGCGTGGTCAAAGCTTCGATGCTGGGGATGTTGGCCTGAGCGAGAACACTGACGTTGGTGTGCCTATCCTGCCAATGGATTTGCAGGATCTTGCAGAGGCAGCGTTGGTGGTACCTCTCCAGTACTTTGAGGTGCCTGTTGTACATGGTCCATGTCTCTGAAGCATACAGGAGGGCGGGTATCACTACTGCTCTGTAGACCATGAGCTTGGTGCTGGGTTTGAGGTCCTGGTCTTCAAACACTCTCTTCCTCAGGTGACCGAAGGCTGCACCGGCACACTGAAGGCAGTGTTGGACTTCGTCATTGATGTCTGCCCTTGTATCACAACCTTACCACTGCTGCAACACTCAGACCCACATCTCGCTCCTTGCACACACTGACAGCTATTCAACTATGGCAGCCATATCACCCAAACACATTGCACCACACTTACTCAAACACTTCCCTTTCTCTTGCAGGCCAAGGTCGTGCATAACAGGAGGGAGCAGCGGCAGACAGGCGGGGGCAAGCTGCCATCCAGGACCTCACCGACCTGGAGGAGAGAGTGCTGGAGATCATTAGACAGCAGATCATCGAGACCGTGGCATCCGGAGGACTTGAAGCCCTTCAGAACAGCAACGGTATGCTCATTCCTAATCCTTCTTCTCACATCCCACTTGCCCCTCATCCCTCAATCTCTTCTCACTTTCAAGCTGCTGATGCTGTATGCATGGATATCTGGCTTCCCCCGCCCCACTCCCCTCACCATAACCCGACTCTTGTGCCTTTCTGCTTTCAGTTAATCAAGACCAAGCACCAGACCAGCCTGTCCCTAAGGTGAAGCAGGAGGGCGAGCTCGCGCTTGAGTTCTACTGCACAGGACTCAGATGATGACCTCGATGGGGCGGCCTTCAGGAGAAGGGTGATGGGCATGCACACCGAATTGCTAGGTGCAATGGCAAGCCTGCCAGAGAGCCTTTTGGCAATGTCAAGGAGCATCGAGGAGTCCGCCTCCGACATTGGCTGGAGCTTTGCGCAGAGCTTGGAGCCCAGGATTTCCAGGCTGGAAATGATGGAATACTCCCAAAGAGACCGTGTCGACCCAGACATGAGGCCACATGTGATGGGCGATGTCACGGCTGCCATTGCAGCACAGGCAGAAGCGACGCAACATCTTAGTGCTGTGGAGGAAGCACAGACCACTCTCATGAAGTCTCAGCTTGACGCCACAAATGCTCAGAGCGCTGTCATGCAGTCTTCGCTTGCTGCCACCCAAGCTCAGACTGCTGCCATCGTGGCTGGGTTGATCAGTATCGAATGGGGCTTGCGGGGTGTCGCAGCAGCCTAGTAACCTGTGCTCCAACAGATTGCTAGGAATGCTTGAAGCGCTGCCCAGGGGGAGAGGCAGTGTGTCTGTGGAGCAGGACCCTGCTGTCTTCTCTCAGGAAGACAGCATTCCTGTTCCCACCAATGCCACTCTGCCATTGTCATTGCCGCTGCCTGTCATCCAGCCATCCCAGACTGCTGCCGCCCATGCTGAGGTGGTACAGTCAACAGCTGGGCCTTCTAGGGCCAGAACTGCTTGAGGTCGTCCTGCAAGGCCATCTGAAGTCTCCCCCATGGAAACTGAGCAGCCTTCCACCAGCCCTGCTGCAGCCACTGGGGGAGCACTGTGTAGGAGCACTAGATCAGGAAAGGGCACCTGAACGACAGGCACTAAGGGATTGCACAAGGGTGATTAGTTCATATTGTTGCTGTAAATACGTATCAATTGATTTTTGATAAATTTATTAATTTTGTTTGGAATCTTTTGTGGTGGCTCTCATTTCAACTTTGTGCCCACGAGGACACTGTGATATTCCATGACAGAGGGATGGTATGATGGGGATGTGTTGAGCAAAGGGGACCTGGGGTTTCATTCATTGGAATTGGAGTCTGATGAACAGTCTGTCTGGAAGGGGGATTGGCTGCCTGTCACCTCCCTTCCTTCTTGTCCTCTTCCCTTTGCTCATCTTCCTATTCCTTCTCCTTCTCCTCATCCTCCTCTGCTTCGTTCTCCTCCTGAGGTGGTCCCGCAATCCCTGGTGGCAAGGGCTGAGCCCTCATGATGGCCAAGTTGTGAAGCATGCAGCAGACCACCACGAAATAGGACACCCGCTCCTTCCAAGTGGTCAAGACAGCGGAACCATTGCTTCAGTAGCCTGATGGTCTGCTCGATGATGTTCCTGGTGGAAGCATGGCTCTCATTATATGAGTGCTGCGCATGAGTGGTGGGATTGCGGAGGGGAGTAATCAGCCAGGTGCAGAGCGGATCCCCCTTGTCTCCGAGCAGCCACCCTCGAGTTTCACGTGGTGGCTGGAAGATTGCTGGCGCAGGATGAAGGCATTGTGGCTGCTGCCAGGATAGCGGGTATAGACCATCAGGATGTGCTGGGCGTGGTTGCACCAACTGCACATTAAGTGAGTGGTAGCCTTTGTGGTTAAGGAAGATCTCAGGATTGTTTGCAGCACCCGCAAAGCCATATGGATGCAGTCACTGGGGCTCTGCACCATGGGGAAGCCATCCTACTATCCTGGCAAAGCTACAAACGTCCTTGTCCTGCTTCTCTCTGCTCAGAGAGAAGAAAACGTAGTCCCTTCTCCTGGTGCAGAGAGCCTCTGTGACCTCCCGAATGCAGTGATGGACGGCGAACTGGGAGATGTCAACTATGTTTCCTGCTGCAGAGTGCAAGGATCTGCTGGCGAAGAAATTGAGGGCCACGGTGACCTTGACTGCCACTGAGAGAGCTGTGTTCGCCCTGCTCTCAGGCTGCAGGTCTGGTTGCAGGTGATGGCAGAGTTCTGTGACCACCTCCTTGGCGAAGTGGAGCCTCCTAATACACTGCTTCTTGCTTACGCGGAGATAAGAGAAGTGCTCTCGGAAGACCCTAGCTGTGTAAGGCCTCCTGTTGAGAGCCCTCCAGTCCCTCCTCCTCCTCCACATTTTCTCATCTTCTTTGCTGCCTCTGCTCCCTCTCCTGAAGATACTCGAACGTGAGTAAGACTGCCAGTAGAGTCCCCATGATTGTGCGCAAGTGTTGTGAGCAGAAGCCTTTAAATAATAATGAAGGCGTTCTCCACTTGCAACAACACTCCCTGTTACCTTAGAACCTTGAAAGAGGTTAGTAAAGCTGGTGGAGTTGCAGAAAGTTGTACAGAGCCAGTCAAACTGCAGCAACAAGTTGCTGCTGATGATTCCTTTAAATACCGCTGCTGGAGCCTCCGTCCTGTTTGTCAATGCTTGCTCAGGTCATCGCACTTAAGGCATGCTGGTAAGTGGAATGGCGAAGTCGAAACTCGCAGATCTGGCATCAAGTGAGTGTTGCAAACTCACTGACGTCACGGTCTGCATAATCTACATATCCCTAGCGAGCGTAGACATCAACAGCGCTGCTGGCCATCCGAAAATGACGGCTGCCACGGGACCCACCGGCTGCGGGCGGAAGAGCGGTGGCCACCATTTCTTTTCCCGAATCTAGTGGTAACGGGTGGCGCTAAACCCCCAAATTTTTAGGCCCTTAACTGCTGCTCAGGTCATGTATCTCAGGTCAACAAAATGGCATCCGCAGCGCCAAAAAATCAGTCGCTACAGAGCCGAATCTTTAGCTGTCTGTGACTAAATAGCATTCAAAAGTGATCAC
Source organism: Squalus acanthias (assembly GCA_030390025.1). Taxonomy (NCBI): domain Eukaryota; kingdom Metazoa; phylum Chordata; class Chondrichthyes; order Squaliformes; family Squalidae; genus Squalus; species Squalus acanthias. Next base: position 104,445,150 of record CM059432.1, read on the forward strand.
TGCAGATAAGCACCACTTCTTATTAAGTTTTACATTCCTTTATGAATTCCTGAGGTAATGCTTATAACACGCTGTGGTCTATCAAAGTTACACTAGTTCCCTGTGCAAACATTTAACACAATGAAACCTGGGATGAAGTTTACTAGTAAAGACAATTCATCTGCCTATAAACATCAGTCCCAACAATAGCGTGATGAATGGCACATCTGCTAATAAACACTGGGGTAGAATTTCTATGGGAGTCTTCCTGCTGTACCTTCAGCGGAAACCACGGAGAAAGAACAGAAATAGCTGTATCCCCAGGGTTTCTGCCAATCTTCCATTGAAGATTGGGTTTTCAACTGGGAAAAGATGACCTCTGCAGTAACTCTATGACCTGTAAGAATAAATAAAAATCAGCGGACCCTCATTTAATTTCTTGACATAAAGACAATTATAAGAGGCTGCTCCAGGCCAGGCTGCCTTTGACAAAAGTCTTCTTAAAAGTGTGAAGCCATCACAACACCGTTTCAAAATTTAAAATGATAAGTTGAAATAGTTTACAGTTTTATCAGCAGAAGCTACAAACAAACCAAATAAGCCAACTTCACAAATGTTTATTCATCTGAGTGACTAAGTAGACAATAGACACTCTCTTTGAATATGTATGTAACCTTCCCTCACCCTGTTAGTCCAGTTCATTGAAAATCAAAGGTCGTAAATGAGGCTCATTTTGTGTGTTCACTGAGAGCAAACTCTCTCCATGCACTCAATCATCAGCAAAGTGATGGAAGGTGTCATCGACAGTGCTATCAAGCGGCACTTACTCACCAATAACCTACTCACTGATTGGGTTCCGCCAAGAGCACTCGGCTCCCGACCTCATTACAGCCTTGGTCCAAACATGGACAAAGGAGCTGAATTCCAGAGGTGAGGTGAGAGTGACTGCCCTTGACATCAAGGCAGCATTTGACCGAGTCGGCATCAAGGAGCCCTAGTAAAACTGAAGTCAATGGGAATCAGGGGGAAAACGCTCCACTGGCTGGAGTCATACCTAGCACAAAGGAAGATGGTTGTGGTGATTGAAGGTCAATCATCACAGCCCCAGGACATCGCTGCAGGAGTTCCTCAGGGCAGTGTCCTAGGCCCAACCATCTTCAGCTGCTTCATTAATGACCTTCCCTCCAACATAAGGTCAGAAATGGGGATGTTCGCTGATGACTGCACAGTGTTCAGTGCCATTCACAACTCCTCAGATAATGAAGCAGTCCATGCCCGCATGCAACAAGACCTGGACGACGTTCAGGCTTGGGCTGATAAGTGGCAGGTAACATTCGCGCCACAGAAGTGCCAGGCAATGACTACCTCCAACAAGCGAGAGTCTAACCACCTCCCCTTGACATTCAACAGCATTACCATCGCCGAATCCCCCACCATCAACATCCTGGGGGTCACCATTGACCAGAAACTTAACTGGACCAGCCACATAAATACTGTGGCAACAAGAGCAGGTCAGAGGCTCGGTATTCTGCAGCGAGTGTCTCACCTCCTGACTCCCCAAAGCCTTTCCACCATCTACAAGGCACAAGTCAGGAGAGTGATGGAATACTCTCCACTTGCCTGGATGAGTGCAGCTGCAACAACACTCAAGAAGCTCGACACCATCCAGGACAAAGCAGCCCGTTTGATTGGCACCCCATCCATCACCTTAAACATTCACTCCCTCCACCACTGGCGTACCGTGGCTGCAGTGTGTACCATCTACAAGATGCACTGCAGCAACTCGCCAAGGCTTCTTCGGCAGCACCTCCCAAACCCACTACCTCTTCCACCTAGAAGGACAAGGGCAGCAGGCACATGGGAACACCACCACCTCCAAGTTCCCCTTCAAGTCACACACATCCTGACTTAGAAGTATATCGCCATTCCTTCATCGTCGCTGGGTCAAATTCATGGAACTCCCTCCCTCACAGCACTGTGGGAGTACCCTCACCACACGGACTGTAGCGGTTCAAGAAGGCGGCTCACCACCACCTTCTCAAGGGCAACCAGGGATGGGCACTAAATGCTGGCCTTGCCAGTGATGCCCAGATCCCATAAACGAAAAAAAAAAACTATGATTGAAATGACACTGTAACCACATTCAACGAGTACTGAGCTAAGTTTCATAAAATGTATGCAATGCAGATTTAACGCATGACCTGCTATTTTGGACGTTCGACTTTACGCCCTCTCCAAAGCCCAAACAGCTAAATGTATGTTCAACTGCATGACGGAACCCCCACCAGCGCTACTTAAAAGGACACACGCAACTTTGCAGTAAGTTGCTTTTTGCTCTTGTACTGGTTCCTGTACACTTTAATTGAGTAGTGGGTTGGTGTAAGACATTTTAAAAAGTTGTTAAAGTGTCCAGGGAGTGCAGGGTGTGCTGCTGGATGTTTGTAAGGCTTTGGCTCTTAAAGGAAGGCCTCTGAGAACACCACTTGCTCCCAGTCCTGGGGCTCTAGTTGCAGTCCCAGTTGGGCTGCAGTAGGACATGGAGATGGAGCAGAGGTAGCAAAGGGGACAAGCTGCTTGCAGAGGGAGGAAGAGGAAGAAGCAGAAGAGGAAGAAGCAGAATAGTAGGAAGCGAAAGAGCAGGAAGTGGAAGAGGAGAAGGAGGAAGAGGAAGAGGAGGAGGAGGAAGCAAAAGGAAGGAGGCAACCCAGCTAGTCCCTTTCTGGCTGGGATATCTTGTGAAGGAATAGCCATATTCAGAAAAATACACCATCCTACGAAAGAATCCTGACTTTATTAAACATGAAAAACTGGGCTTGGAAATCTGAAAGCCTCAACAATGAAAAGCTGTAAACAGCATACAAGCTTTTGAGATAAGATAAGTTGTTGACACTGAAACAATAGCCCTATTGAAGCAGAGGGTTAAAGCTTCCAGAAAGTCTGCAGCTTGGGAAAGAGCACAATGGAATCCCCAGTTAAAGTGTCTTAAACCAACACTTCAAAATGAAACACAGAACATTAAAGAAACATATGCCTTCGTAAATCTGACATCAAGTAAAAGGAACACCTACCGTCAAATCGTTTTTATGTTAAACTTAGAAGACGGAGACAAGAGTCTGTGGTACAACCAATTGAGGTAGCTAAGAAGACAATGAGATACCCAGTTGAGGTGTTTTTAATTTACATGTTGTAAAAAGATACAAACAGAAGACTTTCATAAATATGACATCAATAGATGCAACAGTCATCACATTGTTTTTGTGTTGAACTTGGAACACCTAGGAGACATGAAGTCTGCTTCCAACCAGCTGAGGTGACTTAAGAAATAAACAGGAGACTTTGATAAGAATGACATCAAATAGATACATCTGTTACAACCGTTTTTTATGATGAACTTGAAACACCTAAAGGAGAGATATTAGTCTGAAAGCTACAAGCTGAACTAACTGTAAGAATAGAAGGGGTCAACAGAAAAATGACTAGAGATAATTAACTTACATCAGCAGAAAAACTTCAAAGGATATACCACTGAGAAAGAGTATAAATATAGAACTTTCAAATAGGAAGACAGAATTCACTGGAAGGGGCAAAGCGGCTCTCAGACTTCAGAGGCAAGCTCTGTAAGTTTTCAACTCTTTAAGACTCGGGTATCAAAGGTATTTGATTTTGGTGGATATTCTGGAATAGACTAAGAACTGTAAAAATGTAACGAAGTTAAGATTTGAGAATAAGGATCTCTGATAAAAGAATTGTAAGCTTTTGTATTTTGAACTGTTAAAGTTTCGACTGAATCACCAACTGTAATTACATGTCGGTTCTTTAACAAATCTATATTTTTTTAGAATTGTCTCAAATAGTACTTCTGTATCAAACTCGCGAACTCAATCTCTGTACACTCTTTGGTGAGGAGTTGCAGAATTCTGGGGGAGTTTTCCGGACCCTCATAATATCCAGAACGTTACAGTCTAGCTAAACTTATTAAAAGTGCTATCTGGATGACGGTAACATCTTCAGGTCGTTCCTTTCCTTTAGGGAGAGATTGTCTGGACCTTTAGACCCAATTAAGCGTCTTTAGGATCCGGCTACCTCTAACTTTAGTTGAAGGTGAACGTCTGGGGAATACGCCTGATCCAGGGTAGCCCAAAAGGGGCTAGGACTAGTAATTATCCCTTCAGTTGGCGCCCAACGTGTGTGTTAACGAGTTGATACAGAACCTATACTTATATTTATATCTATATCCATCTTGTAGTTTGTTAAGTGTAGAAGGAGTGTTTTACTGACAGTGGTACTAAGACCCAGATTTAAGTCTCTAGAGATGACAAGTCCCTGATCAGGCCTTGTAGAACTTAAATCAGAACTCCCTCAATATACCATTGAGGTCTAGAAATTTATTATAAAGTTCATATTAAACCCTAACCGAGGTTAGGTCCTGACGAAATGGCAAACCCTGTCGGAATTGGCCAAGTCTTTTTATTAGGAAATTCAAACGATTGCTTTATTAGGGGAAATAATCCTAACCCTGTACCTCCACAAAACCAAGTGATAATTTTTGAAATAGAAGGCTTTGATGCCGACGGAGCCGTTAGAACTCATGGCACGATTGATGTTGATCCCCAGAACCAGGGGATACAGAATATCCAGTGGGATAATCAAACAAATACTCCAAATCCACTAAATTCCTTAATGATAAGGTGCACAACCGCACAATTGGGAGGCCTAATGAACGGTGCCCAACAAGGTGGTGGCAACCATGGCCGAATAGCAAGACCCGGAGCAGCCTATGCTCCTGGGGGCCATGGATTCCGGTTAAGGTGGCAAGCTCATGATGAAATAAATGACCAGAATCTTCGCGAAAACTATAGACAGCTTAGAATCCATTATAATTAATGCTGACAGGCACTAGCTCAATCTTATCTAAATGCTGGAGGCGCAATGATTACTGCTCCAGTAAGCCAACCCCAGCAACCACACATTGCGCCCCTAGGTCAAGTAAACCTGAGCTCTATCTACACAATATGTGTAGACCGGGAAACACCAGCCAGGAAAAAACCTGCTGGATTCTAACTAACCTTGATACATTGGAAACCTGTTGCCAAGATTGGAATGCCCAACACCTGAGGCAACTACTACAAATGATACTAAGTTCAGATTTAATTCCCCCATTAAACCAGTGTAACAATTGGGTTCAAATATACGCCTATGTTCTCACGGCAACTCAGGGAGGGCATGTAATGGGTTCCATAAAGGAAATACTCACTAATACAGCCACAACTAAAGGGCTGGTAGCTGCCTACAGATTAGGCAAAGTACTTACAAAGGATAACTGGGACATTATCCATGGTTGCCTGGCCAATCAATACCAAAATACAGCCCTCAAACTTGCCTGTGAGGGTGCTCTAAACGATTATCGAGATAACCAACAAAAATGGGATAATGTCAATCGCATTATCCAATTAAATCTACCCCAACCTAAACCTATAATGAGATCAGAAACTAGGGATAAAAAAAACCGGAGAAGGTACCTTTGGTACTCAGAAACAAGGACTGTATAGACCCAAGTCTCAAGTCCACCCCGCCCAGACACAAACTCATGGCGCGGGACCCCCAAGAGGGTATTCCAGAAGGTTTACACCCCCAACTCGCCCACAATACGAGAAAGATTTCTCCCCAGAAAGATGGGATAGACGAGGGGCTAGACCTCGAAAGGAAAGTGAAGGACAGTGGACTCCCTATGGGGACAGCTTTTACACTGGCCAAAACTATCAGAGAGCCATGGGAGGATACCGGGGAAACCGAAATGACGATCATAAAGATTCCCAGCAGAACCAACGTCCACCTCAACAGGAGGATCGTCAAGATAATAAACGGTCCGACAAACCCCCTAAGGGATCTGGAAAACATGATACCCCCAAGAGGGAGGAACAAAAATCAGTTAAAATAATTAAAGACAAAGCAGCAAATGAAACTCAGGATCCTGAGGATGAACAATCCCAGGATTGAAGGCCTGGCACTCAGCCAGGGCCTCTTGAATTCCCCTATGTCCTGGCAACCTTGCCCACAAACACACAAGTGAAGGCCCTGTTTGATACAGGAGCTGATTACACTGTAATAGATCCTGCAATTATAAAAACTAAGTGGACAGATTTGGGGAGCCCAATTTGTAAAAGACCATTAGGGGGATTCACACAAGACAAAACCAAAATAATTAATTTTTACAAAATACCTATTACTATATATGGAACACGGTGACCCTAGATGTAGGACTGGTACCACAATTGGCCTGTTCCCTCATTATAGGACAACCAGACATGAAACATTACCTTAAAATCTCAACCAGACCTGTAGAAGCATCCACAGACCAGGATGACAGGGAAAAACATGTTTGGACACAGCTTGATTGAACTTGCCTAGAGGGGGGAGGCAAAGACCTCCTCGAGCAACTCATTAATAGATACTACCCTTATCTACAACGCCATCCAAATCAATGTGGAAAGATAGACATCAAACCCCACCCACTTGATGCTGGCTGGCACAAACCTAAAAAACAGTGGCTTATTCAAGACCACAAAGGAAAAATAGATCTCCTAACAACGCTCAAAGAACTAACAGAACAAGGTGTCTTAATCAAAATGGCACCTAGAACTAATTCACCATTGTTTGGTGTTGCTAAACCAGATGGGAGGTGGAGATTAGTGGTCGATTATACAGCCTTAAATAGGGTAACGGCCCCACATACTGCACAACAGCAAAATTCCACAGCCCTTCTCTCTGGAATCACGAGGGAAAAATATAAATCTTAACTCAATCGTATAAAGAAAAATTAGCCATCATTCAATATCCTAAAACTCTGAAAAATCTGCAAGCAAGTTTAGGACTCCTGAATTTTGCTCGATCCTTTACGCCAACCTTTGCCGAGCTCTCAGCACCCCTGTATGCTAGAGTGGGCGAAGCAGCAAAAGGACCATTCATATTTTCACCAGACGATTACTCAAAATTGCAACAATTATGCCGAGAGGTTCAAAAAGCCATAGACCTGGAACAGAGGGACCTACAAGTTCCCCTCAATATTCATCTCAGGTCATCACCTAAAGTGGCAGTTGCAGTTTTCTATAATGAAAAGAGCATAGTGCCCATTCAGTTGCATTCTTATAACTTTTCCAATGTCGAAAGGAGGTACATTAAAAAAGAAAGGGTCATGACTATGGCAGTCCAATGCCTCATCAAGGCACGACCCCTTCAAGGGAAATACCCCATTCCCATCTATACTGAGATTCCCGATTTAAGATCAGTATTGAGGATGGCCTCTGATGAAAAAAGAGCCACTCAGATCCGATATGATAAATGGGCATTGTTCTTGAATGATCCGACACTCATTTTTAAATTCCTCTCCCCGGAAATGGATTTAGACCCAACAAAAGAGAATCCACCAGGATATCCACCAAAGTACTTTTACTCGGAAACCCCTACGGGTATTGTGCTAGTTAAGTTGCCCAAGGGAAACCGAGAAGTACCCCCGAGACACAAACGAGAACAGCTTGTAAAAGAAGCTCACAAGGGCATAAGTCAAGCACATTGTGGTGCCAGAACAACATTCTGCAAATTGACCCCCTTATATTGGTGGCCAGGCATGCTTAAGGCCTGTAAAACATATGTGGCAAATTGTGAGCCATGCTATTTACCAATAAGTCATCACTAATTAAGCCACCACCATTGGCTCCTGTGAAAGCTGATGAGCCAATAGGAAAATTCTTTATTGACTTTATTGGACCACTTCCCCCGTCTTTGGGATACAGACATGTTCTCGTTTGTGTAGATGGATGCACTTCCTTCTGCTGGCTGGTCCCCACAAAAACTGTTTCGGAAAACGCACTCGCCAAGGCTATTACTGACATAATTACTGTAGCTGGTGCACCCAAAATCTTACACTCTGATCAAGGCGGAGCCTTTGTATCCAAGGTCTTCAAAGACTACTGCGAAAAAAGGGGGATTGGGTTAGAGCACAGCACGCCACGTCATCCGCAATCAGCGGGGCTGGTGGAATGTAAAAACCAGGAAGTAAAGAAGCTATTGGTCAAACTGTTGAGAATCAGGGGGAAATAAGTGGACCACCATCATTCCGGAGGTGCAGCTATCACTGAATAATGTGCCCGCATCTGCATCAGAGACCGTGTCCCCTAAAACTCCATATTATCTGATGTATGGGGTTGAGATGAATACACCGCTTACCCATAATTCTTTTATTGCCTCTACACTCTCTGAGTCCTTGACCCGACAGCGACAGTTAGATTTAAAAAAAGAAGTAACAGAGGAGATTCATCAAATTGATCAGAGGATAAGGGAGGCAAATAGGCAGAAAAAATTGACAAACAAAGCATGGCAACCCCTAGTAGGAGAATGGGTACAGGAAAAGAAGTTCGAGCCAAAACCTGGTTTAAGACTGAAGTGGAAAAAACCTGTTCAAATACATTCCGTTATTAACAAAAGAACAGTTAAAATGCATATTAACCAGCTGAATGGCAAGCATATTCTTAAAACTGTCTCCATAGACAATCTCAAAAGATGTCCTGCGGGATACCGAAATGGAGGTATAATACAAGGTGCAGTCGTACACTGTCTTTTAAGACCCAGCTTGGAGCGCAACACAGGAAATGGATGCGATCGAACTACTGACGACGGTCAGTCAGACGGTGTCGTCGACTCCTCCACACGATGCTTGGCAAAGCCTCAGGAATTGGATTCGCGAAAAGCAACAACCAAAACAAGGAAAGATTAATGAGTTACTTCAACGAAGGAGGAAGACACCGCGGATGAAGAAGGAATCAACTGAGCGCCTGGTAAGGCCTTTATGAAAACAAGTATCTGTACACACGCCGGATCGAAGGAACAGCGTGTCAAGCTTCAGCTAGTTCCAAATGATGTCTCCTTGACTCGTATGGATAACTCACCTCTACGGAACGTACATCTGCCAATTGGACATTCTAAGTACATGTTGTTTCGCTACTTGCATGACTATGTACCTATCATCCTTTTAAATTGTGTTCAATTTAAAATAAGGCAAAACATTGTCCTAGGATGACTTAAAAGGAATTTTCATGTAGCACATGATTGTGAATGTCATGAAATTAATGTGCTATTGTAACCTTATTAATAACATTGACCAAACTCTGTCTTGATGCTCCAGCTCATTTTTTGGTCAAGAGGGGTATGTGAAGGAATAGCCATATTCAGAAAAATACACCATCCTATGAAAGAATTCTGACTTTATTAAACATGAAAAACTGGGCTTGGAAATCTGAAAGCCTCAACAATGAAAAGCTGTAAACAGCATACAAGCTTTGGAGATAAGATAAGTTGTTGACACTGAAACAATAGCCCTATTGAAGCAGAGGGTTAAAGCTTCCAGAATGTCTGCAGCTTGGGAAAGAGCACAATGGAATCACCAGTTAAAGTGTCTTAAACCAACACTTCGAAATGAAACACAGAACATTAAAGAAACATATGCCTTCGTAACTATGACATCAAGTAAAAGGAACACCTGCCGTCAAATCGTTTTTATGTTAAACTTAGAACACGGAGACAGGAGTCTGTGGTACAACCAATTGAGGTAGCTAAGAAGACAATGAGATACCCGGTTGAGGTGTTTTTAATTTACATGTTGTAAAAAGATACAAACAGAAGACTTTCATAAATATGACATCAATAAATGCAACAGTCATCACATTGTTTTTGTGTTGAACTTGGAACACCTAGGAGACATGAAGTCTGCTTCCAACCAGCTGAGGTGACTTAAGAATTAAACAGGAGACTTTGATAAGAATGACATCAAATAGATACATCTGTTACAACCGTTTTTTATGATGAACTTGAAACACCTAAAGGAGAGACATGAGTCTGAAAGCTACAAGCTGAACTAACTGTAAGAATAGAAGGGGTCAACAGAAAAATGACTAGAGATAATTAGCTTACATCAGTAGAAAAACTTCAAAGGATATACCACTGAGAAAGAGTATAAATATAGAACTTTCAAATAGGAAGACAGAATTCGCTGGAAGTGGCAAAGCGGTTCTCAGACTTCAGAGGCAAGCTCTGTAAGTTTTCAACTCTTTAAGACTCGGGTATCAAAGGTATTTGATTTTGGTGGATATTCTGGAATAGACTAAGAACTGTAAAAATGTAACGAAGTTAAGATTTGAGAATAAGGATCTCTGATAAAAGAATTGTAAGCTTTTGTATTTTGAACTGTTAAAGTTTCGACTGAATCACCAACTGTAATTACATGTCGGTTCTTTAATAAATCTATATTTTTTTAGAATTGTCTCAAATAGTACTTCTGTATCAAACTCGCGAACTCAATCTCTGTACACTCTTTGGTGAGGAGTTGCAGAATTCTGGGGGAGTTTTCCGGACCCTCATAATATCCAGAACGTTACAGTCTAGCTAAACTTATTAAAAGTGCTATCTGGATGACGGTAACATCTTCAGGTCGTTCCTTTCCTTTAGGGAGAGATAGTCTGGACCTTTAGACCCAATTAAGCGTCTTTAGGATCCGGCTACCTCTAACTTTAGTTGAAGGTGAACGTCTGGGGAATACGCCTGATCCAGGGTAGCCCAAAAGGGGCTAGGACTAGTAATTATCCCTTCAGTTGGCGCCCAACGTGTGTGTTAACGAGTTGATACAGAACCTATACTTATATTTATATCTATATCCATCTTGTAGTTTGTTAAGTGTAGAAGGAGTGTTTTACTGACAGTGGTACTAAGACCCAGATTTAAGTCTCTAGAGATGACAAGTCCCTGATCAGGCCTTGTAGAACTTAAATCAGAACTCCCTCAATATACCATTGAGGTCTAGAAATTTATTATAAAGTTCATATTAAACCCTAACCGAGGTTAGGTCCTGACGAAATGGCAAACCCTGTCGGAATTGGCCAAGTCTTTTTATTAGGAAATTCAAACGATTGCTTTATTAGGGGAAATAATCCTAACCCTGTACCTCCACAAAACCAAGTGATAATTTTTGAAATAGAAGGCTTTGATGCCGACGGAGCCGTTAGAACTCATGGCACGATTGATGTTGATCCCCAGAACCAGGGGATACAGAATATCCAGTGGGATAATCAAACAAATACTCCAAATCCACTAAATTCCTTAATGATAAGGTGCACAACCGCACAATTGGGAGGCCTAATGAACGGTGCCCAACAAGGTGGTGGCAACCATGGCCGAATAGCAAGACCCGGAGCAGCCTATGCTCCTGGGGGCCATGGATTCCGGTTAAGGTGGCAAGCTCATGATGAAATAAATGACCGGAATCTTCGCGAAAACTATAGACAGCTTAGAATCCATTATAATTAATGCTGACAGGCACTAGCTCAATCTTATCTAAATGCTGGAGGCGCAATGATTACTGCTCCAGTAAGCCAACCCCAGCAACCACACATTGCGCCCCTAGGTCAAGTAAACCTGAGCTCTATCTACACAATGTGTGGTAGACCGGGAAACACCAGCCAGGAAAAAACCTGCTGGATTCTAACTAACCTTGATACATTGGAAACCTGTTGCCAAGATTGGAATGCCCAACACCTGAGGCAACTACTACAAATGATACTAAGTTCAGATTTAATTCTCCCATTAAACCAGTGTAACAATTGGGTTCAAATATACGCCTATGTTCTCACGGCAACTCAGGGAGGGCATGTAATGGGTTCCATCAAGGAAATACTCACTAATACAGCCGCAACTAAAGGGCTGGTAGCTGCCTACAGAATAGGCAAAGTACTTACACAGGATAACTGGGACATTGTCCATGGTTGCCTGGCCAATCAATACCAAAATACAGCCCTCAAACTTGCCTGTGAGGGTGCTCTAAACGATTGTCGAGATTGCCAACAAAGATGGGATAAAGTCAATCGCATTATCCAATTAAATCATGACCTCTTAGGTCTACCCCAAACTAAACCTATAATGAGATCAGAAACTAGGGATAAAAAAAACCGGAGAAGGTACCTTTGGTACTCAGAAACAAGGACTGTATAGACCCAAGTCTCAAGTCCACCCCGCCCAGACACAAACTCATGGCTCAGGACCCCCAAGAGGGTATTCCAGAAGGTTTACACCCACAACTCGCCCACAATACGAGAAAGATTTCTCCCCGGAAAGATGGGATAGACGAGGAAAGCGAAGGACAGTGGACTCCCTATGGGGACAGCTTTTACACTGGCCAAAACTATCAGAGAGCCATGGGAGGATACCGGGAAAACCGATATGACGATCATAAAGATTCCCAGCAGAACCAACGTCCACCTCAACAGGAGGATCGTCAAGATAATAAACGGTCCGACAAACCCCCTAAGGGATCTGGAAAACATGATACCCCCAAGAGGGAGGAACAAAAATCAGTTAAAATAATTAAAGACAAAGCAGCAAATGAAACTCAGGATCCTGAGGATGAACAATCCCAGGATTGAAGGCCTGGCACCCAGCCAGGGCCTCTTGAATTCCCCTATGTCCTGGCAACCTTGCCCACAAACACACAAGTGAAGGCCCTGTTTGATACAGGAGCTGATTACACTGTAATAGATCCTGCAATTATAAAAACTAAGTGGACAGATTTGGGGAGCCCAATTTGTAAAAGACCATTAGGGGGATTCACACAAGACAAAACCAAAATAATTAATTTTTACAAAATACCTATTACTATATATGGAATCACGGTGACCCTAGATGTAGGACTGGTACCACAATTGGCCTGTTCCCTCATTATAGGACAACCAGACATGAAACATTACCTTAAAATCTCAACCAGACCTGTAGAAGCATCCACAGACCAGGATGACAGGGAAAAACATGTTTGGACACAGCTTGATTGAACTTGCCTAGAGGGGGGAGGCAAAGACCTCCTCGAGCAACTCATTAATAGATACTACCCTTATCTACAACGCCATCCAAATCAATGTGGAAAGATAGACATCAAACCCCACCCACTTGATGCTGGCTGGCACAAACCTAAAAAACAGTGGCCTATTCAAGACCACTAAGGAAAAATAGATCTCCTAACAACGCTCAAAGAACTAACAGAACAAGGTGTCTTAATCAAAATGGCACCTAGAACTAATTCACCATTGTTTGGTGTTGCTAAACCAGATGGGAGGTGGAGATTAGTGGTCGATTATACAGCCTTAAATAGGGTAACGGCCCCACATACTGCACAACAGCAAAATTCCACAGCCCTTCTCTCTGGAATCACGAGGGAAAAATATAAATCTTAACTCAATCGTATAAAGAAAAATTAGCCATCATTCAATATCCTAAAACTCTGAAAAATCTGCAAGCAAGTTTAGGACTCCTGAATTTTGCTCGATCCTTTACGCCAACCTTTGCCGAGCTCTCAGCACCCCTGTATGCTAGAGTGGGCGAAGCAGCAAAAGGACCATTCATATTTTCACCAGACGATTACTCAAAATTGCAACAATTATGCCGAGAGGTACAAAAAGCCATAGACCTGGAACAGAGGGACTTACAAGTTCCCCTCAATATTCATCTCAGGTCATCACCTAAAGTGGCAGTTGCAGTTTTCTATAATGAAAAGAGCATAGTGCCCATCCAGTTCCATTCTTATAACTTTTCCAATGTCGAAAGGAGGTACATTAAAAAAGAAAAGGTCATGACTATGGCAGTCCAATGCCTCATCAAGGCACGACCCCTTCAAGGGAAATACCCCATTACCATCTATACTGAGATTCCCGATTTAAGATCAGTATTGAGGATGGCCTCTGATGAAAAAAGAGCCACTCAGATCCGATATGATAAATGGGCATTGTTCTTGAATGATCCGACACTCATTTTTAAATTCCTCTCCCCGGAAATGGATTTAGACCCAACAAAAGAGAATCCACCAGGATATCCACCAAAGTACTTTTACTCGGAAACCCCTACTGGTATTGTGCTAGTTAAGTTGCCCAAGGGAAACCGAGAAGTACCCCCGAGACACAAACGAGAACAGCTTGTAAAAGAAGCTCACAAGGGCATAAGTCAAGCACATTGTGGTGCCAGAACAACATTCTGCAAATTGACCCCCTTATATTGGTGGCCAGGCATGCTTAAGGCCTGTAAAACATACGTGGCAAATTGTGAGCCATGCTATTTAACCAATAAGTCATCACTAATTAAGCCACCACCATTGGCTCCTGTGAAAGCTGATGAGCCAATAGGAAAATTCTTTATTGACTTTATTGGACCACTTCCCCCATCTTTGGGATACAGACATGTTCTCTTTTGTGTAGATGGATGCACTTCCTTCTGCTGGCTGGTCCCCACAAAAACTGTTTCGGAAAACGCACTAGCCAAGGCTATTACTGACATAATTACTGTAGCTGGTGCACCCAAAATCTTACACTCTGATCAAGGCGGAGCCTTTGTATCCAAGGTCTTCAAAGACTACTGCGAAAAAAGGGGGATTGGGTTAGAGCACAGCACGCCACGTCATCCGCAATCAGCGGGGCTGGTGGAATGTAAAAACCAGGAAGTAAAGAAGCTATTGGTCAAACTGTTGAGAATCAGGGGGAAATAAGTGGACCACCATCATTCCGGAGGTGCAGCTATCACTGAATAATGTGCCCGCATCTGCATCAGAGACCGTGTCCCCTAAAACTCCATATTATCTGATGTATGGGGTTGAGATGAATACACCGCTTACCCATAATTCTTTTATTGCCTCTACACTCTCTGAGTCCTTGACCCGACAGCGACAGTTAGATTTAAAAAAAGAAGTAACAGAGGAGATTCATCAAATTGATCAGAGGATAAGGGAGGCAAATAGGCAGAAAAAATTGACAAACAAAGCATGGCAACCCCTAGTAGGAGAATGGGTACAGGAAAAGAAGTTCAAGCCAAAACCTGGTTTAAGACCGAAGTGGAAAAAACCTGTTCAAATACATTCCGTTATTAACAAAAGAACAGTTAAAATGCATATTAACCAGCCGAATGGCAAGCATATTCTTAAAACTGTCTCCATAGACAATCTCAAAAGATGTCCTGCGGGATACCGAAATGGAGGTATAATACAAGGTGTAGTCGTACACTGTCTTTTAAGACCCAGCTTGGAACGCAACACAGGAAATGGATGCGATCGAACTACTGACGACGGTCAGTCAGACGGTGTCGTCGACTCCTCCACACGATGCTTGGCAAAGCCTCAGGAATTGGATTCGCGAAAAGCAACAACCAAAACAAGGAAAGATTAATGAGTTACTTCAACGAAGGAGGAAGACACCGCGGATGAAGAAGGAATCAACTGAGCGCCTGGTAAGGCCTTTATGAAAACAAGTATCTGTACACACGCCGGATCGAAGGAACAGCGTGTCAAGCTTCAGCTAGTTCCAAATGATGTCTCCTTGACTCGTATGGATAACTCACCTCTACGGAACGTACATCTGCCAATTGGACATTCTAAGTACATGTTGTTTCGCTACTTGCATGACTATGTACCTATCATCCTTTTAAATTGTGTTCAATTTAAAATAAGGCAAAACATTGTCCTAGGATGACTTAAAAGGAATTTTCATGTAGCACATGATTGTGAATGTCATGAAATTAATGTGCTATTGTAACCTTATTAATAACATTGACCAAACTCTGTCTTGATGCTCCAGCTCATTTTTTGGTCAAGAGGGGTATGTGAAGGAATAGCCATATTCAGAAAAATACACCATCCTATGAAAGAATTCTGACTTTATTAAACATGAAAAACTGGGCTTGGAAATCTGAAAGCCTCAACAATGAAAAGCTGTAAACAGCATACAAGCTTTGGAGATAAGATAAGTTGTTGACACTGAAACAATAGCCCTATTGAAGCAGAGGGTTAAAGCTTCCAGAATGTCTGCAGCTTGGGAAAGAGCACAATGGAATCACCAGTTAAAGTGTCTTAAACCAACACTTCGAAATGAAACACAGAACATTAAAGAAACATATGCCTTCGTAACTATGACATCAAGTAAAAGGAACACCTGCCGTCAAATCGTTTTTATGTTAAACTTAGAAGACGGAGACAAGAGTCTGTGGTACAACCAATTGAGGTAGCTAAGAAGACAATGAGATACCCGGTTGAGGTGTTTTTAATTTACATGTTGTAAAAAGATACAAACAGAAGACTTTCATAAATATGACATCAATAGATGCAACAGTCATCACATTGTTTTTGTGTTGAACTTGGAACACCTAGGAGACACGAAGTCTGCTTGCAACCAGCTGAGGTGACTTAAGAAATAAACAGGAGACTTTGATAAGAATGACATCAAATAGATACATCTGTTACAACCGTTTTTTATGATGAACTTGAAACACCTAAAGGAGAGATATTAGTCTGAAAGCTACAAGCTGAACTAACTGTAAGAATAGAAGGGGTCAACAGAAAAATGACTAGAGATAATTAACTTACATCAGCAGAAAAACTTCAAAGGATATACCACTGAGAAAGAGTATAAATATAGAACTTTCAAATAGGAAGACAGAATTCGCTGGAAGGGGCAAAGCGGTTCTCAGACTTCAGAGGCAAGCTCTGTAAGTTTTCAACTCTTTAAGACTCGGGTATCAAAGGTATTTGATTTTGGTGGATATTCTGGAATAGACTAAGAACTGTAAAAATGTAACGAAGTTAAGATTTGAGAATAAGGATCTCTGATAAAAGAATTGTAAGCTTTTGTATTTTGAACTGTTAAAGTTTCGACTGAATCACCAACTGTAATTACATGACGGTTCTTTAATAAATCTATATTTTTTTAGAATTGTCTCAAATAGTACTTCTGTATCAAACTCGCGAACTCAATCTCTGTACACTCTTTGGTGAGGAGTTGCAGAATTCTGGGGGAGTTTTCTGGACCCTCATAATATCCAGAACGTTACAGTCTAGCTAAACTTATTAAAAGTGCTATCTGGAGGACGGTAACATCTTCAGGTTGTTCCTTTCCTTTAGGGAGAGATAGTCTAGACCTTTAGACCCAATTAAGCGTCTTTAGGATCCGGCTACCTCTAACTTTAGTTGAAGGTGAACGTCTGGGGAGTACGCCTGAACCAGGGTAGCCCGAAAAGGGCTAGGACTAGTAATTATCCCATTCAATCCGGGATCGAATCATCCGCCTGCGGTACAAGTGAACACAACCCCAATTCCCCTTTCACCATTTGTCCCACACCTCTGTTACTGACCATCACAGCATCCTCTTGGCCACAATGCTGAAATAAAAGCCACCACAAAGCAAACTTCCCAATGCAACTTTATCCCTATATGCATCCAATATTACATCAAAAAATCAACTAATCGCCCTTGTGCATTCCCTTAGTGACTGTCTTCAGTGTGCCTTAGCCTGTCGTACTGCTCCTACAAAGTGCTACCCCAGTGGCTGCAGCATGGCTGGTGGAAAGCTGCTGACTTTCAGTGGGGTACACTACAGATGGCCTTGCAGGACAACTCGAGGAACTCTGGGCCTAGCAGGCCCAGCTTCAGGCTGCACCACTGTAGAATTCGCAATATATCGCGATTTTATTAATAATGAGAAAACACAGAGTTTCGTTCAAACAGCTTTTATTTCAGCAGAATGCTGCCAGGTTTAAAGTGGACACAAGCAGCCTGTAAAATGGCCGCCGCACCTCGTGACAGAACATTCTAGACTTTTCAACAGGCAGACAAGATGACGTTCCAATAAACATTTGTGTAAGATCGATTAAGATTCAGCACAGTGAAGATAATACACGAGACATTATGGGTTTGCAGTATACACATAAATACTGAAATCGGTCTCCCAGGTACAAATGAAAGCTATTGTACCGAGTAATCAAGGGCCCATCCAAAAGACATTAATATGTAAAATCCCAACGACTCTACGATGAGAGAGCCGTTAGCAGGTAGTTATACAAAACACTTGGAAGCCCCACAACCCCTCCAGGGAGAACACCGACCGATTTAACAATGGGAGAAATATTAACAGGTACTCAGACATTTACGAGTAGCCCCGAAACCCATTAAGAACGGAGATCACCCATACAAGACATTTGAGCGCCAGACCCTAAACAAAAGAATGGACATTATAGTTGGGCGGGAAACGGAAGATTTTGCACTATAATTGCAGGCTCCAAACCGTCCATCTTTCTCTTATCATCGTGGCTGCTCCTGTGCTCTTGTTTCGTAACCTCGTGGCTGCTCCTGTGTACTCGTAGTTGGGCTCCTGCTTGCCTGTTGCCTCTTTGAAAAGGACTGTTGAACTTTCTGATCCGTTCGGATCTACCTCGTGTCGCGTAACGAAGACCTATGTTGGTAACTGGCAGCGGAGCCTAAGGCCCGAGATGAGATGAGATGAGATGAGAAGAGAGGAAGACCATATCCATCGCCACGGTCAGTAAATCCCGACCGCGCCTGTAGGTCGATTAGCCAAGTTTTCCTTGCCAGGAAGACTTCTCCGAACTTGCAAAGAAACATATCGTATCGATGATATTGACAACTGTGCTCGAAAAGTACCTGTTAAACCAACCAACACAGGTCTTCATCACAGCAGACGGTCCAGCCTGCTAGCCGGAGCAGCAGAAGCAAGTAAACAAGTGGGACCAGGAGATCTCCTGACCGACACGTGGGTGCTGCGGTGAAAAACATCCGATCAGCTATTCGGAATTTCTCCGAGTTATCACGAGTGGTGAGCATGAGTCTCGAAATCCTACGAATCTAGTTTAGGATAGATATTGATAGGGGAGGGTTTAAGGATTAAGGATATTTGTAATGTGTGCCCCTATTTACTATGTGCCGTTCGTTCCTCGTTTCCCTAAGATCGACTATATAACTGCTTGTAAGATTGTACTGTCATTAATCTGTGCTTATGACATGTATTTCATAATTTTAAGTATCATGCAATAAAGATTTTCCATTTCGTACCATTCAAACCGAGTCTACATGAGTTTCATCTCCATTACTGCTCTCGCATCTAAGTCCAGTGTCTAGAACCGTAAGGGCGAGTGATTCGAACCACTCACAGGTGTGTCTGGTGTTCCCAGACTGGCTGGAGACCAGAACAGGTAACAAGGCCTAGACCCGCACTGACATACAGGCTGCACAGAGCCGCGTGAATCTCACAGGCTGCGAGACACGCAGGGTCAGAATCCCTTACACCATCTCGGCATGGCCGGCAGCAGTCTGGGCTGGCTGAGAGTGTGAAATTAAGTGACAGTGTTTCTACTTCTTCTTCTTCTCCTCCTCCTCCTCCTCCTCCTCCTTCTTCTTCTTCTTCTTCTTCTTCTTCTCTCTCCTCTCGGCTGGATGTCTTGGGTGTCTGAAATGAGAAAGGCACAAGGGTAGGCTTGTGGTGAGGGAGGGGGTACATGCGTACACCATGTGGAGATTGTAAATCAGCGGAGATTGTGGGATGAGGGGGAAGCGAGATGTGAGAAGGAGGATAAAGTATGAGGATACCGGCATCCTCTATTCTTACAGCCCCTTTGCTCGCCGCGGGCTCAGCCATGCCCCACCAAGAATGGCCAGCACCGTCTCCACCAAGGGGGTGATGCAGGCGAGCCTGTCTCCCACCGGTTAAGATGTGCTGGCACCGGTTATGCACCACCTTTTCCTGCAAGAGAAAGGGTTATGTGTCAGTGAATGTGGTGTAATGTATTTGGGTGATGTGGCTGTCATGGTTCAAACTGACAGTGTGTTCAAACTGTGAAATTTGGGTGTGAGGCTTGCAGCATTGGTAAGTGTGTGAGGCTGAGGTGAAGCTAGGAATGTGAGGTGTGTCTCGTGTTTGGTAGAGATTGTTGGTAGGTGAGTGATGGGGGTTGTGCATTGAGCAGTGTGTGAGGCTAGTGGTGTAGTTGGTAGGAGACGGCTTTTGAAGATGCATTCACTGACCTTGACCACTGATCTGAGGTCAATAAACTTCTTTGAGCACTGGAGCCATGACCTGGGGGCAGCACTGGTCCTCTGGTCCCACATCCTTCTTACAGTGTTCTTGGAGGGCTTCCTGGCCCCCATGGGTAGAGGTCCTTTCGTCGCGTGTTCACCCCCTGCACAAAGGCCTCGAGTGCAGTGTCCAAGACCCTGGGTTTTCTTTCCCTGGTCTGTTGAGCCATTTTGGTTTGTGCTAAAGCTGCTTTACCATTTTTGATCACCAGAAGGGAGAACACCTTTAAGAGGTGCAGACTGCCTTTAGGAGGCCCAGGCTAGCTTTAAGTAAAGTTGACATCGCGCGAACATTGCAAACTTCGGCCTCCTGCTGAACGCACAGCCTTGCAGCAGCATGTTCAGGGCTGAGCTGTGTGCTACAATCTGTGCGCTACGAATTATACCTGCTGCCTGAACTCCTTTCAACGGGCACGGGCAGATCATGCATCGCGATCCCCGCACCCGTTTTTAGGCCTAATCGAATTTCACTCCCAGCACGTTTTATTAATTCATTGAAAATATTTTAAGTTGCACTGTAGAACTGATATATCAGCCTGGGATCCCTGTGCAATCCAGCCCGAAATCAGGAGCCGAGGCTTATCGCTGCCTCCCCACCCGAGCTCCATTTCCCTTTCCCTGCCCCCGCTTTGTCCACCACCATCTATGCACTTTCCACCCACTGCAAAAATTGAAGCAATTTTCATCTCCATGGCTCTTCCGCCTTTTTAAAAGCTGCAGTAGAGGTCTTCTGGTGGTGCAGCTGTGTCCCTGCTGCAACACCACACAATTTCCCTCTGTTTCAGTGGCAGGCTTCCTATTGCTGGTGGGAATCCCACTGGGAGCTAACCGTGCATGTCTAATTAACCTTTTCCTGGGAAAATAGAAACATAGAATCTAGGAGCAGGAGTAGGCCATTCGGCCCGTCGAGCCTGCTCCACCATTCAATACGATCATGGCTGATCATCCAAATCCAGTACCCTGTCCCTGCTTTAATCCCCACAGTACACATATCCCACCCTACCCCCGCAACCCCACGTATTTAATTCCCCCTAACATATCCCATCCTATCCCCATAACCCCACATATTTAATCCCCCCCTAACACTAAGGGTCAATTTATCATAGCCAAATCAACCTAACCCGCACATTTTTGGACTGTGGGAGGAAACCGTAGCACCCGGAGGAAACCCACGCAGACACGGGGAGAATGTGCAAACTCCACACAGACAGTCACCCGAGGTCAGATTCGAACCCGGGTCCCTGGCGCTGTGAGGCACCAGTGCTAACCACTATGCCACCGTGGGACTGGGTTAGGTGGAATCAGATGCGTGAGTGGAAATCCTGCCCCGCCACTACCCTGCTAGAAAGAGGGAAATCCTGGCTGTCACATCCAATGTTGCCCCTACTTTTTTTTTGGTTGTGTGGCCCCTTTAAGGGGCTGTGCGGCTCATTCATAGTTTTGCGCATGCGAGAAATTTAACATTGGAAAAGCCCCTTCCTCTTCCTTCTCCTCCTCTGCCTCCTCCTCTCCCTCCTCCTCCTCCTCCTCCTCTTCCTCCACCTCCTCCTCTTCCTCCTCCTCCTCTTCCTCCTCCTCCTGAGGTGGTTCTGCAATCCCTGGTGGTAAGGGCTGCGCCCTCATGATGGCCAAGTTGTGAAATATGCAGCAGACCACCACGAAATGGGACACCTGCTCCAGCGAGTACTGGAGGGCTCCTCCCAAGCGGTCAAGGCAGCAGAACCATTGCTTCAGCACACCGATGGTCTGCTCGATGATGTTCCTGGCGGCAGCATGGCTGTCATTATATGAATGCTGGGCACAAGGGTGGGGTTGTGGAGGGGAATCATCAGCCAGGTGCAGAGCGGATAGCCCTTGTTTCCAAGCAGCCATCCTCGGGTTTGACGTGGTTGCTGGAAGATTACTGGCACACCAGACTGGCGCAGGATGAAGGCATCATGACTCCTGCTAGGATAGCGGGCATTCACCATCATGATGCGCTGGGCACAACAACTGCACATTAAGTGAGTGGTAGCCTTTGCGGTTACAGAACATCTCAGGATTGGTATGCGATGCCTGCAAAGCCACGTCGGTGCAGCCGATGGTGCCCTGCACCATGGGGAAGCCCGATATCCTGCCAAAGCCACATGCACGCTCGTCCTGCTTCTCTCTTTTCCGGGAGAAGACAATGAAGTCCCTTCTCCTGAAGTAGAGAGCCTCAGTGACCTCCCGGATGGCGAACTGGGAGATGTTAGCTATGTCTTCTGCTGCAGACTGGAAGGATCCGCTGGCGAAGAAATTGAGGGCCACGGATACCTTGACTGCCACTGGGAGAGCCGTGGTCGCCCTGCTCTCAGGCTGCAGGTCTGGTTGCAGGAGGGGGCAGAATTCTGTGACCTCCTCCTTGGTGAAGCAAAGCCTCCTGATATACTGCTCCTCACTTAAGTGAAGGTAGGAGAAGTGCTCCCGGAAGACCCTAGGTGGGTAAGGCCTCCTGTTGAGAGCCCTCCTGGCCCTCCTCCTCTCCCTCTGCGAGCATCTTCTCCTCTTCTTCACTGCCTCCATTCCCTCTCCCGAAGATACTCGAGCGTGAAGTGGACTGCAAGTAGAACCCCTATGAATGTGAGTAAGTGGTGTGAGCAGAAGCCTTTAAATGAGAATGTAGGAGTTCTCCACTTGCACCAACACTCCCTGTCACCTCAGGTACTTGAAACAAGTTTAGAAAGCTGCAAGAGTTGCACAAAGTTACACAGAGCCAATCAAACTGAGAAACCATGTCAGCTGCAAGTTGTTGATGATGATCCCTTTAAATAGCGCTGCTGGGGGCTCCTTCCTGCTGTTGAATGCTTGGTCAGCTGGTCGTGATTAAGAGAGGGAAGTAAGTAGATCGGTGATGGTGAAAATGGCAGATTGCGCTTCAAGTGAGTGTTGCACACACATTGACATCACAATCTGCCTCATGTTAATTTCTGCAGTGAGCGCAGGCAACGGCAACACTGCCGACCTGCCCAAAATGGCAGCCGCCGCAGGAAACGCTGGAAGCGGGCAGAAGCGAGGGGCTGCCATTTTTTCTTCAAAACGGGCCTTAACGGCCGCCGCTAAATGCCCGAACTTCTAGGCACTAGACTTTCAAACAGGCTAGTCTTATTAGCACCGCACCCATTTAGTGCCTGTTTTCACCCTTTAGCCAAAATAACCCCCTACAAGTTTAGCATTGGTGCAAAGTCATTTGGGAATCACACCAACACTAAACTTGTGGAATGCAAATCAGGGGGTCAAGGCCCAAACTGACATAGAAACATAGAAGATAGGAGCAGGAGTAGGCCATTCAGCCCCTCGAGCCTGCTCCGCCATTCAATGAGATCTTGGCTGATCATCCAAATTCAGTACCCTGTCCCTGCCTTCTCCCCATATCCCTTGATCCCTTTAGCTTTAAGAAATATATCTAACTCCTTCTTGAATATATTTAATGAATTGGCCTCTACTGCCTTCTGTGGTAGAGAATTCCATGGGTTCACCACTCTCTGGGTGAAGAAATTCCTCCTCATCTCAGTCCTAAATGGCTTACCCCTTATCCTTAGACTGTGGCCCCTGGTTCTGGACTTCCCAGCCATCGGGAACATCCTTCCTGCATCTAGTCTGTCTAGTCCTGTTAGAATTTTATAAGTTTCAATGAGATCCCCTCTCATTCTTCTAAACTCCAGCGAGTATAAGCCCAATCGACCCAATCTCTCCTCATACGTCATTCCTGCCATCCCAGGTATCAGCCTGGTGAATCTTCGCTGCACTCCCTCCATGGCAAGAACATCCTTTCTCAGATAAGGCGACCAAAACTGCACACAATACTCAAGATGTGGTCTCACCAAGGCCCTGTACAACTGCAGCAAGACATCCTTGTTCCTGTACTCAAACCCTTTCGCTACGAAGGCCAACATACCATTTGCCTTCTTAACCGCCTGCTGCACCTGCATGCTTACTTTCAGCGACTGGTGCACAAGGACACCCAGGTCTCGTTGCAGTTCCCCTTCTCCCAATCTATTGCCATTCAGATAATAATCTGCCTTCCTGTTTTTGACACCAAAGTGGATAACCTCGCATTTATCCACATTATATTGCATCTGCCATGCTTCTGCCCAATCACCCAACCTGTCCAAATCATACTGGAGTTTCTCGGCATCCTCCTCATGGCACACACTCCCACCCAGCTTTGTGTCGTCTGCAAACTTGGAGATATTACATCCAATTCCCTCGTCTAGATCATTAATATATATTGTGAATAGCTGGGGTCCTAGCACCGATCCCTGCGGTACCCCACTAGTCACTGCCTGCTACTCGGAAAAAGACCCCTTTATTCCAACTCTTTGCTTTCTGTCTGCCAACCAGTTCTCTATCCAAGTCAATACCTTGCCCCCAATCCCATGTGCCTTAACTTTACTCGCTAATCTCTTATGCGGGACCTTATCGAAAACCTTCTGAAAGTCCAAATACACCACATCCACTGGTTCTCCCTTATCTATTTTACCAGTTACATCCTCAAAAAATTCCAATAGATTAGTCAAGCACGATTTACCTTTTGTAAATCCATGTTGACTTTGTCTGATCCTGTCACTGTTTTCCAAGTGCTCTGCTATTACATCTTTTATAATAGACTCTAGCATTTTCCCCACTACCAATGTCAGGCTTACCGGTCTATAATTCCCCGTTTTCTCTCTCCCACCTTTTTTGAATAGTGGGGTAACATTAGCTACCCTCCAATCCATGGGTACTGTTCCAGAGTCTATAGAATTTTGGAAGATGACCAGCAATGCATCTACTATTTCTAGGGCCACTTGCTTAAGTACCCTAGGATGTAGATTATCAGGCCCTGGGGATTTATCGGCTTTCAATCCTGTCAATTTCCCTAACACTATTTCCCTACAAATACTGATTTCTTTCAGTTCCTCCCTCTCATTAGACCATATGTTCCCCGACATCTCTGGGAGGTTATTTGTGTCCTCCTTTGTGAAGACAGAACCAAAGAATGTATTTAATTGGTCTGCCAATTCTTTGTTCCCCATTATAAATTCCCCTGATTCTGACTGCAAGGGACCTACGCTTGACTTCACCAATCTTTTTCTCTTCACATATCCAGAAAAGCTTTTACAGTCAGTTTTTATGTTCCCTGCAAGCTTACTCTCGTATTCTATTTCCCCCCTCTTAATTAATCCCTTTGTCCTTCTTTGCTGAATCCTATACTGCTCCCAATCCTCAGGTTTTCTGCTTTTTCTGGCCAATTCATATGTCCTCTCCTTGGATCTTATGCTATCCCTAATTTCCTTTGTTAGCCACGGTTGAGTCACCTTTTTTGTTTTATTTTTATGCCAAACTGGGATGAACAAATTCTGTAGTTCATTCATGCGATCTTTGAATGTTTGTCATTGCCTATCCACCGTCAACCCTTTGAGTGACATTCCCCAATCAATCCTACCCAACTCGCACCTCATACCATCGTAGTTTCCTTTATTTAAATTCAGGACCCTAGTCTCTGAGTCAGCTACTTCATTCTCCATCTTAATGAAGAATTCTATCATATTATGATCGCTCCGACCCAAGGGGCCTCGCACAACAAGATTGCTAATTAATCCTTTCTCATTACATAATACCCAGTCTAAGATGGCCTGATCTCTAGTTGGTTCCTCGACATATTGGTCCAGGAAACCATCCCGTATACACTCCAGGAATTCCTCCTCCACAGTATTGTTACTAATTTGGTTAGCCCAATCTATATGTAGATTAAAGTCACCCATGATAACTGCTGTGCTCTTATTGCACACTTCTCTAATTTCCCATTTAATGCCATCCCCAACCTCCGTTTTACTGTTTGGGGGTCTATACACCACTCCCACTAACGTTTTCTGCCCCTTGGTATTTCTCAGTTCTACCCATACAGATTCCACATCATCAGAGCTAATATCCTTCCTTACAATTGTGTTAATCCCCTCTTTAACCAGCAACGCTACCCCACCTCCTTTTCCTTTTTTGCCTATCTTTCCTGAATATTGAATACCCCTGTATGTTGAGTTCCCAGCCTTGGTCACCCTGGAGCCATGTTTCCGTAATCCCAATCATATCATATTCATTTACCTCTATTTGCGCAGCTAATTCATCCACCTCATTACGAATGCTTCTCGCATTAAGACACAAAGCCTTCAGGCTTGTTTTTTTAACGCTCTTAGACCTTTTAGAATTATTATTTACTGTGGCCACGTTTGATTTAAACCCTTGATTTCTCTGACTGACACCTTTGTTTTTTTCCTTCCTGACTTTTGCTTCTATCCTTGTTTCACTTTCCTCTGTCTCCCTGCTCAGGTTCCCAACCCCCTGCCATTTTAGTTTAAACTCTCCCCCAGAGCACTAGCAAACACTCCCCCAAGGACATCGGTCCCGGTCCTGCCCAGGTGCAAACCGTCCGATTTGTACTGGTCCCACCTCCCCCAGAACCGGTTCCAATGTCCCAGGAATTTGAATCCCTCCCCCTTGCACCATTCCTCTAGCCACGTATTCATCTGAAATATCCTTCTATTTCTACTCTGACTAGCACGTGGCACTGGTAGCAATCCTGAGATTACTACCTTTGAGGTCCTATTTTTTAATTTACCTCCTAACTCCCTATATTCAGCTTTTAGGACCTCATCCCCTTTTTTACCTATATCGTTGGTACCTATATGCACCACGACAACTGGCTGTTCACCCTCCCCTTCCAAAATATTCTGCAGCCGCTCTGAGACATCCTTGACCCTTGCACCAGGGAGGCAACACACCATCCTGGAGTCTCGTTTGCGGCCGCAGAAACGCCTATCTATTCCCCTTACAATAGAATCCCCTATCACTATAGCTCGACCCCTCTTTATCCTCCCGTCCTGTGCAGCAGAACGACCCCTGGTGCCAGGAAGTTGCCTGCTGCTGCCTTCCCCAGATAAGCCATCCCCCTCAACAGTATCCAAAGCGGTATATCTGTTTGAGAAGGGGATGTCCACAGGGGACTCCTGCACTACCTGCCTACGCCTACTACTTTGCCTGGTGGTCACCCATTCCCTTTCTGCCTGTGCAACCTTTACCTGCGGTGTGACCAACTGGTTAAACGTGCTATCTATGAGGTCCTCAGCATCGCGACTGCTCCAGTATGTATCCATTCGCAGCTCCAGCGCCACAATGCGGTCTGCCAGTAGCTGCAGCTGGATACACTTCCTGCACACATGGTCGTCAGGGACACAGGAAGTGTCCCCGATTTCTCACATAGCGCAGGAGGAGCATACCATGGTGCCGAGCTGTGTTGCCATGACTTACCCTTTAATTAATTGAACTTAAATTAAATCAAATCAATCCCACTAATTATACTATAATTAAATGATATAGGGCCCTTGTTTACCAACTGTCCCTGCTACACCACAGAGAACCTAGAAACTATAAACCACAAAATTTAAGTTTGGAAAAAGCAGAAAAAGAGAAATACTAACCAACCAATAACTTACCTGCTTTCTGGTGAAGTCACCCTTTGATTATTTTTTACTTCTCTCTCTCCCGCTCTCGGGGCTCAGATTGGTAAGCCTACCTGGTCGCTGCCACCTTTTATTGCCGTCGCCTCACCGCTGTCGCTCCACCCAGGTCCGCCGCCTCTCTGAAGTAAAGTGGAGCAAACCCATCTCTTCCAGTCTGGAGTCAGGTCGAGCACTGATTCTGGGATAAGGCTACTGTAATGGCAGCATTTGGTGCAAAGTGAAACTCCTTTTGAAATTGGGCTCAGTAGCGCCCGTTTTTTGGGCATGACGAGTGCCCTTAAGGCTCCAAAATGGCGTCCATGGTGCGAGCACACTTCTGAGGCGAAGTACGCCGGACGCCATCCTGGTAAAGGGGTTAGTGTGCGCACACTTAACGTCCACTGGGAGTATGCAGAGCAGGCAGATCATGACGTCAATCAGCGTGCAATGCTGATTTGACACCAGCGCTGCCATTTTGGAGCTCCACGCGCCAGCCAAAGGCCTCTCTTAACCTCGCATAACTGAGCACGCGTTAAGCAGCATGAAGGATGCCCCACCAACGCTATTTATAAAGATTATCAACTACTTCCAGGTTAGTTGCTGGCTCATTTCTCCTGGTTGTTGCTACAATTCTACACATTTTTCTTGCTTTCCACAGTCGTTTCAAGTTTCAAAAGTCTACAGGGATGGTGTGGCAGGCGCTGAAGTATTTTTTGCTGAATTCAAGGCTTCTGTATAAACCAGTTGCTCCAAGACATGGGTGCACGAGTAGGCCTTCCTCTTGGAATTGAGTATGACTGTGAGAATGAGCAGAGGCCATGCAGAGCAGGACAAGCTGCTAGAAGAGGGAGGAGGAGGAGTAAGAGGAGGACGAAAAAGAGGAGGAGGCAGAAGAGGTGGAAGAAGAAGGGCGGCTGCAACCTAGACAACCTTTTCTGCGCGGGCTGTACGTGAAGAACTAATTCAAGTGCAATAACCTCAACCCCAATTCCCCATTCACCAACAGTCCCACACTCCTTACCTTCCCTCAGTCACTGACCATCACATCGTCCTCTTGGCCCCAATGCAAAAATAAAAGCCAACACAAAATACACATTCCAAACCAAATTTATACATTAAATCATGTCATATTGCATACAAACTTAAACTAATCACCCTTGTGCATTCCCTTAGCATCTGTCTTCTTTGTGCCTTTGCCTGTCCTAGTTCTCCTACGAAGTGCTACCCCAGTGGCTGCAGCATGGATGGTGGAAGGTTGCTGACTTTAAGTGGAGGAGACTACAGATGGCTTTGGAGGATGGCTTTGAGCAGCTCTGGGCCTAGAAGGCCTGGCTATAGAGTGCGCTATCTCGGCATGGGCGGCAACAGTCAGGGCTGGCTAGCTGACAGGCAACAGCAAGGGCACTGGCTGAGTGGCAGGGGTGGGATCAAGAATGCTGTCTTCCTGGGAGAGGACAGCAGGTTTGTGCTCCACAGAACCACTGCCACTCCCCCGGGGCGGCGCCTCAGCAATACTAGTGTGGTAACACAATACAGCTTCCTGTGACTCGAACTTTATTGCATCACTTCCTGTGATTAGTCCAGGATAAATACTGGACTGATCAGTTGGATCCTGGAGAGGCATAGAGTAAGACCTCTTTTGTATGTAGCACCTTTTTAGTTGATTAAAGCTTACTTTAAGTTCACCACGCGTAAGGCTCATTCTTACGACAATTTAATCAACTTTGGAAAACTTCGCACTCAAACTTTTTGGACGAACTCGGAACTAAGGATCCAGGGAATCACCCATCATGGAAAACATCCTAAACCATCGCATCTTGACTTGGACCCAAACACCCCAGCAGCCGGTAAGGTGTGGAAACACTGGTATCGCACGTTTGACAATTTCCTTGAATATTGCAAGGCTGATGATGACTCAAAGTTGCGGATACTCATCAACTGTGTCACCCCGAATGTATTTCAGTATGTGGAGGAATGGGACAGTTACGAGGAGGCAATTCAGACGCTTAAGAGACTATATACTAAGACACCGAATGAGGTCTATGCCAGACATCTACTAGCTACAGCCCAACAAGGGCCGGAGGAATCCATTGATAAATTCCTCCAAGAGCTTCGCAGACTTAGTATGGACTGTAACTTTCAGGCGGCCTCAGCTGAGCTGTACCGTGAAGAAATGATCCGTGATGCTTTCATCTGTGGGCTTGCCTCCCCATTTATACGCCAGCGTCTCCTGGAAAGTAAGACACTTGAGCTTCAGAGAGCTTATGACATGGCTTGCTCTCTAGATCTGGCAAAAAGAAATGCAGACCTTTATACAGTGCCCAGACCTCGGTCTACTGCCTTAACTACAGTCAGGCAATTTAAGAGGCCACAGGTGAACTCTATTAGGGAGGTCTTTATCCCTGACGATCAATCTGATGACTTCACTGATGAAGAGGATGATGACCCCACTGTGGCAGCCTCTTGGCAATCTAAGAAATGCTTCTTTTGTGGTGATGAGTTTCACCCTCGGAAATTCTGCCCTGCTCGCAATGCGTTTTGCAGTCATTGCAACAAAAAGGGTCATTTTGCAAAGGGTTGCCTATCAAGAGCCTCTACGAGGGCTTATCAAGCTAAGTCCTACCGAACTGCCCCGGTAAGGGCCTATCAAGATGTTCCGGCTAACATCTATCGTGCTTCCTCTTGGGTTTCCTCTCGAAGAAACACACCTAGAGTTTCAGCCACTCTTTGTGCAACGACACCAATTACAGCTGCTTGTCCTCAGAACCTATTCCATGCAGCTACAAAAGCATCAATTAATGGACATACTTTAGATGCCTTAATTGACTCAGGTAGCACTGATAGTTTCATTAGGGAACAGATTGTTGCAGAGTTAAAGCTACATGTTTTCCCATTGGACCAGGCAGTTGCGATGGCTCAGTCATCACTTAATACCAGAATTTCTGGCTTTTGTATGGTTGAAATAACACTTAATGGTCACAGGTATCCCTCCACCCGGCTTTCGGTGCTCAAGGACTTATGTAGTGATCTTATCTTAGGGCTAGATTTTCAAAAGCAGCATAAGAAGCTCACCATTGAGTTCGGCGGATCCAAACCTGAACTCACTATTTCTAATATACGACCTCGATTACCGTTCTGTGCATTGTCAGCAGCTTCACTGGATGAACCCTCACTGTTTACCAGTATCCCTCCTCGATGCAAACCGATTATAACAAAGTCACAACGTTTCAGTCAGGAAGACCAGTCTTTTATTGCGGCTGAGATTTCTCGGCTTTTAGCAGAGGATATCATCGAGCCTTGTTCGTCGCCATGGCGCGCCCAGGTCGTTATTGTTAAGAACCCTCTACAACCTCACAAGAAACGGCTGTGCATTGACTATTCACAGACCATCAATCAATATACGGACTTGGACGCATACCCATTGCCGCGCATTGATGATATGGTTAATAAACTGGCTGAGTACACGGTGTTCTCAACATATGATCTGAAAAGTGCCTATCATCAGGTACCCTTGAAGGTCTCAGACAAGCAGTATACGGCCTTTGAAGCCAATGGACGGCTGTATCAATTTCGTCGCCTCCCCTTTGGGGTCACTAATGGAGTGGCTGTCTTCCAGCGAGCAATGGATGACCTGGTCAAACAGGAAGACTTGAAGGATACGTTTCATTATCTCGACAATATTACTGTCGCAGGTCGCAATCAGCGGGAACATGACGCCAATCTCCAACGATTTTGGGATGCACTCCAGCACCGTAATTTGACATTAAATGCGGCTAAATCCATTGAGTCACAACCAACCATCAACATCCTTGGCTATTGTGTGGGCAATGGCATCATTAAACCTGACCCTGAAAGGCTTCGCCCACTCTAAGAACTCCCGCCACCTAAGAATCCGGCCTCCTTGCGCCGGGCCCTCGGCCTGTTTGCATACTATGCTAAATGGATTCCTAACTTCTCGGACCGAATCCAACCTCTACTGAAGGCCAGCACATTCCCACTAGACACAGCGGCTGTTGCAGCCTTTAACCTCCTGAAAAAACAGTTGGAGAAAGCGGCTCTTCACTCCATCGATGAGAGTCTTCCTTTTGTCGTTGAGTGTGATGCCTCGGAGGTGGCGATCTCGGCCACTCTGAATCAGGAAGGTCGTCCAGTGGCATTTTTGTCCAGGACTTTTCAAGGGGCTGAGCTACATTATCCTCCAGTCGAGAAAGAAGCTACAGCCATCATAGAGGCAGTACGGAAGTGGACTCATCTCCTAGCTCGCCAGCACTTTACCTTAATCACGGACCAGCGATCGGTCGCCTTCATGCTCGATAATCGAAAACGGACCAAAATTAAAAATAATAAAATCCAGCTTTGGCGGCTGGAATTGGCCTCTTTTGGTTACACCATCCACTATCGACCTGGCAAGGAGAATGTGGCTATGGATACCCTCACACGAGCATTCTGCTCCGCCATGGCACCCTCTACGCTCGTAGACATCCATGATGGGTTGTGTCATCCGGGCGTTACTCGCATGCTACACTTCGTGCGGTCCCGAAATCTCCCATTCTCTACCGGGGATGTAAAGAAGATGTGCTCGGACTGCAGAGTCTGTGCGGAATTGAAACCTCGGTTTTTCCACCCCTCGGGTGGTATACTCATACATGCGACCCAGCCAATGCAACGGCTTAGCATCGATTTTAAGGGGCCGTTGCCCTCTTCAACTCGCAACGCTTATCTATTGACCATGGTCGATGAGTATTCCCGTTTTCCGTTTGCCTTTCCCTGCCCCAATATGCTGACGACCACGGTTATCAGCTGCTTTGAGCAGGTATTTGCTTTCTGTGGCATGGCATCCTATGTTCATTCGGATTGGGGCCCTTCTTTTATGTCAGGAGAACTCAAGGCCTATCTCTCGGAACGGGGTATTGCTGCCAGCAGAACGACGCCTTATCATCCGGTCGGGAATGGGCAAGTCGAGCGTTTTAACGCTATCATCTGGAATGCGGTACGTCTGGCTTTGAGATCTCGGGGCCTACCCAACCAGCAATGGGAAGCAGTACTTCCAGACGCATTACACTCCACACGGTCCCTCCTTTCGACCGCCACAAATACGACTCCTCATGAACGGTTCTTCCGATTTCAGCGTCGCTCATCCTATGGGATATCTCTCCCGTCGTGGCTGACTACACCGGGACCAGTGCTACTCCGAAGATATGTCCGGGCGTCTAAGAATGACCCCCTGGTAGATGAAGTTGAGCTCACTGACGTCAACCCTACCTACGCCTATATTCGGTATCCTGACGGTCGGGAATCTACCGTGTCATTGCGGGATCTGGCTCCCTGCCCGCCGAAACATAGAGGGACACCAGGGGATGATATTGTACCAGGCACATCTCTGGGCTCGCCAGGTGCCTCTCATAACGATCTGGATCTGACGCCGGCTGGTACCTCACTCCAGCGTGCCGACCTGGGGCAGACTGACTATGAGCCCGTCGGGGCTCGCACGCGAAGCCACGATCCACCCCGTGCCGTACGCTCGGAAACGGATCTGCCACAGCCCTGCCCGACACCCGTTCGGGCACCAGTACACAGTCAGGATCGTCCTGACCCCTCACAGAGCGGGCTGGATCACTCGGACTCTGGTCCACGGCCCGCGGCGGGTAAACGGGCTAGGGGCCCTCTACCGCTACGAGAACCCAAACGGGTGCGGCTCTCCCTCGTCCAGCGGCTACGAAATGGAGCGAGCATCCCGGCCTCCTAATCTTTTGGGGGGAAGAATGTGGTAACACAATACAGCTTCCTGTGACTCGAACTTTATTGCATCACTTCCTGTGATTAGTCCAGGATAAATACTGGACTGATCAGTTGGATCCTGGAGAGGCATAGAGTAAGACCTCTTTTGTATGTAGCACCTTTTTAGTTGATTAAAGCTTACTTTAACTTCACCACGCGTAAGGCTCATTCTTACGACAACTAGTAATTTGTTGGAGGACAGATTGCTGGACTGTTGTGACACCCTGCAAGCCTCTTTCAACACTGGTAACCGCAGCCATGATGGCAGTAGTCTGAGTTTGCATGACAGCAGCCTTAGCTTCCACTGTACTCAGACTTTTGGTGGAAGCAGCTTGTGCTGCAATGGAAGCTGTGACACCGGCCATCAGACGTTGTATCATGGTTGGGTCCACAAGTGTGTTGATGGAGTTGACCACCACTTCCATGCTGGAAAGGATGGATTCCAAGCTCTGTGCAAAGCCCTGTGCCAAGTTGGTGCTTGACTCCTCCATGTTCCTAAACATTGAACACAAGCTTTCTGGCAGACTTCCCAATGCACCAAGCATTTAGTTGTGTACGCCTTCTTTTGTAGCCTGGCACATCGAAGTCCTCATCTGAGTCCTTTGCAGCAGAACTCATGTGCAACCTCGCCGTCCGGCAAGCTGGTACCTGCTTTAGTTTTTCCCCTCGTTATGGTTGCAGTGCAGTTGTGCCTGCTGTCTCACCAGGTGCAGATCCCGCCTCTAATCTATCCTCTAAGATACGTGCAGTGTCAGTATCTGAGCTGGTGGCTGCGAGTGTGAAATCAAGTGATGGCGTGTCTTCGTCATCACTCTCTTCTCGGTGTTCTTCCACTGCCAGGTTGCAGTTCTTGGGTGTCTGAAAGGAAAAGGGACAAGGGTAGGGCTGCAGTGACTGGAGAGGGGAAAATAAGAAGTGTGTGCTTACACCATCTGCAGCTTGTAAGTCAGAAGTGATTGTGGGATGAGGAGGAAATGGGATGTGAGAAGGAGGATTAGGTATGAGGATACCGTCATCTAAAATGGATTCAACCCCGGTGCTGGCCACGACCTCAGCAATGGCCCTTCCCGTAATGGCCAGCACCGTGTCCATCATAGGGGTTGGACCATGAAGTCGCACCGCTCCCTCTCCGGTTAGTTCCTGCTGCCTCCAGTTGTGCACCACCTTCTCCTGCAAGAGAGAGGGAAGTGTGTCAGTGAATGTTGTGCAATCTGTTTGGGTGATGTAGCTATCATGGTCAAATAGCTGGCAGTGTGTGCAAGCCGTGAGATGTGGGTGTGAGGCTTGCAACAGTGCTAAGTGTGTGAAGGTGAGGAGAAGCAGATGAATGTTAGGTATGAGTCCTGATTGATCGAGGGTGTTGCAAATCTGATGGTGATTGTGGTGATGATGATGGTGGTGATGATGATGGTGGTGATGGTGATGGTGGTGATGGTGGTGATGATGGTGGTGATGGTGATAGTGGTGATGATGGTGGGGATGATGATGGTGGTGATGGTGGTGATGGTGATGGTGATGGTGATTGTGGTGGTGATGGTGGTGATGGTGATGGTGGTGATGGTGATGGTGGTGATGGTGATGGTGGTGATGATGGTGGTGATGGTGATGGTGATGGTGGTGATGGTGATGGTGGTGATGGTGATGGTGGTGATGGTGGTGATGGTGATGATGGTGATGGTGAAGGTGGTGATGGTGATGGTGGTGATAATGGTGGTGGTGGTGATGGTGATGGTGGTGATGGTTGATGGTGGTGATGATGGTGGTGATGGTGATGGTGGTGATGGTGATGGTGATGATGCTGATGGTGATGGTGGTGTTGGTGGCGGTGACGGTGGTGATGGTGGTGATGGTGGTGATGGTGGTGATGATGGTGGTGATGGTGGTGTTGGTGGCGGTGACGGTGGTGATGGTGGTGATGGTGATGGTGATGGTGGTGATGGTGGTGATGATGGTGGTGGTGATGGTGGTGATGGTGGTGGTGATGGTGGTGATGGTGATGATGGTGATGATGATGGTGGTGATGGTGGTGATGGTGGTGGTGATGGTGCTGATGGTGGTGATGATGGTGGTGATGGTAGTGGTGGTGATGGTGGTGATGATGGTGGTGGTGATGGTGATGGTGATGGTGGTGGTGGTGATGGTGATGGTGATGGTGGTGGTGATGGTGATGGTGGTGGTGATGGTGGTGGTGATGGTGATGGTGATGGTGGTGATGGTGATGGTGATGGTGGTGGTGGTGGTGATGGTGATGGTGGTGATGGTGGTGGTGATGGTGTTGGTGGTGATGTTGGTGATGGTGGTGATGGGGGTGGTGGTGGCGGTGATGGTGATGGTGGTGGTGATGGTGATGGTGGTGATGTTGGTGATGGTGGTGATGGTGATGGTGGTGATGTTGGTGGTGGTGGTGATGATGGTGGTGGTGATGATGCTGGTGGTGGTGGTGATGATGGTGGTGGTGGTGATGGTGATGGTGGTGGTGATGGTGGTGATGGTGGTAGTGGTGATGGTGATGGAGGTGGTGGTGGTGATGGTGGTGATGGTGGTTGTGATGGTGGTGATGGTGGTGTTGGTGGTGGTGATGATGGTGGTGATGGTGGTGGTGGTGGTGATGATGGTGGTGATGGTGGTGGTGATGGTGGTGGTGGTGATGGTGATGGTGGTGATGGTGATGGTGGTGGTGGTGATGGAGGTGGTGGTGACGGAGATGGTGATGGTGGTGATGGTGGTGGTGGTGATGGTGGTGATGGTGGTGGTGATGGTGATGATGATGATGGTGATGGTGATGGTGGTGATGGTGGTGGTGGTGTTGATGGTGGTGATGGTGGTGGTGATGGGGTTGATGATGGTGGTGGTGGTGATGGTGATTGTGGTGGTGATGGTGATGGTGGTGGTGGTGATGGTGGAGATGGTGGTGATTGTGGTGGTGATGGTGATGGTGGTGATGGTGGTAGTGGTGATGGTGATGGTGATGGTGGTGATGGTGGTAGTGGTGATGGTGATGTTGTTGGTCGTGGTGATGGTGATGGTTATTGTGTTGCTGGTGGTGGTGGTGATGGTGGTAGTTTGATGGTGATTGTGGTGATGGTGGTGATGATGGTGGTGATGATGGTGGTGATGGTTGTAGTGATGCTGGTGATTGTGGTGATGGTGGTGATGATGGTGGTGGTGCTGGTGATGGTGGTGGTGGTGATGGTGATGGTGGTGATGGTTATGGTGGTGGTGACGATGGTGATTGTGGTGATGGTGGTGGTGATGATGGTGGTGATGGTGATAGTGATGGTGGTGGTGGTGGTGGTGATGGTGGTGATTGTGGTGATGGTGATGGTGATGGTGGTAATGGTGGTGGCGGTGCTCGTGATGGTGGTGGTGATGGTGATGGTTGTGATGGTTATGGTGGTGGTGATGATGGTGATTGTGGTGATGGTGGTGGTGGTGATGGTGATGGTGATGGTGGTGATGGTGGTGGTGGTGATGCTGATGGTGGTGATGGTGATGATGGTGATTGTGGTGATGGTGATGGTGATGGTGGTGATGGTGGTGGTGGTGGTGGTGAAGGTGGTGGTGATGATGGTGATGGTCGTGATGATGGTGGTGATTGTGGTGATGGTGGTGATGCTGGTGGTGGTGATGCTGATGATGGTGGTGGTGATGGTGATGATGGTGGTGGTGATGGTGATTGTGGTGATGATGGTGATGATGGTGGTGGTGATGGTGATTGTGGTGATGGAGGTGATGGTGGTGGTGATGGTGATGGTGGTGGTGGTGATTGTGCTGATGATGGTGATGATGGTGGTGGTGGTGATGGTGATTGTGGTGATGGTGATGATGGTGGTGGTGATGGTGATGGTGGTGGTGGTGATGATGGTAATGGTGATGGTGGTGATGGTGATGGTGGTGCTGGTGGTGTTGATGGTGATGGTGATGGTGGTGGTGGTGGTGTTGATGGTGATGGTGGTGATGTTGATGGTGCTGATGGTGGTGATGGTGATGGTGGTGGTGGTGAATGGTGGTGGTGGTGGTGGTGGTGGTGATGGTGGTGATGATGGTGGTGATGTTGGTGATGATGGTGGTGATGGTGGTGACGGTGATGGTGAAGGTGGTGTTGATGGAGGTGTTGATGGTGATGGTGGTGATGGTGATGGTGGTGGAGATGGTGATTGTGGTGGTGGTGATGGTGGTAGTGGTGATGGTGGAGATGGTGGTGATTGTGGTGGTGGTGGTGGTGATGGTGATGGTGGTGATGGTGGTAGTGGTGATGGTGGTGGTGATGATGGAGATTGTGGTGATGGTGGTGATGATGGTGGTTGTGATGATGATGGTGGTGATGGTGGTGATGGTGATGCTGATGGTGATGATGCTGATTGTGGTGATGGTGATGGTGATGGTGATGGTGATGGTGATGGTGGTGGTGGTTATGATGGTGGTGGTGATGGTGATGGTGGTGATGGTGGTGATGGTGATGCTGATGGTGATGGTGATTGTGGTGATGGTGATGGTGATGGTGGTGATGGTGGTGGTGGTGGTGATGATGGTGATGGTCGTGATGATGGTGGTGATTGTGGTGATGGTGATGGTGATGATTGTGGTGATGGTGGTGGTGATGGTGATGGTGGTGGTGATGGTGATGGTGTTGGTGGTGATGTTGATTGTGGTGATGGTGTTGGTGATGGTGGTGGTGGTGATGATGGTAATGCTGATGGTGGTGGTGATGGTGATGGTGGTGGTGGTGGTGGTGGTGTTGGTGGTGATGGTGGTGATGTTGATGGTGATTGTATTGATGGTGTCGGTGTTGATGGTGGATGATGGTGCTGATGGTGGTGATGGTGATGGTGGTGATGGTGGTGGTGATGGTGATGGTGGTGGTGGTGGTGGTGGTGATGGTGGTGATGGTAATGGTGATGATTGTGGTGGTGGTGGTGGTGATGGTGATGATTGTGGTGATGGTGGTGGTGATGGTGGTGATGATGGTGGTGGTGATGGTGAAGGTGTTGGTGATGATGCTGATGGTGGGGATGATGGGGGTGATGGTGGTGATGGTGATGGTGATGGTGATGATTGTGGTGATGGTGGTGGTGATGTTGATGATGGTGGTGGTGATTGTGGTGGTGGTGATGATGGTGGTGGTGGTGGTGATGGTGATGGTGGTGGTGGTGATTGTGGCAATGTTGATGGTGATAGTGGTGATGGTGATGATGGTGGTGATGGTGGTGATGGTGGTGGTGGTGATGGTGGTGGTGGTGATTGTGGTGATGGTGGTGACGATGCTGATTGTGATGGTGGTGATGGTGATTGTGGTGATGGTGGTGATGGTGATTGTGATGGTGGTGATGGTGATGCTGGTGAAGGTGGTGATGGTGATGGTGGTGATGGTGGTGATGGTGATGCTGATGGTGATGATGGTGATTGTGGTGATGGTAATGGTGATGGTGATGGTGATGGTGGTGATGGTGGTGGTGGTAGTGGTGAAGGTGGTGGTGATGATGGTGATGGTCATGATAATGGTGGTGATTGTGGTGACGGTGATGGTGATGGTGATGATTGTGGTGATGGTGGTGGTGATGGTGATGGTGGTGGTGGTGATTGTGGTGATGGTGGTGATGATGGTGTTGGTGATGGTGAAGGTGGTGGTCATGATGGTGATGGTGGTGATGATGGTGGTGATGGTGGTGACGGTGATGGTGATGGTGATGGTGATGATTATGGTGATGATGGTGATGATGGTGGTGGTGATGGTGATGGTGATGGTGGTGGTGGTGATGTTGATTGTGGTGATGTTGGTGATGATGGTCTTTGTGGTGATTGTGATTGTGGTGATGGTGGTGATGATGGTGGTGGTGATGGTGTTGGTGATGGTGGTGGTGTTGATGATGGTAATGGTGATGGTGGTGATGGTGGTGATGGTGGTGGTGGTGGTGGTGGTGGTGGTGTTGGTGGTGATGGTGGTGATGTTGATGGTGATTGTATTGATGGTGTCGGTGTTGATGGTGGATGATGCTGCTGATGGTGGTGATGGTGATGGTGATGGTGGTGATGGTGGTGGTGATGGTGGTGGTGGTGGTGGTGGTGATGGTGGTGATGGTGATTGTGGTGATGGTGGTGGTGATGGTGATTGTGGTGATGGTGGTGATGATGGTGGTGGTGATGGTGATTGTGGTGATGGTGGTGATGATGGTGGTGGTCATGATAATGGTGGTGATTGTGGTGACGGTGATGGTGATGGTGATGATTGTGGTGATGGTGGTGATGATGGTGGTGGTGATGGTGATTGTGGTGATGGTGGTGATGATGGTGGTGGTGATGCTGATGATGGTGGTGATTGTGCTGATGTTGGTGATGATGATGGTGGTGGTGATGGTGATTGTGGTGATGGTGGTGATGATGGTGGTGGTGATGGTGATGGTGGTGGTGGTGATGATGGTAATGGTGGTGGTGGTGATGGTGGTGGTGGTGATGGTGATGGTTGTGCTGGTGGTGTTGATGGTGATGGCGATGGTGATGGTGGTGTTGATGGTGATGGTGGTGATGTTGATGGTGCTGATGGTGATGGTGATGGTGGTGGTGGTGAATGGTGATGGTAGTGGTGGTGGTGGTGGTGATGGTGGTGATGATGGTGGTGATGGTGATGGTGAAGGTGGTGGTGATGATGGTGATGGTGGTGATGATGGTGGTGATGGTGGTGGTGATTGTGGAGGTGGTGATGGTGGTGCGGGTGTTGATGGAGGTGGCGATGGTGGTGATGGTGATGGTGGTGATGGTGATGGTGGTGGAGATGGTGATTGTGGTGGTGGTGGTGGTGATGGTGATGGTGGTAGTGGTGATGGTGGAGATGGTGGTGATTGTGGTGGTGGTGGTGGTGATGGTGATGGTGGTGATGGTGGTAGTGGTGATGGTGATGGTGGTGGTGATGATGGAGATTGTGGTGATGGTGGTGATGATGGTGGTTGTGATGATGATGGTGGTGGTGGTGATGGTGATGGTGATGGTGGTGATGGTGGTGATGGTGATGGTGGTGGTGATGATGGTGATGGTGGTGATGATGGTGGTGGTGATGGTGGTGATGGTGGTGATGGTGATGCTGATGGTGATGATGGTGATTGTGGTGATGGTAATGGTGATGGTGATGGTGGTGATGGTGGTGGTGGTAGTGGTGAAGCTGGTTGTGATGATGGTGATGGTCGTGATGATGGTGGTAATTGTGGTGACGGTGATGGTGATGATTGTGGTGATGGTGGTGGTGATGGTGATGGTGGTGGTGGTGATTGTGGTGATGGTGGTGATGATGGTGGTGGTGATGGTGAAGGTGGTGGTGATGATGGTGATGGTGGTGATGATGGTGGTGATGGTGGTGACGGTGATGGTGATGGTGATGGTGATGATTGTGGTGATGATGGTGATGATGGTGGTGGTGATGGTGATGGTGATGGTGGTGGTGGTGATGTTGATTGTGGTGATGTTGGTGATGATGGTCTTTGTGGTGATGGTGATTGTGGTGATGGTGGTGATGATGGTGGTGGTGATGGTGTTGGTGATGGTGGTGGTGTTGATGATGGTAATGGTGATGGTGGTGATGGTGGTGATGGTGGTGGTGGTGGTGGTGGTGGTGGTGGTGTTGGTGGTGATGGTGGTGATGTTGTTGGTGATTGTATTGATGGTGTCGGTGTTGATGGTGGATGATGGTGCTGATGGTGGTGATGGTGATGGTGATGGTGGTGATGGTGGTGGTGATGGTGGTGGTGGTGGTGGTGGTGATGGTGGTGATGGTGATGGTGATGATTGTGGTGGTGGTGGTGATGTTGATGATTGTGGTGATGGTGGTGGTGATGGTGGGGATGATGGTGGTGGTGATGGTGAAGGTGTTGGTGATGATGGTGATGGTGATGATGGTGATTGTGGTGATGGTGGTGATGATGGTGGTGGTGATGGTGATGGTGGTGATGGTGGTGGTGATGACGGTGATTGTGGTGATGGTGGTGATGATGGTGGTGATGACGGTGATTGTGG
Organism: Squalus acanthias; assembly: GCA_030390025.1. Taxonomy (NCBI): domain Eukaryota; kingdom Metazoa; phylum Chordata; class Chondrichthyes; order Squaliformes; family Squalidae; genus Squalus; species Squalus acanthias. Next base: position 104,486,334 of record CM059432.1, read on the forward strand.
TGATGTTGATGGTGGTGGTGCTCGTGATGGTGGTGGTGGTGATGGTGATGGTGGTGATGATGGTGATTGTGATGGTGGTGATGGTGATGGTGGTGGTGATGACGGTGATTGTGGTAATGGTGGTGATGATGGTGGTGGTGCTCGTGATGGTGGCGGTGGTGATGGTGGTGATGGTGCTGGTGTTGGTGATGATGGTGATTGTGGTGATGGTGGTGGTGATGGTGGTGGTGGTGATGGTGATGGTGATGGTGGTTATGGTGGTGGTGGTGATGGTGATGGTGGTGATGATGGTGATTGTGGTGATGGTGATGTTGATGGTGATGGTGGTGATGGTGGTGGTGATGGTGGTGGTGAAGGTGGTGGTGATGATGGTGATGGTCATGATGATGGTGGTGATGGTGGTGACGGTGATGGTGATGATTGTGGTGGTGGTGGTGGTGATGCTGGTGGTGGTGATTGTGGTGATGGTGGTGATGATGGTGGTGGTGATGGTGAAGGTGGTGTTGATGATGGTGATGGTGGTGATGATGGGGGTGATGGTGGTGACGGTGATGGTGATGATTGTGGTGTTGGTGTTGGTGATGGTGATGGTGGTGGTGCTGATTGTGGTGATGGTGGTGTTGATGATGGTAGTGCTGATGGTGATGATCGTGCTGGTGCTGGTGATTGTGATGATGGTGGTGATGATGGTGGTGGTGATGGTGATGGTGGTGGTGGTGATTGTGGTGATGTTGGTGATGTTGGTGGTGATGATGGTGATGGTGGTGATGGTGATGATGGTGGTGATGGTGATGGTGGTGATGATGGTGATGGTGGTGGTGGTGATTGTGGTGGTGGTGATGGTGGTGGTGATGGTGGTGATGGTGGTGGTGGTGATTGTGGTGATGGTGGTGTTGATGGTGGTGGTGATGCTGATTGTGGTGATGGTGGTGAGGATGGCGATTGTGATGGTGGTGATGGTGATTGTGGTGATGGCGGTGATGATGGTGATGGTGATTGTGGTGATGGTGATGCTGGTGATGGTGGTGATGGTGATGGTGGTGATGGTGATGATGGTGGTGATGGTGATGGTGATGGTGGTGGTGATGGTGGTGGTGGTGATTGTGGTGGTGGTGATGGTGGTGGTGATGGTGATGGTGGTGATTGTGATGGTGATGATTGTGGTGATGGTGGTGGTGATGGTGATTGTGGTGGTGATGGTGATGGTGATGGTGGTGATGATTGTGGTGATGGTAGTGGTGATGGTGATGGTGGTGGTGGTGGTGATGGTGATGGTGGTGGTGATGGTGATGGTGGTGATAGTGATCGTGGTGATGGTGATGGTGATGTTGGTGATGGTGATTGTGGTGATGTTGCTGATGGTGATGGTGATGGTGGTGGTGGTGGTGATGGTGATGGTGGTGATGGTGGTTGTGATGGTGGTGGTGGTGATGGTGTTGATGGTGGTGATGGTGATGGTGGTGGTGGTGATTGTGGTGATGGTGATGATGATGGTGATGGTGTTGGTGGTGGTGATGGTGGTGATGGTTGTGTGGTAACACAATACAGCTTCCTGTGACTCGAACTTTATTACATCACTTCCTGTGATTAGTCCAGGATAAATACTGGGCTGATCAGTTGGATCCTGGAGAGGCATAGAGTAAGACCTCTTTTGTATGTAGCACCTTTTTAGTTGATTAAAGCTTACTTTAAGTTCACCACGCGTAAGGCTCATTCTTACGACAATTTAATCAACTTTGAAAAACTTCGCACTCAAACTTTTTGGACGAACTCGGAACTAAGGATCCAGGGAATCACCCATCATGGAAAACATCCTTAAACCATCGCGTCTTGACTTGGACCCAAACACCCCAGCAGCCGGTAAGGTGTGGAAACACTGGTATCGCACGTTTGACAATTTTCTCGAATATTGCAAGGCTGATGATGACTCAAAATTGCGGATACTCATCAACTGTGTCACCCCGAATGTATTTCAGTATGTCGAGGAATGGGGCTGTTACGAGGAGGCAATTCGGACGCTTAAAAGACTATATACTAAGACACCGAATGAGGTCTATGCCAGACATCTACTAGCTACAGCCCAACAAGGGCCGGAGGAATCCATTGATAAATTCCTCCAAGAGCTTCGCAGACTTAGTATGGACTGTAACTTTCAGGCGGCCTCAGCTGAGCTGTACCGTGAAGAAATGATCCGTGATGCTTTCATCTGCGGGCTTGCCTCCCCATTTATACGCCAGCGTCTACTGGAAAGTAAGACACTTGAGCTTCAGAGAGCTTATGACATGGCTTGCTCTCTAGATCTGGCAAAAAGAAATGCAGACCTTTAAACAGTGCCCAGACCTCGGTCTGCTGCCTTAACTACAGTCAGGCAATTTAAGAGGCCACAGGTGAACTCTATTAGGGAGGACTTTATCCCTGACGATCAATCTGATGACTTCACTGATGAAGAGGATGATGATCCCACTGTGGCAGCCTCTTGGCAATCTAAGAAATGCTTCTTTTGTGGTGATGAGTTTCACCCTCGGAAATTCTGCCCTGCTCGCAATGCGTTTTGCAGTCATTGCAACAAAAAGGGTCATTTTGCAAAGGGTTGCCTATCAAGAGCCTCTACGAGGGCTTATCAAGCTAAGTCCTACCGAACTGCCCCGGTAAGGGCCTATCAAGATGTTCCGGCTAAAATCTATCGTGCTTCCTCTCGGGTTTTCTCTCGAAGAAACACACCTAGAGTTTCAGCCACTCTTTGTGCAATGACACCAATTACAGCTGCTTGTCCTCAGAACCTATTCCATGCAGCTACAAAAGCATCAATTAATGGACATACTTTAGATGCCTTAATTGACTCAGGTAGCACTGATAGTTTCATTAGGGAACAGATTGTTGCAGAGTTAAAGCTACATGTTTTCCCATCGGACCAGGCAATTGCGATGGCTCAGTCATCACTTAATACCAGAATTTCTGGCTTTTGTATGGTTGAAATAACACTTAATGGTCACAGGTATCCCTCCACCCGGCTTTCGGTGCTCAAGGACTTATGTAGTGATCTTATCTTAGGGCTAGATTTTCAAAAGCAGCATAAGAAGCTCACCATTGAGTTCGGCGGATCCAAACCTGAACTCACTATTTCTAATATACGACCTCGATTACCGTTCTGTGCATTGTCAGCAGCTTCACTGGATGAACCCTCACTGTTTACCAGTATCCCTCCTCGATGCAAACCGATTATAACAAAGTCACGACGTTTCAGTCAGGAAGACCAGTCTTTTATTGCGGCTGAGATTTCTCGGCTTTTAGCAGAGGATATCATCGAGCCTTGTTCGTCGCCATGGCGCGCCCAGGTCGTTATTGTTAAGAACCCTCTACAACCTCACAAGAAACGGCTGTGCATTGACTATTCACAGACCATCAATCAATATACGGACTTGGACGCATACCCATTGCCGCGCATCGATGATATGGTTAATAAACTGGCTGAGTACACGGTGTTCTCAACATATGATCTGAAAAGTGCCTATCATCAGGTACCCTTGAAGGTCTCAGACAAGCAGTATACGGCCTTTGAAGCCAATGGACGGCTGTATCAATTTCGTCGCCTCCCCTTTGGGGTCACTAATGGAGTGGCTGTCTTCCAGCGAGCAATGGATGACCTGGTCAAACAGGAAGACTTAAAGGATACGTTTCCTTATCTGGACAATATTACTGTCGCAGGTCGCAATCAGCGGGAACATGACGCCAATCTCCAACGATTTTGGGATGCACTCCAGCACCGTAATTTGACATTAAATGCGGCTAAATCCATTGAGTCACAACCAACCATCAACATCCTTGGCTATTGTGTGGGCAATGGCATCATTAAACCTGACCCTGAAAGGCTTCGCCCACTCCAAGAACTCCCGCCACCTAAGAATCCAGCCTCCTTGCGCCGGGCCCTCGGCCTGTTTGCATACTATGCTAAATGGATTCCTAACTTCTCGGACCGAATCCAACCTCTACTGAAGGCCAGCACATTCCCACTAGACACAGCGGCTGTTGCAGCCTTTAACCTCCTGAAAAAACAGTTGGAGAAAGCGGCTCTTCACTCCATCGATGAGAGTCTTCCTTTTGTCGTTGAGTGTGATGCCTCGGAGGTGGCGATCTCGGCCACTCTGAACCAGGAAGGTCGTCCGGTGGCATTTTTGTCCAGGACTTTTCAAGGGGCTGAGCTACATTATCCTCCAGTCGAGAAAGAAGCTACAGCCATCATAGAGGCAGTACGGAAGTGGACTCATCTCCTAGCTCGCCAGCACTTTACCTTAATCACGGACCAGCGATCGGTCACCTTCATGCTCGATAATCGAAAACGGACCAAAATTAAAAATAATAAAATCCAGCTTTGGCGGCTGGAATTGGCCTCTTTTGGTTACACCATCCACTATCGACCTGGCAAGGAGAATGTGGCTCCGGATACCCTCACACGAGCATTCTGCTCCGCCATGGCACCCTCTACGCTCGTAGACATCCATGATGGGTTGTGTCATCCGGGCGTTACTCGCATGCTACACTTCGTGCGGTCCCGAAATCTCCCATTCTCTACCGGGGATGTAAAGAAGATGTGCTCGGACTGCAGAGTCTGTGCGGAATTGAAACCTCAGTTTTTCCGCCCCTCGGGTGGTATACTCATACATGCGACCCAGCCAATGCAACGGCTTAGCATCGATTTTAAGGGGCCGTTGCCCTCTTCAACTCGCAACACTTATCTATTGACCATGGTCGATGAGTATTCCCGTTTTCCATTTGCCTTTCCCTGCCCCAATATGCTGACGACCACGGTTATCAGCTGCCTTGAGCAGGTATTTGCTTTCTGTGGCATGGCATCCTATGTTCATTCGGATCGGGGCCCTTCTTTTATGTCAGGAGAACTCAAGGCCTATCTCTCGGAACGGGGTATTGCTGCCAGCAGAACGACGCCTTATCATCCGGTCGGGAATGGGCAAGTCGAGCGTTTTAACGCTATCATCTGGAATGCGGTACGTCTGGCTTTGAGATCTCGGGGCCTACCCAACCAGCAATGGGAAGCAGTGCTTCCAGACGCATTACACTCCACACGGTCCCTCCTTTCGACCGCCACAAATATGACGCCTCATGAACGGTTCTTCCGATTTCAGCGTCGCTCATCCTATGGGATATCTCTCCCGTCGTGGCTGACTGCACCGGGACCAGTGCTGCTCCGAAGATATGTTCGGGCGTCTAAGAATGACCCCCTGGTAGATGAGGTTGAGCTCACTGACGTCAACCCTACCTACGCCTATATTCGGTATCCTGACGGTCGGGAATCTACCGTGTCATTACGGGATCTGGCTCCCTGCCCACCGAAACATAGAGGGACACCAGGGGATGATATTGTACCAGGCACATCTCTGGGCTCGCCAGGTGCCTCTCATCACGATCTGGATCTGACGCCGGCTGGTACCTCACTCCAGCGTGCCGACCTGGGGCAGACTGACTACGAGCCCGTCGGGGCTCGCACGCGCAGCCACGATCCACCCCATACCATACGCTCGGAAATGGATCTACCACAGCCCTGCCTGACACCCGTTCGGGCACCAGTACACAGTCAGGATCGTCCTGACCCCTCACAGAGCGGGCTGGATCACTCGGACTCTGGTCCACGGCCCGCGACGGGTAAACGGGCTAGGGGCCCTCTACCGCTACGAGAACCCAAACGGGTGCGGCTCTCCCTCGTCCAGCGGCTACGAAATGGAGGGAGAATGTGGTAACACAATACAGCTTCCTGTGACTCGAACTTCATCCCGGCCTCCTAATCTTTTGGGGGGGGGGGAGAATGTGGTAACACAATACAGCTTCCTGTGACTCGAACTTTATTACATCACTTCCTGTGATTAGTCCAGGATAAATACTGGGCTGATCAGTTGGATCCTGGAGAGGCATAGAGTAAGACCTCTTTTGTATGTAGCACCTTTTTAGTTGATTAAAGCTTACTTTAAGTTCACCACGCGTAAGGCTCATTCTTACGACAGGTTGTGATGGTGATAGTGATGGTGGTGATGGTGATGGTGGTGGTGGTGATTGTGATGGTGGATGTGGTGATGGTGGTGATGGTGGTGATGGTGATGGTGTTGGTGGTGGTGATGGTTGTGACGGTGATGGTGGTGATGGTGATGTTGGTGATGGTGATGATGGTGATGCTGAAGGTGATGCTGATGGTGGTGATGGTGATCGTGGTGATGGTGATGTTGATGATGGTGGTGATGGTGATCGTGGTGATGGTGGTGATGGTGAAGGTGATGGTGGTGATGGTGATGGTGATGATGGTGATGGTGGTCATGGTGGTGATGGTGATGGTGGTGATGGTGATTGTGGTGATGGTGATGGTGATGTTGATGGTGGTGATGGTGATGATGGTGATGGTGATGGTGATGTTGGTGAAGGTGATGTTGGTGATGGTGATGTTGGTGATGTTGGTGATGTTGATGATGTTGGTGATGGTGATGGTGGTGATGGTGGTGATGGTGAAGGTGATGGTGGTGATGGTGATGGTGGTCATGGTCGTGATGGTGGTGATGGTGAAGGTGATGGTGGTGATGGTGATGGTGGTCATGGTGGTGATGGTGATGGTGGTGATGGTGGTGTTGATGGTGGTGGTGGTGATGATGGTGATGGTGATGGTGAAGGTGATGTTGGTGATGGTGATGTTGGTGATGTTGGTGGTGATGGTGGTGGTGGTGATATTGGTGTTGCTGATGGTGTTGGTGATGGTGGTGGTGGTGATGTTGGTGAAGGTGATGTTGATGGTGGTGATGGTGATGGTGGTGATAGTGATCGTGGTGATGGTGATGGTGATGTTGGTGATGGTGATGTTGATGGTGGTGATTTTGCTGATGGTGATGGTGATGGTGGTGATGGTGATGGTGGTGATGGTGGTGATGGTGATGGTGATGGTGTTGGTGGTGATGGTGGTGATGGTTGTGACGGTGATGGTGGTGATGGTGATGTTGGTGATGGTGATGATGGTGATGCTGAAGGTGATGCTGATGGTGGTGATGGTGATCGTGGTGCTAGTGATCGTGGTGATGGTGATGTTGATGATGGTGGTGATGGTGATGGTGGTGATGGTGGTGATGGTGAAGGTGATGGTGGTGATGGTGATGGTGGTGATGGTGATGGTGGTGATGGTGATGTTGATGGTGGTGGTGGTGATGATGGTGATGGTGATGGTGATGTTGGTGAAGGTGATGTTGATGGTGGTGATGGTGATGGTGGTGATAGTGATCGTGGTGATGGTGATGGTGATGTTGGTGTTGGTGATGGTGATGGTGGTGATTTTGCTGATGGTGATGGTGATGGTGGTGATGGTGATGGTGGTGATGGTGGTGGTGATGGTGATGTTGGTGAAGGTGATGTTGGTGATGGTGATGTTGGTGAAGGTGATGTTGGTGATGGTGATGTTGGTGATGTTGATGATGGTGGTGATGGTGATCGTGGTGATGGTGGTGATGGTGAAGGTGATGGTGATGGTGGTGATGGTGATGGTGGTCATGGTGGTGATGGTGATGGTGATGTTGATGGTGGTGGTAATGGTGATCGTGGTGATGGTGATGATGGTGAAGGTGATGGTGGTGATGGTGATGGTGGTCATGGTGGTGATGGTGATGGTGGTGATGGTGATGGTGGTGATAGTGATGGTGATGTTGATGGTGGTGGTGGTGATGATGGTGATGGTGATGGTGAAGGTGATGTTGGTGATGGTGATGTTGGTGATGTTGGTGGTGGTGGTGATGGTGGTGATGGTGATCGTGGTGATGGTGATGGTGATGGTGGTGGTGGTGATATTGGTGTTGCTGATGGTGTTGGTGGTGATGTTGATGAAGGTGATGTTGATGGTGGTGATGGTGATGATGGTGATAGTGATCGTGGTGATGGTGATGGTGATGTTGGTGATGGTGATGTTGGTGATGGTGATGGTGGTGATTTTGCTGATGGTGATGGTGATGGTGGTGATGGTGATGGTGGTGATGGTGGTGATGGTGATGGTGTTGTTGGTGATGGTGGTGATGGTTGTGACGGTGATGGTGGTGATGGTGATGTTGGTGATGGTGATGATGGTGATGCTGAAGGTGATGCTGATGGTGGTGATGGTGATCATGGTGATAGTGATCGTGGTGATGGTGATGTTGATGATGGTGGTGATGGTGATGGTGGTGATGGTGGTGATGGTGATGGTGATGGTGATGTTGATGGTGGTGGTGGTGGTGATGATGGTGATGGTGATGGTGATGTTGGTGAAGGTGATGTTGATGGTGGTGATGGTGATGGTGGTGATAGTGATCGTGGTGATGGTGATGGTGATGTTGGTGATGGTGATGGTGGTGATTTTGCTGATGGTGATGGTGGTGATGGTGATGGAGGTGATGTTGGTGATGGTGATGGTGATGTTGGTGAAGGTGATGTTGGTGATGGTGATGTTGGTGATGTTGGTGATGTTGATGATGGTGGTGATGGTGATCGTGGTGATGGTGGTGATATTGAAGGTGATGGTGATGGTGGTGATGGTGATGGTGGTCATGGTGGTGATGGTGATGGTGATAGTGGTGATGGTGATGGTGATGTTGATGGTGGTGATGATGGTGATGGTGATGTTGGTGAAGGTGATGTTGGTGATGGTGATGTTGGTGATGTTGGTGGTGGTGGTGATGGTGGTGATGGTGATCGTGGTGATGGTGATGGTGATGGTGGTGGTGGTGATATTGGTGTTGCTGATGGTGTTGGTGATGGTGGTGGTGGTGATGTTGGTGAAGGTGATGTTGATGGTGGTGATGGTGATGGTGGTGATAGTGATCGTGGTGATGGTGATGGTGATGTTGGTGATGGTGATATTGGTGATGGTGATGGTGGTGATTTTGCTGATGGTGATGGTGGTGATGGTGATGGTGGTGATGGTGGTGGTGATGGTGATGGTGGTGATGGTGGTGATGGTGATGATGGTGATGGTGGTGATGGTGGTTGTGATGGTGATGGTGGTGATGGTGGTGGTGATGGTGGTGGTGGTGGTGGTGATGGTGTTGATGGTGGTGATGGTGATGGTGGTGATGGTGATGGTGGTGATGGTGGTGATGCTGATGGTGATGATGATGGTGATGGTGGTGATGGTGATTGTGTTGGTGGTGGTGGTGATGGTGGTGGTGGTGATTGTGATGGTGGATGTGGTGATGGTGGTGATGGTGGTGGTGATGGTGGTGATGGTTGTGATGGTGATGGTGGTGATGGTGATGTTGGTGATGGTGATGCTGAAGGTGATGGTGGTGATGGTGATGGTGGTGATGGTGATCGTGGTGATAGTGATCGTGGTGATGGTGATGGTGGTGATGGTGATCGTGGTGATGGCGATGATGGTGAAGGTGATGGTGGTGATGATGATGGTGATGGTGGTGATGGTGATGGTGGTGCTGATGATGGTGATGGTGGTGATGGTGATGGTGGTGATGGTGATGGTGGTGATGGTGATGGTGGTGATGGTGATGCTGATGCTGATGGTGATGTTGGTGATGGTGATGTTGCTGATGGTGATGGTGATGGTGGTGGTGGTGATGGTGATCATGGTGATGGTGGTGATGGTGGTTGTGATGGTGATGGTGGTGAAGGTGGTGGTGATGGTGGTGGTGGTGATGGTGTTGATGGTGGGGATGGTGATGGTGGTGATGGTGATGGTGGTGATGGTGGTGATGATGATGGTGATGGTGGTGATGGTGATTGTGTTGGTGGTGGTGGTGATGGTGGTGATGGTGGTGATGGTGATGGTGGTGATGGTGATGGTGTTGTTGGTGATGGTGGTGATGGTTGTGACGGTGATGGTGGTGATGGTGATGTTGGTGATGGTGATGATGGTGATGCTGAAGGTGATGCTGATGGTGGTGATGGTGATCATGGTGATAGTGATCGTGGTGATGGTGATGTTGATGATGGTGGTGATGGTGATGGTGGTGATGGTGGTGATGGTGAAGGTGATGGTGGTGATGGTGATGGTGGTGATGGTGATGGTGGTGATGGTGATGGTGATGTTGATGGTGGTGGTGGTGGTGATGATGGTGATGGTGATGGTGATGTTGGTGAAGGTGATGTTGATGGTGGTGATGGTGATGGTGGTGATAGTGATCGTGGTGATGGTGATGGTGATGTTGGTGTTGGTGATGGTGATGGTGGTGATTTTGCTGATGGTGATGGTGGTGATGGTGATGGAGGTGATGTTGGTGATGGTGATGGTGATGTTGGTGAAGGTGATGTTGGTGATGGTGATGTTGGTGATGTTGGTGATGTTGATGATGGTGGTGATGGTGATCGTGGTGATGGTGGTGATATTGAAGGTGATGGTGATGGTGGTGATGGTGATGGTGGTCATGGTGGTGATGGTGATGGTGATAGTGGTGATGGTGATGGTGATGTTGATGGTGGTGGTGGTGATGATGGTGATGGTGATGTTGGTGAAGGTGATGTTGGTGATGGTGATGTTGGTGATGTTGGTGGTGGTGGTGATGGTGGTGATGGTGATCGTGGTGATGGTGATGGTGATGGTGGTGGTGGTGATATTGGTGTTGCTGATGGTGTTGGTGATGGTGGTGGTGGTGATGTTGGTGAAGGTGATGTTGATGGTGGTGATGGTGATGGTGGTGATAGTGATCGTGGTGATGGTGATGGTGATGTTGGTGATGGTGATATTGGTGATGGTGATGGTGGTGATTTTGCTGATGGTGATGGTGATGGTGGTGATGGTGGTGGTGATGGTGATGGTGGTGATGGTGGTGATGGTGATGATGGTGATGGTGGTGATGGTGGTTGTGATGGTGATGGTGGTGATGGTGGTGGTGATGGTGGTGGTGGTGGTGGTGATGGTGTTGATGGTGGTGATGGTGATGGTGGTGATGGTGATGGTGGTGATGGTGGTGATGCTGATGGTGATGATGATGGTGATGGTGGTGATGGTGATTGTGTTGGTGGTGGTGGTGATGGTGGTGGTGGTGATTGTGATGGTGGATGTGGTGATGGTGGTGATGGTGGTGGTGATGGTGGTGATGGTTGTGATGGTGATGGTGGTGATGGTGATGTTGGTGATGGTGATGCTGAAGGTGATGGTGGTGATGGTCATGGTGGTGATGGTGATCGTGGTGATAGTGATCGTGGTGATGGTGATGGTGGTGATGGTGATCGTGGTGATGGCGATGATGGTGAAGGTGATGGTGGTGATGATGATGGTGATGGTGGTGATGGTGATGGTGGTGCTGATGATGGTGATGGTGGTGATGGTGATGGTGGTGATGGTGATGGTGGTGATGGTGATGGTGGTGATGGTGATGCTGATGGTGATGTTGGTGATGGTGATGTTGCTGATGGTGATGGTGATGGTGGTGGTGGTGATGGTGATCATGGTGATGGTGGTGATGGTGGTTGTGATGGTGATGGTGGTGAAGGTGGTGGTGATGGTGGTGGTGGTGATGGTGTTGATGGTGGGGATGGTGATGGTGGTGATGGTGATGGTGGTGATGGTGGTGATGATGATGGTGATGGTGGTGATGGTGATTGTGTTGGTGGTGGTGGTGATGGTGGTGATGGTGGTGATGGTGATGGTGGTGATGGCGGTGGTGGTGATTGTGTTGGTGGTGGTGGTGATGTTGGTGATGGTGGTGATGGTGATGGTGGTGATGGCGATGGTGATGATGGTGATGGTGGTGATGATGGTGATGGTGATGATGATGGTGATGATGGTGATGATGGTGGTGATGGTGGTGATGATGGTGATGGTGGTGATGATGGTGATGGTGATGATGATGGTGATGGTGGTGATGTTGGTGATGGTGGTGATGATGGTGATGGTGGTTGTGATGGTGATGGTGGTGATGGTGGTGGTGATGGTGGTGGTGGTGGTGTTGATGGTGGTGATGGTGATGGTGGTGATGTTGATGGTGGTGATGGTGATGATGATGGTGATGGTGATGGTGGTGATGGTGGTGATGGTGATGGTGGTGATGGTGGTGATGGTGGTGATGATGGTGATGATGGTGATGGTGGTGATGATGGTGATGGTGGTGATGGTGGTGATGATGGTGATGGTGGTGATGATGGTGATGGTGGTGATGGTGGTGATGGTGATGATGGTGGTGATGATGATGGTGATGGTGGTGATGGTGTTGGTGGTGATGGTGATGGTGATGTTGGTGATGGTGATGATGGTGGTGATGGTGATGGTGGTGTAGGGGGTGGTGGTGTGGTAGGGGTCAGCCTCACCCCTGACTCAGTGTGCGGTTCGAATCGCTCCCATGCCCCAGGTTGTAAATCTTGGACTTATTTGGGTGTTGTGAACTAAGATGCAGTAGACAACAGGTTCCGATGAAAGAATGTTGGGGTAAAAATTCACTTGGTTGCGCCACCCGTTAGCGCCTTAAGAGGGCGCTAATGGGGCGCAAAGCCGCTAACGCCCGGGCGCAGCGATGTTTGCGCCGCTCGAGAACTTAACTTGAGATTGTGCGGCGGCGCTAAAACTTACCGCTGCGACCACCTGCGCGCGCAGATTGTGACGTCATTCCATGGTGCAACGCCCTTGGGGCACCCCGTAGCGGAAATTGAGTGGCGCCCCCTGCCTTACCGCCTGGCGCTTCCAACGACCAGAAGACTGGAACGCTATCAATCACTGTGGGGCTGGGGGGGGCGCTATTTAAAGGGGGCCTCTTCCTGTCTTTTATTGTTGGTGGCATTTTTGAACTACGCATTCTGAGAGAGAGAGGGAGAGACTTCTGGAGAGATTCAACGTTGTGTGAAGGAGTTTTGGGTACTGAGCAGCACTTTGCAGGTTCATTTTGATTTGCCATTCCTTGTATCGATTTAGCAAAGACCGTGGGAGCTGCACTCTGAGCTCTTTGCCTGGTGCTCTCCATTGTTCTTTCCAGCACATTTGATGTGCAAGTCTCTCCAGGCCGAGATTCAAGGCAGCAATGAACAGGATGTGGATGGAAAGCAAGATTAACCATCCCCTTTAAGAACTGGCCCGTGCCATTGTGTGTGTGTTCCATTGCTGACTGACATTACATGAGCTTCGCCAGCGCTCCGAGTTAGCGCCTCACTGCTCGGCCTTTGCGCCTTAAGAGAGGTGTGCAGCGCCTGCTTTAGCGCTCCACTCACCTCCCGGGGCGGTAAAAGTGAAGTTTCCCGTCAGTGCCGATAATTAGCGCCAGGCGCTAATATTTGCGTCCGGACGATATTTGCGCCCCAAATGGGGCGCGACCTAATTTCTACCCCGTTGACTTTTATTAAAAGAAAAAGGTAACAAACTTAAAACACACTTAACACTTAAACAGGTTGGGCAACACACGGTACAGGTGAGGGAGAAGGACAATATACAAAGACCCTTATCCCTCCCAAAAATCCCACTATCTAGCTAGGTTTCGGTTTCAGGAGATCAGGGATAATGCTCACCAAACAGGGGTTTTGACAGGGCGAAATCCAGCCAGGTAAGTTGATTGCGATGGTGGTCTGGTCGTCGAGTGTCTTGCTGGAACTTGCTGCTTCTCTCCTCCTCCTGCTCGTGTCGTGTGGCTGGTAGACCTGTCTGTGTCTTGCTGGAACGTGCTGCTTCTGGAACAGAGCCGAGAGAGAGCTTCTTGGGGGATTGGGCCCTCAATTATACTGTTCGGACCCCTTTGTCTTTTTCGCACCAAAACCCCTTACTAAAACGGTTTTGTGTTGAAGTGATTTAGGTTTCAGTTAAGGCCCGTTCATTCCATTGTCTTGGTTTTGCGGGCTTGTTAAGTTTTGATGGGTTTAACTTGGTGTTAAATTGTCCTGAACTCTCTTCTTACTGAACTGTTGTAACTGCTTGATGGGCCTTCAATTATGCTAAATTGAAGTGGCCTTGTCAAAACCAAATCAAATCCTGGTCATTGTAAGACCTCGTCAACAGTAACGACCCTACCAAGTGTCAAATGGCTTGCGTCCTGTCGGTCTGTTGTTCAATCGGAGCCCGCATTGTCCTCATGTTTTGGGTTTCTTGCTGGGCCTAGCACTCCTATCTTTATGCATGTCTTTAATGGGTTCTGTGTTTTGGGTGGGGCTGCTTTCTCCCAGGGCCTATTGTCCAAATGTTAATGTTTGCTGGGGCTTGAATGAGGTCATTCCGATTCCCAGACAAATGCCAAAGCTTGGTTTCGGTCTTAAATTCCTTATGTTAGGCCCAAATGCATTTTTATCACTCTGGGGCAGTTCCAAAGTCCTTTTTCCTGAGGTTTTGGGGATCTGCAAATTTTGGAAACTTTACAGTGGTGATGATTGTTATGTGGTGATGGTGATGGTGATAGTGATGGTGGTGGTGATGGTGGTGATGGTGATGGTGATGATTATGGTGATGGTGATGATTATGGTGATGGTGATGGTGATGGTGATGATGGTGGTGATGATGGTGGTGATGGGGATGGTGATTGTGGTGGTGATGTTGGTGATGGTGGTGATGGTGGTGATGATGGTGCTGATGGGGATGGTGATTGTGGTGGTGATGTTGGTGGTGGTGGTGATGGTAATGGTGGTGATGGTGGTGATAGTGGTGGTGGTGATGGTGGTGATGGTGGTGGTGATGGTGATGGTGGTGGTGATGGTGGTGATGGTGGTGATGATAGTGGTGATTGTGGTGATGTTGGTGATGGTGGTGATGGTGATGGTGGTGGTGATGGTGGTGATGATAGTCATGATTGTGGTGATGTTGGTGATGGTGGTGATGGTGGTGGTGATGTTGATGGTGATGGTGGTGATGGTGGTGGTGGTGGTGGTGGTGGTGATGGTGGTGATGATGGTGGTGATGGTGATTGCGGTAATGATGGTAGTGATGGTGATGATAGTGGTGATGGTGGTGATGGCGGTGATGGTGATGCTGATGGTGATGATGGTGGTAATGATTGTGGTGGTGGTGATGGCGATGATGGTGGTGATGGTGATGGTGATGATTGTGATGGTGATGATGGTGGTGGTGATGCTGGTGATAGTGGTGGTGATTGTGGTCGTGCTGGTGGTCATGTTTGGGGCTATGGTAATGATGGTGATGGTGTTCGTGATAGTGGGGATGGTGATGATGGTGATGGTAATGGTTGTGGTGATGCTGGTGATGGTGATGGTGATTGTCATGGTGGTGATGGTGGTGATGGTGGTAGTGATGGTGGTGGTGGTGGTGATGGTGATGGTGATGGTGATGGTGGTGGTGATGGTGATGGGTGGTGGTGATGGTGATGGATGGTGGTGACGGTGATGATGGTGGTGATGGTGATTGTGGTGGTGATGGTGATGGATGGTGGTGATGGTGATGGTGGTTGTGATGGTGATGGTGATGGTGATGGCCAACCCCCCCCCACCCCCCCACTTTTTTTTTCTCCTAGAAGCTGGCAGCTGTCCTTCATTCTGCCTGTGGATTTCACACTTCTTTCAGCCTTAACCTGTCATATCAACACCACCTCTTGCCTTGCATATCTCTTAATGTCTCTTAATGTCTCTTTATCTCCCCTTTTGTTCCTTTATCCCCTCCCCCTTTTCCCAGCTTTATCCTGGCCTTAAATCTATTTGATTTCCGGCTCTTTCAGTTCTGACGAAAGGTCATCGGCCTGAAACGTTAACTCTCTTTCTCTCTCCACGGATGTTGTCTGGCCTGCTGAGTTTTTCCAGCGTTTTCTGTTGTTATTTCGGATTTCCAGCATCCGCAGTATTTTGCTATCGTATTAGTAGTTATAACAACTTGCTTGTAGCAATAAGTTAACACAGCAATTCAGAGGATAGTTGAACTTACTCAAATTTGCTATTCTTAACAGTGGAAATGAGGTAATGGATCTATGTAAGTAAACAAGAGCTATTGTGCTCTGACAGAAAGGGTGGAGAATAATGACAAACCGGGGCCTATAGGAAAGGTCATCAACCTGAAACGTTAACTCTGTTTCCCTCTCCACAGATGCTGCCTGACCTGCTGAGTATTTCCAGCATTTTCTGTTTTTATTTCAGATTTCCAGCATCCACATTATTTTGCTTTTATTCTATAGGAAACAGGTTCTTTTGCTTGTCTTAGTAAAACAGTTTATCAAATTGAAACAGGCTTTTTGACATAAAAACGGCACTACCTACAACACAGAACATTTGACAGGCTTGGGTCATTATTGTCCAAACAAAACCAATGTAGTTTCTAATGCGTTAGCTCCTCAATGGCTCCATGAGTTTACTCAGTGAGCAGCTGAGCTATACAAGACATGGAAGATCACAGGTTTGATCTGAGTTGGTTGATCTTAACCAGGACAGGTGTGGAGGTGTTATAATCAGCAACAGTGCCCTGGGTTAAATGCAGGTTGTTGTTGGATTAGAAAGGGGTGAAGTACCATAGAGCAACTGGAAGGGATTAATGGATACCAATCAGGAGCAGGAGCAGGAGGCCTAGCCAGTTTTCCTCTCTCTAGCTCAACAGTCTGAGGGCAACTGTAGCTTAACTAATGCCACCCTGGCTGAGATCAACTAACTCAGCAAAGATTTGGGGATCAAACTTGGGACCTGCCTGGTCTGTTTGGTGCAGTTATTCACTGGCTAACGGACTTCAATCTTTCGGAGTGCTTCGGACTATTACATTTCTTTGATATCCTCCAAAATGCCCATAAAGCTCCCACTGCTACCCCCTGCACTTTGAATGCCAAACTTTGCAAACTAGATTTAACACAACAGGTGGAACCACAAGATATTGCTAAATTCAGAGTACTTTTTTTTAGCCAGGACATTCCTATGGTCCTCAGTAATTAAAGTTTTATCCTCCATGTTCTGAATGAAAATATAACATTTGACACTGGCATTCTTGTTTCACTCGGGATATATGTATCTGGACTGCTATTTGGACACCACTGCTAAGAAAAGCTCAATTTGAAAATGTGCCGTTTCCCCATTAGAATTCCCATCTGTACCATACCAATTTTTTCCCTAGCCAGGCGAGTGCAGTTCCATGTCTAATTTCTGTCTCGTGTGCCTCTGCTCAGTCCCATTGAATACCCCTTGGGGAGGGTGCCCGGTGTAAAGGGACATTACTGCTGAATTATAGCTGTTGAATGTCGGCAATCTCAAAGAGAAATGGCGAAGATGAGCCCGAGGTGCTCCGAGCCTGAGCAATTGGCCGGATTTGGTTCTCAGCGGTGAACGAATGGCACTAGCTGTTCATTACACTTGCACTTGTCCATAGACTTTCTATGCGGCTTTGCAATGGAACATACTGTGAATTCGAGAGCCAAAAAGTGCAGCGTCCTCTACAGGGCATCTGAGACCTGTGTGAACAGGGCAAGCAACTGTGTCCTTAACCAATCAGATTGAAGAATCATTAATGAGCAGCGCAGAGTCTAGGGCTCGATTTGAATAGCCCTGAGGAGGCGGGTTTGGAGGCGGGTCTGTTGAGAAAATCAGGAAAAATGGCTTCAGACACCCAACCTGCCCCCACCCAATTTTCCTGACTGTCTGTTTAGCCGCTCCCAAACTGACCCGTCTCCAACCGGTGGGACAGGTAGTTAAGGCAGTTAACAGCCTATTTTGATAGTGGTTTCCCATTTTCGTGCTTCTGGCTCCTGTTTCCCAACTAGTCAGAAACAGGCCAGGTTCAAGGAGACGAGTTGCTGGAGGACATGATTTGTATTCATTGGTGAAGCGCTTTAAAAGCATCCCTGAAACATGGTTGACATTCAAATGCAACAACTTTGCTGTTGTAGGCATGGGATAACATTTTGCACATCTACTGACCTTCTGACTGTTCATGCTGACACCCATCTGCAGTGTGTCATGAATGGAAATATTTCAGGCCACTTCGACTGTGCGCTTGCAAGATTTAAATCTATAGCAAGGGGATGGGAAACATTTATGCTCTCTCAGCCTGGTCCTCATAATCAGGGGAGTAGAAGCCGCGTGGCTCACCACATATCTTCCTGGGAAGAGGAGTAGGAGGAGGACGAGGGGAGCCTTGCATGCCCTGTTGTGACCAATGCAGCATCCCTCCAGTTCACTGCTGCCTGTCAACCAGGGTATGCACACTGCCATGCCACACTACCATAAGCTTACTCTTCGACCATAGGTGGCCACCATATGGCTCTGTAATTGCAGGTGACACTTGTCCAACGTTATACTTCATCTCTGCTATACCCTCTTATTTCCTATCAATGTTACCATCAGCATTACAAATGTAAGTCGCCCTGAGCCCTCAATGCGCTTTTGCCATTTCCCAGAACACATAGGCCACACAATCAACTGTTTGACATAATTTATCTTTAACACATGACAAAATATACCAACAACAGTCAGAAAAAAAAGAAACATCACCCAAGTGAGTCCCCTTGTGACTATAGGTGCTTACTTTTTCTCTTACGCGTGCTTCTACGTGGTGCTTTCCCTGTGGCTTCTGCAGATGTAGAGGTACCTTGCTGACTAGGATGCTACGCCTGCTTAGACGCCTTGGGAGGGCGTCCTCTGGGTTTGGGAGCCTGGGAGGGCTCTTCAACAGTCTGCTCTTCCTGCGGCTGTACAGGGGCTGAAACGGCCATCTCAGTTGTCTCTGCAAAGTGGGTCTCTGACCGAGGGCTCCGTAGTGGCATGGTCGTGCGAGCGCTTTGAGAGGAGCCCACACTTCCTTCTGTCCTGCCAACAACATCCCTCTCATGGGTCAGCTCTCAGAGCTGGCAAGTGGCAGGAGGGTACCTTACTGCACTTCAGGGGGGCCATGAGGACCCGTATCTGCACTGGCAGTCCTCCTCAAAAGGACGTCCATGAAGCTCTGGTCTCTCTGCTCAATAGCTGCCCATCGCTCCTCCAGAGATGTCAGTCTATTCTGAACAGTCACCATGTTTTCCTGACTCTGGCAACTTATTTTCTCCATGGCCGTAGCCATCCTTTCCACTGAGGTAGCCATCCTTTCCACGGAGGTTGCCACCCTATCCATGTTGGTGCGTTCATGCGCCATTGCCTCCACCACGGCAGAGCTGATGTTAGAGATGGACTCCTCCATTCCCTCCACACTCGCACTAATCCTGGAGGCAAACGCTTCCAGAGACTCCTGCACTTGTTCCTGTATTTCCCGAACCGTTCTTTTTCTGGATGGCCCCAGAGGCACAGTGTCTGTATGCAGCTCAGCAGAGCTAGGAGAGTCCTATGACCTCCACCGAGGACTCTCCACTGTTGTTGCTGTCTCCACCATCTGCTGATGCTCACTTGTGTGCTATGATAGACCAGGTGGCAACACTAACTCGCGATGGCCCCACCGAGGTGTGCGTTGCTGTGCTGGTGCTGGGAGCGCTGAGTCCTGATGATGCTGCTCCCTCAGAGGCTTCAGGTTCCTGTGAGGAGATGTCTGGGTCTTCGTCCTGAACCGTGGGGAGGGGGGCGCTCGATGGTCCTGTGGGAGAGTAAAGGCTTGAATTAGACATCTGATATTGATGTAGCAGACACATCCTTTTGAGCAGATGATACAAAGCGATTCTCTATGAACATCATATGCCATTACTTTCTGAGAGGGATGAAAATCTATTATGTCACCAGCTTCCTCTAGTGTGCCCGTCTCTCCATCGCCCACTTCCAGGTCCTTGCCACCTCCAACAATCTCGTTTGCAGCCTCCTCAGCACTGGTCAATGTTGCAAGGGAAGCTGTTCCTCCTCCAGTCATTACTCTCTCCCTCTTATTGTGGGCTATCTTTTCCTGCAAGGAGGGACACAAGCGGTGTTTCAGCTACAGTGATGGAGTGAGTGTGAATAATCCCTACCATAGAAGATTTGAGTGAGACGAAGATGGGGTAAGGTGCCAAGAGGAAGGTAGCTCCCTGTGCGTTGTTAGTTGTTATCACTGCATGACAGTGAGAGCGAGTCTAAGGAGTGCATAGGCAGGATGCTGAAGTGATTCAGTGCAGAGACAGAGATGGATAGGAAAGGGTGCAAGGGAAGTAAAGGTAACGTGGGATGTGAAGGAGCAGGCTTCCAAAGCAGAGTGCAGGTGATGAGAAGAGAAGGGAAGCAGAGTGAAGGCAAGTGAGATGGGATACTCCCTTTTGATGTTCTCACAAGATCATTAAAACTTTTGTGGCACTGGATCCATGAGCGTGCATAAATGGACCTTGCGCTCACCTCCTGAGCAATGCGCAGCCAGGTTGCCTTTGTCTGCTGAGGAAGCTTCCTCCGGCCATCAGGAGGGAAGATAATCTTTCTGCGCCCTCTGACAGAATCGACAAGAACTTGGAGGGACTCATCATTAAACCGAGGAGCTGCCTTGCCTCTGGAAGAAGTCATAGCTTTGAAAAGAAGTGCAGGAAACCACAATGGAAAGGCTCAGGCTGGAAGGCACCTTTAAAATGAGCTGCTATTATGACGTCATCAGAGGCGGCCAGCCGACCCGATCCCACTCATTGGACCGGCCAGCACGCCTCCATGAAATTAACAAGGTACTTGAATAAAAATCGCAACTCTGCAGCTGTTCCCACCGGAAGCGGCTCTGGAACCTGCCCACCACGCAACCCAACTCCAACCCGCCTCAGGAATTAAAATCGAGCCCTAAACCAGGAAGTGTCAGTTAAAATATTTAATTCAATGTCAAATCAGGTACAGAAAGAGAAATAAAGGGAAGGAAAGAAAGAGGGGATTAAGAGAGAAATAAAAGAGACAGAAAGAAAAAGTGAAAAAAAGTTTTAATTAATTTTTTTATTTTTTTAAATCTCCAATAATAATAAAAGCTGAAGGAATGAGACTCCACACTTGTAGAAGTTTATTTTCAGTGCCAGAGAGGTCGTTTGGCAGTAATTAAGACTTAGCAGCCGTTACACTGGAATGGACAAGCCCTAACTTTTTCTAGTGAGTTTATTTCATATTTATGAGGTAAGTACAGCAACTTCATGCCATTGAATGTATTTAAATTGTGAGTCAGACGACGAGATACTGTTATTGTGCAGTTTTTGGAGTAGCATGGCGTCTCAGACAGTAACTTCCTGATTTCCATGTTTAACTGTGCATGTGCGGTCGCCGGAAGTTGCTGTCTGATTTCCACTTAAATAACGATGAGTGCCTCACCGTTATTTCTGTTGCAAAATCCAGTCTACAATGTTACAAACCATGCATATATATTGGTCTCGAAGCTAAGAAGCGCACAGTGTGTGATCCCACAGTGGAGATTTTGGCCCATGGATGCTCCAGACACCAGGATTCACTGATTCACCAGTCATTTGAGGCCAGTGGAAACACCAACCATCAGCTCGTAATGGAGGATTCCAGGCACAGTCATATCTCCCAGGAGGGACATATGGGTATAAAAGGAAAATGCATTAGAAAAATCTTTCCATAACCTAACTGAGATGATATTTGAATAGGGTTGCCAAATCTGATTGGACCTATTCTTGGAGGTCTCATCACATGACCTCCTGCTTTCAACCACCCCATTCAGACAAACAGCTTTTTTCCCCATCTCCAATATTTTTTCTAACTAATAAATGAAAGTGTCCAAAGAAAATGAAAAAAAAAACACAATGTTTTTAATGTCCCTATAATTTTTAGAGTGCGATAGCATATTTTGTGCCATAGCTTCATTAATATTTGGATTGCATGCAATAATATTGAAATGAATACCGTGTGCAATTTCTTGGGTTTTTACCTTCAAATCCCATTTTGAGTGGGCACAAAGGAAGTTCCATGTGTGATGTAACTCTTAAATGGAAACAAGCTTTGTATGTTTAGTTTTGCAATGCTTACAGTACCTTTAGTACAGTACTGTCTTTTTATTAAAAATGTTTTCAATATTTCTGAAATGCTCATTAGTACTATGCAATCAATAATTGTAATAATTTTGGGGACAATTTTCATTTAAGCATTTCAGTCTGTTGCTCACGGTAAGTGAAGCATTTACAGTACTTCAGCAGAACAGATCAAACAAAGGCATATAACGTTTTCAGATTTTTGCATATTTGGCTAGGAGGGGATTTTGAGTTAATTTATTTTATGTGTTGCTATGAAGTTAAATTAAGTTCACAAGGGGTTAATTCCCAGAAACACATAAGTTATCCATGATGCCAATTATGACCTTTAGCTGAAGTAACAGACAAAATAGACATTGTGCACTCTCACACTACCATATCAGTTTGAGAAAATGGGGGAGGTTGTTGGCGCATTCCAGGGATGTTCTCACCTCTAGGATTGGAATGGTTACCATTCAGAGGGACCTAATTGGGGCCTAGCTTGGCAGACTATGTGATTGCCATGGCTCCCACACCAAGGTGGGGGAGGTTTCTTATTCAAAGTGGTAGCTTTGATTGGCAGCTTGGTGAGATAATTCTTGACAGAGCCCAGCTGGGGGAGGTAACAATTTTTTTTAAATATTCATTCATGGGATGTGGGCATCGCTGGCAAGGCCAGCATTTATTGTCCATCCCTAATTGCCCTTGAGAAGGTGGTGGTGAGCCACCTTCTTGAACCGCTGCAGTCCGTGTGGTGAAGGTACTCAAACAGTGCTGTTAGGGAAGGAGTTCCAGGATTTTGACCCAGCGTCTGTGAAGGAACGACGATATACTTCCAAGTCAGGATGGTGTGTGACTTGGAGGGGAACTTGGAGGTGGTGGCGTTCCCATGTGCCTGCTGCCCTTGTCCTTCTAGGTGGAAGAGGTCGCGGGTTTGGGAGGTGCTGCCGAAGAAGCCTTGGTGAGTTGCTGCAGTGCATCTTGTAAATGGTACACACTGCAGCCACGGTACGCCAGTGGTGGAGGGAGTGAATGTTTAAGGTGGTGGATGGGGTGTCAATCAAGTGGGCTGCTTTGTCTTGGTTGGTGTCGAGTTTCTTGAGTGTTGTTGGAGCTGCACTCATCCAGGCAAGTGGAGAGTATTCCATCACACTCCTCACTTGTGCCTTGTAGATGGTGGAAAGAGAGTCAGCAGGTGAGACACTCGCCGCACAATACCCAGCCTCTGACCTGCTATGTTGCCACAGTAGTTATGTGGCTGGTCCAGTTAAGTTTCTGGTCAATGGTGACCCCCAGGATATTGATGGTGGAGGATTTGGCAATGGTAATACCGTTGAATGTCAAGGGGCAGTGGTTAGACGCTCGCTTGTTGGAGATAGTCATTGCCTGGCACTTGTGTGGCACGAATGTTACCTGCCACTTATCAGCCCAAGCCTGAATGTTGTCCAGGTCTTGCTACATGCGGGCATGCACTGCTTCATTATCTGAGGAGTTGCGAATGGCACTGAACACCGTGCAGTCATCAGCGAACATCCCCACTTCTAACCTTATAATGGAGGGAAAGTCATTGATGAAGCAGCTGAAGATGGTTGGGCCTAGGACACTGCCCTGAGGAACTCCTGTAGCGATGTCCTGGGGCTGTGATGATTGACCTCCAACCACCAGAACCATCTTCCTTTGTGCTAGGTATGACTCCAGCCAGAGGAAAGTTTTCCCCCCGATTCCCATTGACTTCAGTTTTACTAGGGCTCCTTGATGCCACACTCGGTCAAATGCTGCCTTGATGTCAAGGGTAGTCACTCTCACCTCACCTCTGGAATTCAGCTCTTTTGTCCATGTTTGGACCAAGGCTGTAATGAGGTCTGGAGCCGAGTTGTCCTGGCAGAACCCAAACTGGGCATCAGTGAGCAGGTTATTGGTGAGTAAGTGGTGCTTGATAGTATGATCCAGGTATGAATGTTAAACTTTTGGCTTCCTTCTCAACTGGAAGATACAGTCTGCAGAAGTTTGAGTCCTACACAGTCAGAGAGAGAGGTTTTCTAAGTTCATGCCAGTCAGTTCAGCATTGCTAATTTGAAAAGTAAGGTAGACCCATATTAAAGGGGCAAAGTTTGTGCAATCTATTATTTTAATGAGCAACAGGAAACAGGTGCCTCTAACTATGAACTGTATTCTGTTCATTCCTGTATTTTATGTAAAACAACCCAATTTGTTGTCTTATGTTTAGCGTCATCGCAGAAGAATGCTTATTAATCTGTCTTCTGAAAGATAGGAGAAATACTCATGGTGTCACATGTGAGATTACAGTATCCAGTACACACAACAAGGAGTCTTATGGTTACAGACCTGGATCATACTATCATTTACCTACATATTGGGTAGTAAAAGTACACCTCTGATTAAAGGGAATATAGAGATGGCTTACGGGAATGTCCAGCGATGTTGGTCCAAGAGAATGTCAAACCCAAAATTCATAACTTGACGAGGAATTCATCCAACAGCAATTTTCACAGGAATTGAAGGAGCCACAAGGCATCTAGGTGCAGGTGGCAAGTGAGGGTAAAGTTAATCATTGCATGGCCCACAAAGACAATATTTTATGGTTGAAATGGTACAATATGAAAGAGGGCATTCCACGGAGATCACCATGGCATCTGGTCTGTAGTGGTTGCACCTGAGATTATGCCACCAACCATATCTGCAGGCATTGGTACACCTATTGCCAATGACCAAGGACAACTGCCAATCGGGAATCAGTTACAAAGATTTTCCAGCTGCTGCAGGGACATCTGCAACCAACCTGAAACATAGGGATGGCACTGCCACTGGCAATCAAGGTCACAAAAGCCCTCAACTTTTCTGTGTTAGATAATTGTTCTGTATCTGCTAGCCACACTTGCATTAAACAAGTGACTATTGCATTGTTCAGCGTGTCCAGCGCTTTCACCTTCACTCTCATTGAAGAGCAACAGGAGCATGACACAGCTACCCAGTTTTACTGCACTGCTCCATATCAGAAAGTTCAGGAGGTCATTAGCCTATCCATTGGATTCCTGCTCCTTCTCTGCCACCATCACTTTCTCCTTCTCATTTGTTACCTGTGACTCTTCAAGCTCACTGCATACTCCAGCATGTGTGTAGCTATGCTGGTGCTTGCAGATGTTGATGAGAGGGATGAAGGGTGCGGGGCAGTTCTGTCCTGTTCTGGACCACTGGCACTGCCACCAGGCTGTTCTTTCAGGTCTGCAGTGGCAGAAAAGGAACAAATGTTATAATGTTGATTAAAGGAGTTATCTTCAAGCAGAACTTGTCTTGCAGTATACTGTGTGTGATGTTTGTGTGGCTGTGCACATGCTTATGTGACAGTGAATGTGAAGGGGCCCTGCTGCTTCAGCTTCCCTCATTTCCTCCTTCCTCTCAGATGCAAGGATACCAAGGGTGGCTTTCTCCAATGGAATAAAGTGCTTGTGATTTCTGAACCCTCTTCCAGTTTCTGCTGGTGCCATCTCGTGCAAATAGAGAAGTAGTCTTCTGATATTATAATCTAAAGGAGCACATGGACAGTGAAAAGAATATGCACAACATGCAGCCCATCCTAGGGGTTAGTAAATGACCATGCTTCTTGAAGCTATTTGGGTACATTGATTTGATTTGTGAAGCCCTTCAAAGTTTTATCTTTAAATTTGTTCTCAGGGCGTGGGTGAAACTAGCAAGGCTGTATTTGTTGCCAATCCCTGGTTGCCCTGAGAAGGTGGTGGTGTACCTTCTGCTTGAAAGACTGCAGTCTTTCTAGAGATGGCGCTCCCATAATGGTGTTAGATCATTAGAATTCCAGGATACTGACCCACTGATGATGAAGGAATGGCAATATATGTCCAAAACAGGATGGTTTGTGACTTGGAAGGGAACTTGAAGATGATAATGTTTCCATAAGATTGCTACTCGTGTCCTTCTTGGTGGTAGAGGTCTCATGGGAGGGAAGCAACCTTAATGAGTTGCTGCAGTGCATCCTGTAGATCGTACATACTGCAGCCACAGTATGCCGGTGAAGGAGGGAGTGTATATTAAACCCAATGACAGGGACACCGATTAAGTGAACTGTTCTTTCCTGGATGGTTTGGACTTCCCGAGTGTTGTTGCAGCTGCAGCCTGCCAGAGTATTCCAAAGTACTCCTGACTTGAGCTTCGTAGATGGTGGAGATGCTTTGAGAGGTCAGGAGATGAGCCATTTATCAAAGCGTTCCCAGTTTCTGCTCTTCTTTTGTAGCCAGTGTTGATATAGCTGGGCTTTCTCTTGTTCTAGATGGCCATTACTTGGCACTTATGTGATGTGATGATATCCTTGTCCTCCTGTAAACTGTCATGGGCTGCTTCAGTATTGGGGGAGTTGTGAATGGAGCTAAATACTGGAACCATCAGTGAACAGCTCCAATCCTGAAATTACGATGGAGGGAAGGAGGGAAGCAGCTGAAGATGGTTCCACTTCCCTGAGGAACTCCTGTAGTAATGTACTGGGGTTGTGATGATGTACCTTCCACAACCACAACCATCTTCCTTTGTGTCATGGTATGACTCCAGCCACTGGAGCATTTTTGGTACAGACATGTTAACTTTCTGTGATTCATGTGCAGGACCCGCAAATCCCTCTGAATACCAATATTTACTAGTCTCTCACCTTTTAAAAAATATTCTGCTTTTCCATTCTTCCTACCAAAGTGCATAATTTTACATTTCCCCACATTATATTCCATCTACCACCTTTTTGCCCAGTCACTTAACCTGTCTATATCCCTTTGCAGCCTCTTTGCATCCTCCTCACAGCTTACTTTCCCACCTAGCTTTGTATCATCAGCAAACTTGGATACATTACACTTGGTCCCCTCATCTAAGTCATTGATATAGATTGTAAATAGCTGAGGCCCAAGCACTGATCCTTGCGGCACTCCACTAGTTACACCCTGCCATCCCAAAAGTGACCCATTTATTCCTACTGTCTGTTTTCTGTCCTTAACCAATCCTCAGTCCGTGCTAATATATTACCCCAATCCCATGAGCCCTAATCTTGTGTAACAACCTCTTGTGTGGCACGCATGGCGAATAGGCCAACTTTATCCTGAAAGCTGCCACAATACTCTATAGTGTGATATCCTCAGAAAATAATGTTACTACAATCAACAACATAGTTTGTTTCCCCCACTGTTTGGTACATATATAAGCCAGAGCAATCAGAGTTTAGAAGAAATGAATGTAATTTGTCCAGCACATTTTTGGCAGAAAAATGTTTATTTGGGAATGAAAAGTCATTACTTTTTCTACTCGCTGGCTTGTAGGCAGGTGCCTTAGTAGATCTAATGGAGTTGCTGATGATTGTTGAAAGTTTTCATATTGATCATTTTGTATGTGTTAGAAGTGCCCTGAGGTTCCAGTAGGGCAGGGCAGAACACAATGAGTGAATTCAATACAAGATGGGAGTACTACAGGACAAGATTCTGTGAGAACTGTAGAGGGTTAGAAGATACTACAGAATAATTTCAATAGAATAAGCTTTTCTTTTCAGTTTCTTTGTTGATTTCTTTCCAGTTTTGACAAAGAGTTTATACCCGAAATGTTAACCTATCTTTTTTCGGATGCTGCTGTGTGTTTTGAGCATTTTCTGCTTTTATTGGATTTCCAGCATTAGCTCTTTTTTTTCTCTTTTTGTCTCTTTATTGAAATACTTTGATTCTTATATAAGTATCAAATAACAAAGAAATTCGTAACAATCTTTCGTTGGACTTCAGACACCAACTAGACTATCATTGTCTTTTTAAAAATGAAAAATTTAAGACAGACATTCTTTGAATTAAGCTGAATTCTGATTGTAGAATCTATCTCTTGAGACTTCTATTATATACATATCTGGCTACTTTTACAATGTGGCATTATTGGTTGCTGGGATTCCGTTTTCTGGATACTATGCACTGTTCTTGATCACAGAAGGTAATTTGTTTTCTGTGGGGGAGATCAACCATTAAATTTAGCAATAAATTTCAGAACGTTGTTTGCCTGGTAACCTAGGTGATTGACCGCACCACTGATAAATGTTTGTCTTCCAGTAAATTGATTCTCCTCGCAGGCTTCTCCTTTTTGGGAGATTTAAAGTGGAACTTTCTCATTCTTTTTCGTCTTCCTGATAGTCTCCTGCAAAGGACAACCTGTAAACCTGTTGGAGCCCAGCCAGCATAAAGAACATAGACTGGTACTCTCAGGGAGAAACTAGATCCAGGCAGCCTTAATGTTCATAAAACCCCATGTTTGCAGCCGTGACCTATTAAAGTGAGGGCTGTCAAGAGATTGGGGATCAATCATTTGCCACCTAAATATTTATTCAGGGTTTGGTGGAGTAACGCAAACTGTTGTAAAGAATTTTAAATTAGAAACAATTTATAGGATGCATACAATTATGAATCCTGCCTCACTGAGGACAAAGAAAACATTGTAGCCACTTTTTTGGAAACAAGAAAGAAAGACTTACATTTATATAGCGCCTTTCACGGCCACCAGATGTCTCAAAGCAGTTTACAGCCAATTAAGTACTTTTGGAGTGGAGTCACTGTTGTAATGTGGGATACCCAGCAGCCAATTTGCGCACAGCAAGCTTCCACAAACTGCAATGTGATAATGACCAGATAATCTGTTTTTGTTATGTTGATTGAGGGATAAATATTGGCTAGGACACCAGGGATAACTCCCCTGCTCTTCTTCGAAATAGTGCCTTGGGATCTTTTACGTCCACCTGAGAGAGCAGACGGGGCCTCAGTTTAACGTCTCATCCGAAAGACGGCACCTCCGACAGTGCAGCACTCCCTCAGTACTGCATTGGAGTGTCAGCCTAGATTTATGTGCTTTAGTCCCTGAAGTGGGACTTGAACCCACAACCTTCTGACTCAGAGGGAGGGAATGGTGGAAGTTTCAAAACAAAGGAAAAGAAAATTGTAAGTGCTTGGAGAGGTAATAGGGCTGACCTTAAGGCTGCAGTTATACTGTAGCTACAAATCACACAGCTTTCCCCCTGGCTGGTAAAGAGCACTGAGAGTGGGGGTGGGGGCGGGGGTGGGGTGGGGCTGGAGTGCACGCATACTCAAAACATGTAGATCAGCTCAGCCTCAATTTACAAAGTATCCAGGAGGGGCTGAGCATTTTTTAAACTAGTTTTGACATGGTTATAATGGATGTTATAATCTATGTGATGTCAAGCTGAAGTGGCATGAGACAGTCTCCTCCAGGGATCTTCCATCACCGCTCTCCAAAGTTAGAAAAATGCTTTGCAATGACACAAAATTAGAAGTATAAGTGGACCTTAATGGGTAGATCTTGACTTTATGCGACAGTGTAAAACGGTTGATAGCGAGTCGGCAGCCTGTTTTAATCTCTCCCGATTTTTATTTCCATTGACTTCAATAAAAATAAAAATCGGGAGAGATGTAACATGGGCTCCCGACTCGCTATCACCAGTTTCACCTATTGCACAAAGTCAAGATCTACCCCTAAGATTTCTAAGAAATTACATGCAGAAAGTCAGAAGTGGACGGTGAATAATAGTGCTCTGCCACCAATTTATGAAAACATATTTAATTTCACATGGGTCTTGTAATTAAAATTAATAATATTGTTAGTAGTGTGATGTAATCACAGGCTTTCCAAATCCAATTTGGATATCAACTTTGGTTCTCAGGAATACCAGCTGGCACTGCAAATGCTAAGTGGTGAATATTGCATCACACTCCTGACTTGTGCCTTGTGGAGGGACTTTGAGGGATCAGCAGGTGAGACGCTTGCTGCAAAGAGACCAGCTTCTGACCTGCTCTTGTAGCTATGGTGTTGATATGGCTGGTCCAGTTAAGCTTCTGGTCAATTGTGACCCCTGGATGTTGACAGAAAAATTATAGTCGGAGCCTCTGAAATTTCTTTCTTAGATTCCCTCAGGATTTAAAATCATCAGGATTTGGCTACCTTAAGTTTAAGTAACCTCTTTAATATAATTTCACTTTGAATAATAACCTTCACTAACTGTTCTACACTCACCTCTGACAGTTCTACAAACTCAATATCCACCTCCTCTATGAAAACTGAGGTAAATAACTTATTTACTATTTCTGCTTTCCCTTTACACTCCACTAGAAGTTTGCCGCCGTCATTTTTTAGTGGCCCAAGCCCTACTTTGACTATCTTTTTATTACTAATGTGCCTTTGGAAAGCCTTTTTATTGCCCCTGATGTTTATATTTTCTAATTATTCTCATACTCCTTCTTAGCCAATCTAATATCCCTTTTTGTAGCTCTCCTATATATTATATCCGCTGAGTCTGTACTAAATGCAGGAGTCTTCCCACAGCCATCATTGCACACATTTTGCCTACGAAATAATGGCGTACCTCCTACCAGCTACTACATTCCTTCATGGTGATGCCCAAGTAGCACAGAATTCCCCTTTAATGGAGATCAGCAGCCGTTTACGAGCTGGCTCATCAATTCCAAACCAACCAGTATGCAGCTGCCTTCTTGCGCACATTTTCCACGTACAAGGAGCACAGGGAAATGAAAGGGAAATGCCTGATGCACAAAATTTGGCACAGCCAGCACTTCTGGCTGCTAATATGGATGCATCCCCTCCCTGGGTGATCACAGGCACAGTTTTGGTAAAATGGATGGAAAAACGCAGAGAGAATGCTCGAACTGGGAGTCCGCACTCATAAAATCACCCCTTATGACCTCTTAGCGTTGGTGCGAAGAGAAGTCCAGCACAACCCAGCCCACCATGAACTGTCCTGATCTGCAGCAACTCATTCCTGGCCCATTAGGCCTGCCTCTCAAATTTTCTGTCACCTTGAAAATTCCGGCCTAATACATAATTGCTAGCATGGGTTTTATAGCATGACAATTCCACTGGTGATTTTGTTTCCTGTGTATCCACCTCTGGAACTCAGCTCTTTGGTGAATCATTGACATTGCTTCAAACATTTCCAAAGCCTTTGACAGGATATGGTATCATCATGCACTTCTAAATAATATTCCTTCAGTTAACATACCTTATAGTACATAAAACCTCCATTCCTCTAACAGTGCCATGGTTGAAATCTCGATCTCCTCCCAGCATTTCAATGTGAAAACCTTGGGGCTGAATTTCTGTGGGGGTTCTCAACTGTATGAAAACCTGGGAGCAGGTTAAGAAATCTGTTGGTCTCGGAAAGGTTGCCAAACTAACTATTGCTCACATTTTGCTTCATCTTACAATGTTACCTCACAGTGCATCTTAACAACACTTTCCTGTAAAATTGGTGCAGCATCACAGAGGGGGTTGCTCAGCATTAGCAACTGCTTTTGTACTGTCCGAATCATCGTAATGCCCAAGTTTAAAAAAGTATTTTGTGTTGATGCCATGACAATGCATTTGCCATTTGTCACATTAAATGTGGCAAATAGCAAACATCGGGCATGCTGCCAACTCAAGGTTCCTGCATGATGCGCGTCCACAGACTCACTTAAGATGGCTGCTGACCATACACTGTTACAAAGGGGAAACATCAGGGTATAGCCCACTGAACACACCTTCACCACACACTCCTAGAATAAATAAAGCATGGCATAACTGGCATAGCTGTTACCTTGATAACCACTAACAAAGCTGTCCTGTCCTGTAAGTGGTTTCCAGGTCTGGCTGCAGAAATATATGCAACAACAACAACAATGTGCATTTATATAACACCTTTAACATAGTAAAACGTTCCAAGGTGCTTCACAGGAGCGTTATCAGATAAAATTTGACCGAGCCACGTAAGGAGATATTAGGACAAGTGACCAAAAGCTTGGTCTAAGAGGTAGGTTTTAAGTAGCGTCATAAAGAAGGAGAGAGAGGCGGAGAGCTTTAGGCAGGGAATTTCAGAGCTTAGGGCCTAGAAAGCTGAAGGCACGGTTGCCAGCGGTGGGGTGAAGAAAATCGGGGATGCACAAGAGGCCAGAATTGGAGGAGCGCAGTGCTCTCAGAGGGTTGTAGGGCTGGAGGAGATAATGATGCGGAGATGCCGGTGTTGGACTGGGGTGGACAAAAATGAGAAGTCGCACAACACCAGGTTATAGTCCAACAGATTTATTTAAAATTACAAGAGGAAATAAGGATAGGGAGGGAACACAAGGATGAGATGCAGTTCTGTGATGGCATCTTTGAGGAATATTAGTCTCTGCTTACAGGTTTCTTTGGAAATGTCCAGTTATGATTGTCTAGCTCTCACACATGGGTGGCAGTTTAAAGGCCAATTGTAACTGATCCATAAGGTGCCAAAGCATTTGCCTAACATACGTCTCTGATCCTCCTCTTTCTTCACCACGACTTGAAAATACAAAGGGATTCCCAGAGTGATATTTATAGCTACTACTGTATATGGAAAGGACACAATGAAATATCCCTGCAGAAACAAGCACAGATAACAGATGGGGTCCAGCTTTAAGAAGTTCTCTGTAAGTTATTTTACAAAACAGCAAAGCAGCTGAACAGGTTAACAGGTGAGCAACTAAACAACAAAGAAGTACTAAAATAGGTGAAACAAGTAGGGCAGCTACCAACAGAAAGCTAGTCCCCTTCAAGATAAAGGATCCAACATATTGGAGAGAGGCTTCTAAGGCAACACCCATTTCATATGGACCCTGAGCAGCTGCAGCACTGTTAAAGAGCTCCAAATGCATTATGACGCCATCCCCTAACTTAAATAAAATTCAAGCCAGTAATAAGTTTAGTGCATGGCAATGTACAGGCTCTCAGTGCCACAGGCAACTTCACGACTGCATTATCGCAGGCCTCTAATGCCTGAACTAAAGACTGAGCATTGTATTATGTCTCGCAAAAGTTTAATACCACCTATTATCTTTGATGCTACGTAGATGTTAGTGACCAACTACTAAATATTTTCTATAGATGAGAGGTAAGCAGGGTCTCTTTGTGGTCCAAATTGACACACTGGAAATGGAAGTTTAAAATTAAGTCAACTCCTACATCTATGTTATTTAAATGTAGGTTGTTGTTGTTGTTGTATCTATGTAAGCTCCTTTGTCTCTTGCACTCTCAGACAGGATAGATAACCATTCTTTCAGTTAAGCCTCCAATCTCTCTCTCTCTCTCTGATACATGTTTTCTTATTTCACTCTATTTTATTGATATTGTTATGGACAGTGCTCGTCTGAACTTTCCTCTCGCTACAACATTCCAAATGCTCTTTCTCCTCCTTACATCCTCAGTGTGGACATCAAGGGGAAAAATTCAGTACCTTAGCGCCAGCAGATGGCGCTAGAGCATTATCGCTGGGGCGAGGCGAATCCAGTGCCGCAGGCCAAATCCTGCCCCCCCCCCCGCAGCGCCGCGGGTAACAGTTATTGCCAGGAGCCTCAACGCCAGGTGGATTGTGATGTCAGTGAGTGTGCAACGCTCACTGACTGCCCTATCTGCAAAATTGATTCTCGCCACCTACCTTAACACCTGGAGTAATCAGCGACAGGGAGAGCTGGCTTGAAGCACCAGGAAGCCGGCTCCAGGGACATTATTTAAAGAGATCATCAGTAATGACTCGCAGCTGTCAGATTAGTGGAGTTTCATTGGTTTCTTATCAGTTTCACATAGTCCAACAGTTTCATTCAGTACTTTCAAGGTTATTTTGTGTCAGGAGTGTTGTGGCAACTAAAAAGTAGCTACATTTATTTTTAAAAAAAATCAAACTTCTACACTTGGTAACATGAATGGGGGCTGTACTGGCATGCCACCTCGCCCTCCAGAATCAATGGTGGAGAGAGCATAGGCAGCGAGAATGATGGGAACATGTGCACAAAGAGATGAGGAGGGACATCAGGGCCCTCACCAGGAGGCCTTACACTCTGAGGGTATTCCGAGAGCACTTCTCCTCCCATCAATGAAGCGAGGAGCAGTGTATTAGACGGCTCCGCTTTACCAAGGAGCTGGTCACAGAACTCTGCCACCTCCTCCAAACAGACCTCCAGCCTCATAGCAGGATGACTTAAAGTCCAGATCCCCTTTGCTCACCACATCCCTATCATTCCATCCCTCTCGCAGGCTGTATCACAGCGCAAAGCTGAAATGACAGACACCACAAAAGAATGGTAAGTGAATTAATAAATTTATCAAAAATCATTGAACACATATTTACAACTGAAATATGAACTATTCACCCTTGTGCAATTCCTTAGTGCCTCTCGTTACTGTGCCTTTGCCTACTCTAGTGCTCCTACAAAGTGTTGGCCCAGTGGCCTCAGCAGGGCTGGTGGAAGGCTGCTGAGAGTCCATGTGGGAGACGTCAGATGGCCTTGCAGGACGCCCTCGACCAGCTCTGGACCTGGAAGGCCCAGCTGTAGATTGCACCACCTCAGCATGGGCGGCAGCAGTCTGGGCTGGCTAGATGACAATCCTGAGAGAGGACAGCAGGTTCCTGCTCTACTGACCCACTGCCACTCCCTGGGGCAGCACCTCAGCATCCCTAGCAATCTGTTGGAGCACAGATTGCTGGCCTGCTGCGACACCGTGAAAGCCCTGGTCGACGGTGGTAGACCCAGCCACGATGGCAGCAGTCAAAGCTTACGTGGCATCAAGCTGAGACTGCATGAGAGCAGTCTGAGATTGGATGCCACCAACCATAGACTGCATTACAGCACTAAATGTTTCGTCGCTTCTGCCTGTGCTGCAATGGAAGCTGCTACATCGCCCATCACACGCAGCATCAGGTCTGGGTTGCCACTGTCTCTCTGGGAGTCTACCATCCTTTGCAGACTGGAACTGATAGGCTCCATGGTGTGCGCAGAGCTCTGTGCAATGTTGGAGGCAGACTCCTCCATGCTCCTTATTGCCGAGAAGCTCTCAGGCACCCTTGCCATTGCACCTACGATCTCCATGTGCATGCCCATCACCCTTCTTCTAAAGGCCTCCCCATCGAGGTCCTCATCTGAGTCCTGTGCAGCAGAACTCGCGCGCGAACTCACCCCCCGGGGAGCTGGCCCTTGAGCTACCCTTTCCCCCTGGCCTTGCTGCAGCCCACTCGTCCCCGGTGCCTCACCCTGTGCAGATCCCGCTACTATACTAGCCTCTAAAGAACACGTAGTGCCAGTATCTGAGCTGGTGCCTGCGGGTGAGACATGCAGTGACGTGGTGTGTTCTTCCGTCTCCTCTTCTCCCTCCTCACTGTCTACATTGCCCTCAGGGACAGGCTGGTCAGGTGCTTGCTCATTATCTGAAAGCATAAAGGCACAAGAGTCAGGTTAAGGTGAGGGGAGGGGGGCAGGAAGGGAGAAATGCATGCATACAGCATGATTAGGTGGAAGGTGTGAAACATTTGTGGGGTGAGGGGGAAGTGGGATGTCAGAAGGAGTAGGGATGAACATACCGTTGTTGTCCCCAAGGGGGTCAACATCGCCAGTGACCATGGTGCCCACCACCTGGCGCCCAGTAATCTGCAGCACTCTATTTTCCAGCGCAGACAGTGGTTGGGTGTCGGCTTGTCCCCTGCCTGTGCACTCCTGCTCCCTCCTGTTGTGAGCCACCTTGGCCTGCAAGAGAAAGGAAAGTGTGTGAGTGAGTGTGGAGCACTGTGTTTGGGTGATGTGCCTGCCATTGTTGAATAGCTGTTATTGTGTGCAAGGTGTGAGATGTGGCTGTGAGTAGGTAGAGATTGTTGGTGGGTGGGTGCTGGGAATCTGGTGCTTTGGGCAGTGTGTGCAAACTGTGGTTCCGATGGTGGTATGTAGCATTTGTTGAAGCATTCACTCACCCTGACCACCCGAGTGAGGTTGTTAAATTTCTTCCTACGCTGTGTCACTGTGTGTAGGTCCTGGGGACCATAGTGCTGTCCGAGACGTGCTGCACTACATCCCTCCACATGGTGCGGAAGACTTACGGCGAGGGCCTCCTGCCACTTGCTAGGTAGAGCACCGTCCTCCGTCTCTGCACAGTGAACGCCAATGCCTCCAATGCTTGATCGTAGAATCTGTGGGCTCTCCGTGGGGCATGGATCTGCCATGAATACAGCTGCTTCAGTCCTCCGGCTCCTTCTCCTTGTCCTGCTGCTGCTTGGTGAGGCAGCTGCACAGCCAGAAATGCTGAGAATGAGGTTCTACAGCATCAATGAACCTCCTCTTTAAGTACTGAAAAAAGCCCGTGGCAATTATGACTTGCGATTAGACTGCACCTGATATTGGTCCACCCTTTGAGTGTAACGCCAATGAGCTTGGGCTTTAAGACTTGAATTAGCGCTCCAATCATTTTTTTGAGCAGCGAGCATGAATTTTGTGTGCAGTCTAAAGCATTAGCGCCTGGCACTAATTCTTCAACTTTTCTAATGATACCGCCCATTCCTGGGCTATTATGAATTTCTAGCCCCAAGACACATAACTGAGGCCGGAATTTTGCCGGTGCTCAGAGGGTGGGTTTGGAGGCGGGTCCGCTGTCAAAATAGCAAAAATTGATAGCGGGTAGGAAAACCGCTGTCAACCCGCCTCCACGCGAGACTCCCAGGTGTTGGGTCTATCAGCGGAGAACTGACCCGACACCTAGCGGCGGAGAGACAATTGAGCGAATTAACTGGCTTGTTAAGAGCCAATTTAATACTATTTTGAGGCTTCCTTCCAATTTTACGTTCTCCCCCACAGGTTACCCACTGCTCAGGGAACACGCCAGCTCACCCTGGCGTGAGTTGAGTCTGCTCTGATGTTTCTGATAAGCTGACAGCTGCAGAAGTGGTGTAAAGGATGCCATGTTGCAGATGGTCAGTTTCAGAGCGCAGAAACTTTTGGTTACTTCATTTGTAAGACATATGGAGATTTCTTTAGCTTGCAAGTATTTAGAGGCAACTGTATTTCCAGTGCCACCTCATTGGAACAACCTCTCTCACCATTGACAGATCGCTTCTGTCATCGCACCTGCAGCTGCCATCTATTGCAGCAACATCGGTGCCCTTTAAAAAATCAGACCTTGGTCCTCCGAATCCTTCCACGATCAGCCCCAACACCAACATCACCAGGCACACCAACAACATCACCAACCTTCTCCGCCATCACCTGATGCTGCACAGGACACAAGGCATCAGCCCCTGACAACATTGCTGCCCAGGAGACCAGCGACGGCATCACCATGGCCAGATTTACTTCACTTGACGCTGTTAACCCTGGCTGCCACATGATGCACCAGGTTGACACCATCCCACACCAGCACCGTGAAGCATCCCTTTAATGTCCAAGCCATTCCATGCACACTCATCGCTATAGTGGGGTGGGGGGGGGGGGGGGGGGGGGGTGGGAGTTATGTCTGAACAGTCACTGGAACTCAGTAAGACACTTCTCAAGGTGCGCTCAGATCTGTCTAATAAGGGGCAGTGTTGGAAAAATAGATTTCATTGTATGACAACACATTACCAGAAACTTCACATGGACATTGGCTAAACCTCTCAAGTGCCTACCCTTGTGTGTTGTTAGTTGGTATACTTGCAGTAGGATGAGGGTGAGTGTAAGGGGTGGCTAGTGAGATAGGGAAGTGATAATGTAGATTGAGAGGAATGGGTGGAGGTGCAAGGTAAATTGGTGTGAGTGAGGATGTGCAGGAGAAGGGTAGGGAAGGCAGAGTTATGGGGATGTGATGAGTGCCACAGCAGGATGAGGTTGAGTGTGGCTTTGCAGTAATGTTTCGTGATCCACTGAGATCATTGAAAGGTTGGCGCCACTGCAGCCAGGGACCCCTGATGACATCCTTGTTTTTGCCCTCCTGTGCAATGTGTAACCAGGCTGCATTGGTGTCCTGGGGAGGTTCTCTTCCGCCATTGGAAGGGAAGAGAACCTCCCTGCGTGCTGTAACTCCCTCCATAAGCATATGGAGGGAGTCATTTGAGAGCCTGGGTGCAACCGTCCACCTCAATGCTGTCAATGCTGTCAAACACTGAAAGAACTGTCAAACTCAATGTGGCCGTGGTCCCTTTAAGGAAACCGGCTGATGACGCGTCATCAAATTACATCATCAGACCCGCTTCCTGTTAATTGGCTGGGTAGCCTGTAGGGCGGGCTTAACAAGGCCAATCAAGGGAAAATCCCTTTGGCAGCCAGGATCGTGACTGGAACCTGGAAACCAGCTCTCCCGCCACCATCCCGACACCGATGATAGAATCGCAGCCATAGTCTCCACTCCAACATATTCTTTCTCAGGACTTCAAAATTCTTAGGGGGAAAAATTCAGTTGGTTAGCGCCTCCTGTTGGCGCCAGCAGCTGGCGCTAATGGGGTGTTGATGCAGTTGTGCCGGGGCGAAGCGAATCCAGCGACGCACGGCAAATCTGGACCACCCATTGCGCCGCCGGCACGAGGTACCGCCGGGGACTTCACGCCAGGCAGATCGTGACCTCAGTGATCATGCAAAATTGATTTTCACCACTTATCTTTGCGCCTCGACCAGACAGCGACAGGGAGAGCAGGCGCACAGCTGACAGAAGCCGACTCCATGACGTTATTTAAAAGCATCAGCATTAATCACTCGCAGCTGTGCAGCAGGTTAGTTTCAGTGGCTTCTTGTCAGTTTCAGCCAGTGGAGCAATTTGTATGAGTAATTTCAAACTTCTTTTTTATCAGCAGTCTTCTGGCAAGTGCAAAGCGGCTACATTTATTGTTCAAAGATTCAAACTGCTACACTTGGCAACATTAATGGGGGCTGTACTGCCACCTCGTCCTCCAGGATCTATGGCGGAGGGAGCGGAGGCAGCTAAAAATACAGGAACATGTGCGCAGAGGGATGAGGAGGGACATCAGGGCTCTCACCAGGAGGCCTTACCCTCTGAGGGTATTCCGACAGCTCTTCTCCTACCTTCAATTAAGCGAGGAGCAGTGTATTAGATGACTCCGCTTCACCAAGGAGGTGGTCACAGAATTCTGCCACCTCCTCCAAACAGACCTCCAGCCTCACAGCAGGATGACTTAAACCCCAGATCCCTTTTGCTCACCACATGCTCATCATACCATCCCTGTGTCATGCCATATCACAGCATCCTCCTGGGCACAAAGGTGAAAGGAGACCATAAAATATTGTAAACTCCATTAACAAATTTATACATAAACATATCACACATATCACATTCACTCTAATAACTAATGACCCTTGTGCCTGCCATAGTTGAATAGCTGTCATTGTGTCCAAGGCGTGAGATGTGGGTGTGAGTGTTGGTAGGTAGAGATTGTTGGTGAGTGAGCACTGGGGGTCTGGTGCTTTGGGCAGTGTGTGAAGCTTGTGGTACAGATGGTGGTATGTAGCATTTGTTGAAGCATTCACTCACCCTAACCACCCGACTGAGGTGGATCTGCCATGAGCACACCTGCTTCAGTCCTCTGGCTCCTTCTCCTTGTTGTGCTTCTCCTTGCTGAGGCAGCTGCACAGCCAGCAATGCTGAGAATGAGGTGCTGCAGTATCAATGAACCTCCCCTTTAAGTACTGGGATGAGCCTGTGGCAGTGCTGACTTGAGATTAGACTGCACCTGATATTGGTCCACCCTTTGAGTGTAACGCCACTGAGCTAGGCCTTTAAGACTTGATTTAGCACCCAAATAATTTCTTTGAGCAGTGAGAATGAATTTTGCGTGCAGTCTAAAGCATTAGCACCTGGCTCTAATTCTATAACTTTTCTAATGATACCGCCCATTCCGGGGCTATAATGAATTTCTAGCCCTTAGTCTTTTTTCCTCCTCCAATCCTCAGACTTTAAAAACCCAAGCTTGGTTTCACCTAATCACGACTTCCAGATTTACTTCCTCCTCTTGTTTGTTCTTTTCAATCTTGGTGGTGTCCTGCACTAGGGACCTTGACTATTCACCTTGGTTCCTCAATTTAAAAAAGATGTGTGTAATATACAGCCACAAGCATTATTTAACAATAATCTAATTTCTCCTTTATACTGTAAGGTTGCATATAAATGACCTCACATTCTTGTCATCAGAAGCAGTGAAGCCCTCATGACAAAAATCCCACCGGAGGCAGAGTTAAATAGGTCCCCTTGGCAGCACGTAGGAAGGTTTTGCCATCTTGGATCTGGCCATGGATAGGCTGACCTCAGTTCACTCAAGCAGGGAAGCAATACTCTTTTGTGATTGTTGGTTAGTACAGATACTGCAATGACACTGGGAAAGGTCTTGGCCAGCTTGATAAAGTTGCTAATGGGACTTTGAACCAAATGCTTGTACACAAGATTGGTACATGAACGAATGCTTTTCATTTGTGTTCACAACTTCCAAGCAACTGCACATGCTCAAATCATGCACACATGCAGAGTCCCTTTTGCTGCTGATTCAGCTGCAAGGACATTGGCACAAACACTGAACCATTTCTATTAGAAGAGGGTTCAACAAAATAAATGGTATGGGTAGTTATGAGTAGATATTTCCAGTTTGCTGTGGTTTTTTGGAGCCATGGTATTTCCTTTCTTTCCTTTGTGTCAGCTGTGGCTCAGTTGGTAGCACCCTCCCCTCTGAGTCAAAAGGCTGTGGGTTCAAGTCCCACTCCAGGGACTTAGGCATAAAAATCTAGGCAGTGCTGAGGGAGTGCTTCACTGTCGGAGGTGCCGTCTTTCGGATGAGACATTAAACCAAGGCCCCTTAGGTGGACGTAAAAGATCCTATGGCACTATTTTGAAGAAGAGCAGGGGAGTTATCTTCAGTGTGCTGGCCAATATTTATCCCTCAACATCACTAAAAAAAAACAGATTATCACGTCATTATCACATTGCTGTTTGCGGGAGCTTGCTGTGCGCAAATTGGCTGCCGCGTTTCCTACATTACAACAGTGACTACACTTCAAAAAGTACTTCAATGGCTGTAAAGCACTTTGGGACATCCAGTGGTCGTGAAAGGCGCTATATAAATGCAAGTCTTTCTTTTTCTTTCTTTAGGTTTCACCAAATTTGCGGTTTTCATTAGTTTGATTCTTTTTTATGTGTATTTTCATTTTTGTTTCACACAATTTCATTTGCTGCCTACATACTCTGCTAGAATCTGGGTGGGGTTGGGAGGAGAGAAGCAGGTATGTTGTATGTGACCTGCAGCAGGAGTGCAGCGGGTGCAAATACTTTCTGTGTGGAAAATAGAACTGAAGTAATTCATGTGTGCTGGAAGGAAATAATTAAAAAGGAGTTGACTATAAATCCTGTAGGGCCCATTGACCTCTGGACTAAAATTACCAATATGCACCCCTTTCACACGAAGCTTCATGCTGGGAGTGTGAATTTGTAAAATCTGCCATTATAAATTAATACGCAGCAAAAATTGATTCCTGAGCACCATCTAGTGGTTAATGAAAGCATTACTCTGTTCCCACACTGTACAGGCATATATGGTTCAAAAATGTACCAAGTGATTCCATTGATTTCTTGTCCTGCTGTATACTATCACAGTAGAGCATTAATATTACAAAGTTAAAATGATGCAACAAAAATTCATAAATAATGTGATAAAATAATAAAAAAATTTCTCAAATTCATATTTTTGAAAGTGTAACTTACATTTGTACAGCATCTTACCAGTTTTTTTAGAAATGCCCCAAAGCACTCACTTACAATGAAACACTTTGTTGTTATGCAAGCAAAGGTAGCAGTTATTTTGCACACTGCAAGATCCTACAAAGGGCATCGGACCAGGTTTTGCTGGAGCGGGGCATCTCATTGCGAACCCCATTAGTTAGACTTGTTTGTGCAAGTTTAGGTTTTCACATTTTTTGCCACAAAGTTGCTGGACGTGCGAGCTGATAACAGTGCAGCGAGGGCAACAGGGCATCTGGGACCCTGGTGAACGACGGGACCAACAGTGTATCTCCTTAACCAATGAGATTTAAGGACTGAGAATTAAACAGAGGAAGGACTGAGAAGGAAGGTGAATTCGAGTGGGTAAATTCAATGTCAAATCAGGTACAGAAAGAGAAATAAAGAGAGAGGAAAAAAGATTGGATTAAGAGAGAGAGAAAAAAGACAGAAAGGAAAAGTAAGAAAAAAAATTAAACATTCAAAATTTGACATCTTTAAAATCTCCTAAAATAATTCACAACCTGAAGGAATGAGACTCCACACTTACAATTGTTCACTTTCTGGGAAAGAGAGGTTAATTGGCGGTCATTAACAATTATCTCATTATTAAAAGGGTACTTACACTGATAAGTACTAGACTTAACTTTCTGTGGTGAGTTTAATGACCAATTCATGTGCAAACTAATTAGTGGGGGGGAGGTTTCAAGAGAGCAAAAAATAAAAATGACAACAGAGAGGGTCATAGACATAGGTAGCAGTAGGGGAATCACAAATCAGAGCGTGGCAGGAAGGGACAGAATGTGTGGAGTAAAAGGTAAAGTGGTAAAAAGTGAAGAAGCAGGAACTAAGTGCCACAAAGCATATTTGAAAGTTCTCTATCTGAATGCACGTAGCATTCGTAACAAAATAGACGAGTTAATGGCACAAATAACTACATATGGTTATGATATTGTGGCCATTACAGAAACATGGCTGCAGGGTGACAATGCCTGGGAATTAAACATACCAGGTTATTTAACGATCAGGAAGGACAGGCAGGAAGGAAGGGGAGGTGGGGTGGCTATGTTAATAAAGGAAGGAATCACTGTAATACAGAGTAATGATATTGGGTCAAAAAATCATGATAATGAAACAGTTTGGGTGGAGATAAGGAATAATAAGGGGAAAAAAACACTAGTGGGCGTAGTCTATAGGCCTCCGAACAGTTGCAACTCTGTTGGATGGAGTATCAATCAGGAAATAGTTGAGGCATGTAATAAGGGAACATCTATAATTATGGGGGATTTTAACTATCATATTAATTGGACAAATCAAATGGGGCAGGGCTGCCTTGAGGATGAGTTCATTGAGTGTATTAGGGATGGGTTTCTTGAGCAGTATGTAACTGAACCGACCAGGGGGCAAGCAACCTTAGATCTGGTCCTGTGTAACGAGACAGGATTAATTAAAAATGTCCTAGTAAAGGATCCCCTTGGAATGAGTGACCATAACATGGTTGAATTCCATATTCAATTAGAGGGTGAGAAGGTCGGATCTCAAACAAGGGTGCTAAGCTTGAATAAAGGAGACTATGAAGGTATGCGAGCGGAATTGAGTAGAGTGGATTGGGAAAATAGATTAAAGGGTAAGACGACACATGATCAGTGGTGTACATTCAAGGAGTTATTTTACAACTTCCAAAAAATATATATTCCACTGAAAAGAAAAGGGTGTAAAAGAAAGGACAGTCATCTGTGGCTAAATAAAGAAATTAAGGATAGTATTCGACTAAAAACAAGGGCATATAAGGTAGCGAAATCTAGTGGGAGGACAGAGGATTGGGAAAACTTTAAAAGGCAGCAAAAAATAACAAAAAGATTGATTAAGAAAGGGAAGATAGATTATGAAAGTAAATTAGCAAAAAATATAAAAACAGATAGTAAGAGTTTTTATAGTTATATAAAAAGAAAAAGGGTGGCTAAAGTAAATGTTGGTCCCTTAGAGGATGAGACCGGGAAATTAATGGTGGGAAATATGGAGATGGCAAAAAAAATGAATGAATATTTTGTATCAGTCTTTACAGTAGAGGACACTAAGAATATCCCAACACTGGACAAACAGGGGGCTATAGGGGGAGAGGAGCTAAACACAATCAAAATCACTAAGGAAGTGGTACTCGGTAAAATAATGGGACTCAAGGCGGATAAATCACCTGGACCTGATGGCTTACATCCTAGAGTCTTGAAGGAAGTGGCGGTAGGGATTGTAGATGCATTGGTAATAATTTTTCAAAACTCCCTGGATTCCGCTAAGGTCCCGGCAGACTGGAAAACTGCTAATGTAACACCCTTATTTAAAAAGGGCAGTAGACAGAAGGCTGGTAACTATAGACCGGTTAGCCTAACATCTGTGGTAGGTAAAATTTTGGAGTCCATTATTAAGGAAACAGTAACAGGACATTTGGATAATCATAATTTAATAGGACAAAGTCAGCATGGTTTTACGAAGGGGAAGTCATGTTTGACAAATTTGCTGGAGTTCTTTGAGGAAGTAACACACAGGGTGGATAAAGGGGAACCAGTGGACGTAGTGTATTTAGACTTCCAAAAGGCATTTGACAAGGTGCCACACAAAAGATTATTGCTTAAGGTAAAAAATCACGGGATTGGGGGTAATATTCTGGCATGGATAGAGGATTGGCTATCTAACAGAAAGCAAAGAGTTGGGATAAATGGTTCATTCTCAGACTGGCAATCAGTAACTAGTGGTGTTCCACAGGGGTCAGTGCTGGGTCCCCAACTCTTTACAATCTATATTAACGATTTGGAGGAAGGGACCAAGTGTAACATATCAAAATTTGCAGATGATACAAAGATGGGAGGGAAAGTAGTGAGTGAGGAGGACATAAAAAACCTGCAAGGGGACATAGACAGGCTAAGTAAGTGGGCAGAGATTTGGCAGATGGAATACAACACTGGAAAGTGTGAGGTGATGCACTTTGGCAGGAAAAATCCTAGAGCAATTTATTATCTTAATGGCAAGAAACTGGAGAGTACTGAAGTGCA
This sequence comes from Squalus acanthias, assembly GCA_030390025.1. NCBI lineage: Eukaryota > Metazoa > Chordata > Chondrichthyes > Squaliformes > Squalidae > Squalus > Squalus acanthias. Next base: position 104,530,669 of record CM059432.1, read on the forward strand.
AAGGGATCTGGGGGTCCTGGTGCACGAAACTCAAAAGGTTAGTATGCAGGTGCAGCAAGTGATTAAGAAGGCAAATGGAATGTTGGCTTTCATTGCTAGGGGGATAGAATATAAAAATAGGGAGGTATTGCTTCAGTTGTACAAGGTATTGGTGAGACCGCACCTGGAATACTGCATACAGTTTTGGTGTCCTTACTTAAGGAAAGACATCCTTGCTCTCGAGGCAGTGCAAAAAAGGTTCACTCGGTTAATCCCGGGGATGAGGGGGTGGTCATATGAGGAGAGGTTGGGTAGATTGGGACTCTACTCATTGGAGTTCAGAAGAATGAGAGGTGATCTTATTGAAACATATAAGATTGTGAAGGGGTTGGATCGGGTGGATGCGGGGAGGATGTTCCCGATGACGGGTGAGACTAGAACTAGGGGACATAGTCTTAGAATAAGGGGCTGCTCTTTCAAAACTGAGATGAGGAGGAACTACTTCACTCAGAGGGTGGTAGGTCCATGGAATATGCTGCCACAAAAAGCTGTAGAAGCTACATCATTAAATAAATTTAAAACAGAAATAGACAGTTTCCTAGAAGTAAAGGGCATTAAGGGTTACGGGGAGCGGGCAGGAATTTGGACATGAGTCTAGGTTCGGATCCGGTCATGGCCCTGTGGGTAGTGGAGCGGGCCCAGGGACCGTGTAGCCTGATTCTGCTCCTATTTCGTGTGTGCAATTCTGTTAGATGCAGGAGATGGTTCTGTGATAGATAGTAGATTGGCGGTTAGGATCAGATCAGCCATGATCTTATTGAATGGCGGAGCAGGCTCGAGGGGCTGATTGGCCTACTCCTGCTCCTATTTCTTATGTTCTTATGTTCTTAAATGCAGCAACTTTATGAAAATCACAGTGAGCTTGAGGGCGAGCTGTTGTTTTCATGAAGCTAATGGCGGAGCGCTCAAATCGGCCAGCAATTTGTGGCGATTCACAATTCATGGGTTATCTCTTCCTCACTACAAGTTGCTGGCTGATTTGTGAATTAAGAAAGGCATGCATCGTTCCGACACTGTTATTTATTCAGCAAAATCTGGCCCAATGAGTCAATCTATTTTTGATGGAGTTGGTGAGGAAGAATTCCTTCCTCTTCTTCAAATACTGCCTGGGATCGTCAATGTCTACCTGAGTCATCTGAGCAAGCAGACAAGGCCTCAGTTTAATGTCTCATTTGAAAATGTTCATCAGTGTGAAGTATAAACTGTCTGTTCACCTTCCATCTTTTGGATGATATATTAAAGCGAATCTTCATCTGCCTGCTCAGGTGGATGTTAACGATCTCATGATACTTTCCGATGAAGAGCAGCGTGTTTCCCTGGGTATCCTGGCCAACATTCATCCCTTAATTAACTCCACCAAAAGAGATTAATTGATCAGTGATCTCATTGCGGTTTGTGGGATCTTGCTGTGTGCAAATTGGCTGCCATGTTTGCCTACATACAACAGTAACTACACTTCAGAAGTAATTTGTGTGAATTGCTTTGAAATGTTTCTCAGAGATGCAATAGGTTTATTTTATTCCTCCTTTTAAGTTTGGATCTATACTCCCAATGGCAGAGTTTGTGGTTATGCCAAACAATTTATTGTGGCTCAGTTCATCAATATCGCTTACAATCTGTGTAAACATTCCCTGCTCCATTGCTCTCTCCTCATAGCTCAGTTGCCAAATCACCTTCAGTTTAATTACCCTTCTCTGAATCCAAAGTCAGGATATCCCCATATGTAATATGGTAGCCAAAAATGCACACTAGGTGGAGCCAAAGCAGTATTCTGTAAAAACTCACTATTACTCCTTGGGCCTTTTAAAAAAATCTCTGGCCATACACTTTAAGATCTTGCACAGGACATTTAGACGCAGAGTAAAAATCTGTCAGCAAAGCAGTCATCCTGCAACAGTAATTGAACATTTGTACTTCCCACAGAAGCCATCCTTATGGTCTCTCTGAGTAAAATAGCCAATTTAAGGCCTGAAACTGCACTCCCATTGTGCTGCCAGTGCAGGGGCACTTTATGCAACCATCTCCTTAGACCTCTCCAGATTTTACACCGCCTTCTATTTCGCAGGTGAGTGCTGCGCTGCCAGTGTACTTTGCTCAGCTCACAGAAGTAAGGGAAGGGTACAGTTTCTGGGGAAATATTTAGAAAGTGCAGTTGCAGCATCTAAAGGTTAGAATGGCATTTCCTGTAGGGCACAGAAGTATGGTTTGGAGAGCAACTTTGGTGAAAGAACTGGAAATGATTTAAATGTATTATGCTTGTTAATTGAACACTAGAGGGCCCCACTGAACACAGGGGGATTATGCATGGTGAGGGACACCAGGAAGTCGCTAGAGATGTCCTTGTCTGTGTCTGTGATGGGAATAGAGAGGCCATGGGAAGTGGCAGGTTGAGGGGGTGGCTATGAATATGGATAGGAGAGTCTATATGTAGGCAGTGGTTTAGGGAGGACAAGAGGGGAGTGAAATCAGAGGAGAGGGGGCAAGGAGAGCTAAGATGGAGACTGAAATGACCAAAGATTCAGAGGCACTCAGTGTAGAGGCCAAGGGAAGAAAAGAGGTGGGATATCTCAGGGACAAACTCAAAGTGGGACATTGGGACATTAGACTGAGCATTTCAAAAGAGTGGAGTGAGGGGTGGAACAAAATGAGGTGCTCGAAGGAGGAGCAGGTTCAGAGGGGTAGGGTGAGAGACCAAGGTATGGTGCTAAGGGCCACACCACCACCACCACAGCAGTGTGGGTGGGGCAGGTGGTGGAAAGTATAGCCAGGCAGCCAGGCTTCAATAAGGGACAAGGTGTCACCAGCTTTTTGCCACATTTCAGTCAAAGCCAGGATGTTAATGCAATCCTCCACAATAAGATCATGGATGGCAAGGTCCTTTTTCATGAGTGAACATACATTCTGGAGGGAAATGCAGAGATTGATAATCCGCTGGCAGAATCCAAGGGGGTGGTGATGAGTAGTATGGGACTGACGGTCGTGGGGATAGCCCTCAGCGAGCGCTCTTGATAAAAGTATCAGTGATAGAAGAGAGACAAAACATCAACAACAAAGAGCATTAAGCAGCGGTAGGTTTCTGTCCGCTTTATTTTCAAAAGGCACTCTCTGATGAAATATTAAATCGGTATCAGTGCGATGTAAGCTAAAGTTTGGAAAATAAAATCAAACTTTGCATAAATATGTTTCCCAAGTAGTTGAAACAGAGTAGTGGGAGATAATGGGAGCCTTTCATTGTCACATAGACTGGAGGAAGCAGAATGGCTCGAGCCCCAAAGGCAGCGAATTTCTTGAGTGTATTCAGGACAGTTTTCTGGAACAATATATTCTTGAAACAACAAGAAAACAGGATTTAGTAATGAGAAATGCGCCTGAATTAGTCAATAGTCTAACAGTCAGGGAACGCCTATCTAACAGTGACCATAATATGGTAGAATTCGATATTCAGTTTGAGGGGGAGAAGGGTGAGTCACGAACCAAGGTTGTAAATTTAGGTCAGGCGGACTTTGGAAGGATGAGGCAGAAATCGACCACAATAGACTGGGCAGAACAATTAATGGATTAAACTATGGATCAACAGTGGGAGGTGTTCAAAAAGTATTTGGTAGACTACAAGACCTGCACATACCACTAAAGGGCAAGAGCTCTACTTGTGTAATTAAACAACCTTGGTCAACAAGGCAAGTGAGATAGTATAAAACTAAAAGAAAGGACTTATACAGAGGCAAAGAACAGTCGAGATCCCGTGGACAGAGAGTGGCTTAATGACAGACACAGGCGATATTGTAAATGGAAATCAGGAAATGGCAGACTTACTAAATAGCTACTTTGTATTGGTCTTCACAGTAGAGGATGAGGATCAAATACCAGAGAAACAAGGAAAATCAAAAATAAATCAAGGGGAGGAACTAACTAGATTCAATATAAGTTAAAAAAATGGTGACGAAGAAACTAATGAGATTAAAGATAGACAAATCTCCAGGACCCAATGGTTTCTACCCCAGGGTATTAAAACAAGTAGGTGAGGAAATTATTGATGCATTAGTCATGATCTTCCAAAACCTGAGATTGGAAAATTGCCAATGTCACTCCACTATTTAAGAAGGGTAAGAGAGGTAAACTAGGAAATTATAGACCTATTAGTCTAACGTCAGTTGTGGGGAAGATACTAGAATCTGTTAATAAGGACAGAGTGACTGAGCATTTGGACAAATATGAACTGATCAGAGAGAGCCAGCATGGATTAGTAAAGGGTAAGTCATGTCTAACAAACTAGTTGAATTTTTTGAGGAGGCAACTAACATGGTAGATAAGGGAGTGTCTATGAATGTTATTTATATGGACTTCTAGAAGGCATTCAACAAGGCTCCACATAAGAGACTTAACAAAAATGAGAGTGCATGGAATTGGAGGCAACCTATTGGCTTGGATAGGGAATTGGTTAGGATGTGGGAGACAGAGAGTAGGGATAATGGTGTGTTCTCAAATTGGCAGGATGTGACTAGTGGTGGCCCCCCAGGGATCTGTACTGGCACCACAGCTTTTCACTATATTTATAAATGAATTGAATGAAGGAATAGAGAGCCATATATCTAAGTTTACTGATGACACTAAGTTAGGTGGCACAGTAAATAGTGTAGATGGGATCAGAAAGTTGCAAAGGGACATTGATAGATTAAGTGAGTGGGCAAAACTATGGCAGATGGAGTTTAATGTAGGAAAGTGTGAGGTCATCCACTTTGGACCTGAGAAAGATAGATCAGAGCATTTTATAAATGGTGAGAAGCTAGGAACTGTGGAGGAGCAGAGAGATTTACAGAAATCACTAAAAGCTAGTGGACAGGTACAAAAAATAATTAAAAAGGCTAATGGAATGTTGGTCTTATTCTCAAGAGGGCTGGAATACAAAGGGTCGAAGTTATAATATAGCTGTACAGAGCGCGGGTGAGACCCCATCTGAAGTACTGTATTCAGTTTTGGGCCCCACACTTCAAACAGGATACATTGGCCTTGGAGGAGGTACAGCGCAGATTCACCAGAATGATACCGGGGCTAAAAGAGATAAATAATAAGGACAGGTTGCATAGAGTAGGCTTGTATTCCTTTGCATTTAGAAGATTAAGGGTTGATCTAATTGAGATGTTTAAGATGATTAAAGGATTTGATAGGTTAGATAGAGAGAAACTATTTCCTCTGGTGGGGGAATCAGAAAAAGGGGGCATAACCTTAAAATTAGAGCTGGATTGTTCAGGGGTGATGTCAAAATCTGGAACTCTCTCCCCCAAAAAGCTGTTGAGGGCTAGGTCAATTGAAAATTTCAAAACTGAGATTGAAAGGTTTTTGTTAGGTAAGAGTATTCTGGGTTACGGAACCAAGGTGGATAGATGAAGTTAAGATTCAGATCAGCCATAATCTAATTGAATGGCGGAACAGGCTCGAGGGGCTGAATAGCCTACTCCTGATCCTATGCTCCTATCCTCCTAAGTTCCTAGATCCCGATGAGGAAGGCGATTTGCTCATCCCCACTGGCCCATCTAAATAGATCACTCAGTGAAATTTTTTAAAAATTTGGTCTATTTTGTTTTAACCAATAAAATGGCATCAGATGCCAATGCCACAAAATAAATGTCAGTGTCTGTCAAGTACCTCCTTCTACGAGGAGAGCATCAATAAAACAATTAGTTTAATCAAACTGCACAAACTGCGTGCGTAATTAAAATTTTATTCCGCCTTGTTTATTAATGAAGTCCAACGGTACGCACCAGTCGGGAATCATTTGACGCAAACTAGTGATCCCACACCAGTGTCACTCAGGCACTCAGAGAGGCAAGCAGTTGAAAGACCCCCGCTCTCCCCACCCCCCATCGATCTAGCGCATCCTGGTCCAGTGAATCAGTGAATGGCAACATTTGTCAGCCCAGGTGCAGACCGACCATGAGGTCCCCCAACTCACATGGCACCCCCCCGTGCACCAGGTGACCAAGGATGAGGAGCATAGGGGAGAAGTGCAGCTAGAACTTTCGGAGCAGCCCTTCAGGTGGTGGAACAGCAGCTGCCACCCCTGGCACTGCGCACAGATATGGAAGGTCGTTTCATGTTCTCCGCAAAGCAGGCATGCAGCTGAAGTGTTGGTGAAGTGGGCCAGCAATTTATTTGATGCCACTGCGCCATGCAACACTCTTCATCCCAAGTCCCCAGTGGTACCAGGATGGATTTCTGAATACAGAGCTTTCCACGTGTCGCCAGATCACGTGACATCTGCAAATGTTGTTGCATTTACCTTATAAAGGTTGGGTCCCTCGTCGTTGAGCATCTTTGCTTGTGATTTATCACCGGCAACTGTTGTGCGAGAAGTTCCGAGAAACAGGAGGCCTCCTGCGAGCAGGCAAAGAGGGAAACCGAGGGCGGGGAAACCAAAGGTGTGGGAGGGATTCGCAGAGCGGAAACCAGAGGTGGACGGAACTATGATTCCACCAGTAATTAATACTAGCTCACTGAAATTGCGCCGATAATTAATAGTAATACTGCTAACACTCAGATTCCCCTCGTAACCAACAGTAATACAATAAATTACTGATCGTCTATACGTAATTGGTGGTAATAGGTGTAACGCCCTGATATCCTACCTGAAACTAGTAGTAATCCTGTAACTTGTTGATACTCCTGAACCCCCCACCAACGTCTGACTGTTTTCAGCACACCAGTTGGTCCTGGCTCTCTGCAGCGGGGGTGGAGGGGTGGGGTGGGGTGATGTTACCAAGCCGGAGGTTTCGCTACAGCATCAGCCAATGACGTCATGGAGCGGGGATCGCTGCTACGACAGGAAATTTAAAGTGCAAAGATCTCCCAGGCTGCAAGCATCAGCGCCTGGGAAATCCATGCCCCATTCCTGGAAACTCCTGGGCAATCTGGGAGGGTTGGCAACCCTAACTTGGTCACTTTTGCCAAGAGGGGCAGATTTATTCACTTTTTTTCAATTGCAGGTGGTTCGGAAGTATGCTGCAGAAAGAATGAGAAAGAATCAGATCCTGATGATATAGCCTCCACTGTAAAGTGATTCGAAGGTTAGAAATCCTGGACCTAATCAAGGGCCTTGTATCCTATTCTGATTTTGAGAACTGTATAAATAAGACCTTCTGAGAAGCTCTAAATGCCACAAGTGAACAGATGGTGGCACCAGAGTGTGTAGGGAAGGACAACTGTAAGATCTACAGGCCTGTCAAAGGCGTTCTCAACATGAAATAGAAGATATTGGACCTGCTGCATTCCGTTTCCATCCTGTTTCTTGTGGACTAAAATGATTGTGTCAGTTCTCATCTGCACATTTAGCTCTTAGAGCCTGTTAGAATACATGAACCCTGCCTTATTAGAAAACCTGGGGGTTGGGAATGAGATTGAAGCAGGGTAGAAAATGAGGTTAAAACTGAAATCTATCTTTAGACCACAGGGCTGAAAGGTGTCTTAGAGAAAGATGAGATTGTTCTTGCAGCTTGTAATGAGCTTTGTTCGAACAGTGAATGAGACCAATGTCAGTGGGAAGCTCTCAGCTTTTCCAACTCTCACGTTCTCATTTGCCCAGGGCTCCCACTTCCTTAGTTTTCAATGCACTCTTTGGGCTGGATTTTGTCATTGGGGGCGGGCTGGGGGGCGTGTCAGGTGGTCGTCGTGTCAGGATCCCGACTCCGATGTCAAGTGGGAAAAAAGTGCGATTTTGCCCTAATTGGGTACTTGATTTCCAGCGTGTGGGAACCCCTGGCCCAATGAGCCTTTTCATGCAGAAACTCGCCTCCGATGACGTCATCAATACTGCTGGATTTAAGGCCTGCAAGCAGCCTTGCTTCTTTTTCAGCCTTTCAACTTTGTGACCATTGTTCTGAGTGATTCCTTCTGCAACTATGTCCAGCTCTAGACCAAAGTGTGCACCTAGATTTGATGAGGCCTCCCTCCAAGCTCTGGTGGAGGGAGCAAGAGCAAACAAGGAGGTGCTCTTTCCTTCCTCAGGCAGGAAAAAGCCTCCACAACAGACCAAGACTGTGTGGCTGCAAGTGGCACAGGAGGTCAATGCTATTTCTATGTGCAGCAGAACCTGGCTGCAGTGTAGAAAGAGGTTTCATGATCTTCTACGCACAGGAAAAGTGAGTATTACATTCCCATCACCCTCAATCTGATCCCCATTGCCTCTCATCACCAGCACTCTGCTTTGTCAACCTCCTCCTGCACATCCCACTTCACCCTTACATCCCTGCACCCTTACCCATTCCCTCTCTCTTTATGTTCACATTCACTGAACTATTCGACTATGCAGCCCTCACACTCCCTATCACTGTGATGCAATGCCAACAACTTACAACACACAGGGAGGGCCCTTGGCCTTGGCACCTCACTCCATCTTTGTCTCCTTCTAAGCATCTATGCTATGGATTCTCTACACTCACTCCTTCATTCTCACTCAAACTCCACTTGTCTCCCTCATTGCAGGAAAAGAGAGCCCACAATAAGAGGGAAAGGGCGAGGACAGGAGGAGGGCCACCCTCAATAGCCCATCTCACCAATGCAGAGGAGGCGGCCCTGGAGATCGTGGGAGTGGAAGACGATGCGCAAGTGGGGGACGGACAGACGGGCGCATCAGAGCAAGCTGGTGACAGAATAGTTTTGCATCTCTCTCATTGACATTGCATGAGTGACTGATAATGATTCTGATGCTCTAACAGATTGACTTATGATCATCTGCACAATTCAATGTGCATTCAACCTTTATCTCACATCCCAAACTCTTTCCTTTACTCCCCCACAGGACCATCGAGAGCCCCAGTCCCCACTGTCCAGGAGGAACAGCCTGAGCCACCAGACTCCTCAGAGGAAGCTGCAACCTCTGAGGGTGCAGCGTCAGCAGAATTCAGTGCACCCAGCACCAGCGCAGACACTAACACCTCGGTGGGACCTTCGCGAGATAGAGTAGTATTGCCACCTGGTGTATCACAGATCATAAGTGAGCATCAGCAGATGGTGGAGACAGGGACAGCAGTGGAGAGTCCTCGTCGGAGGGCGCAGGACTCTCCCAGCTCGGCTCAGCTGCATGTCGACCCTGTGCCTCCAGGTCCATCCAGAAGGAGAGCGGCGCTGGAACTCCAGGAACAGGTGCAGTAGTCTCTGGCAGGTTTTGTCTCCAGGGTCGCTGCGAGTGTGGAGTGAATGGAGGAGTCCATCGCGAACATGAGCTGAGCCTTTGTGGAGGCATTGGCGCATGAACGCATCACCACGGAAAGGATGGCAACCTCCATGGAAAGGATGGCTACCTCCATAGTAAGGCTGGCTACCGTAAAGGACAGGATGGCTATGGTAGAGGAGAGAATGGCTACGGCCATGGAGGAGCTTAGTCGCCAGGGTATTGAAAACATGGTGATTGTTCAGAATAGACTGACATCTCTTGAGGAGCGATGGTCAACTATTGAGCATAGAAACCAGACCTTCATGGAAGTCCTCTGGAGTAGGACTTCCAGTGCAGAAATGGGTCCTCATGGCCCCCTTGAAGTGCAGCAAGGTGCTGTCAAGCCACTTGCTAGCTCTGAAGTGAGGCTGACCCATGAGAGAGATGTTGGTGGCAGAGAACAAGAAGTGGGGGCTCCTCTCCAAGCACCCACCTGACCATGCCACTGCAAAGCCCTCGGTCAGAGCCCCACCAGAGTCCTCACCCAACTGAGATGGTCGTCTCAGCCCCTGCACAGCCGCAGGAGCAGCAGACTGTTGCCGAGCCCTCACAGGCTTGCAACCCCGAGGACGCCCGCCAAAGGTGTCGAGACAGGAGCAGCAAGAAAGTGAGCAAGGGGCCTCCACATCTGCTGAAGCCACAGGGGAAGCACCATGTAGGAGCATAAGAGGAAGATAAAGCACAAGTAGTCACAAGGGCAGTCACTTGGGTGTTCTGTTGTGTTTATTTTTGAAAAGCCATCCGTGTATTGTGATGATAAACAAATTTGATGGCAAACTGTTGAAGTTGTGACCTGTGTCATTTCGAAAATGGGACTTCCACATTGAGTCCTTAGGGCGACTTGCAATTGTCAGTATGGAGGTCAGAGTGATAGGAATCCGCAGGTTCTTGTCCATTGTCGATGCTCTGGTAAGAAGGTGTGAGGCAAAAGTGTTTGATTGTGCAGGCTAAGCAAATCTGGCCAAGATGAGTGCGTCCCTTGCATGTGCAATGTGCTCGCGTGCTGGTGCCACTGGTTGATGTGCCTCCGCAACCTGTTCGTTGTCGGTGTCCTCCTCCTCCTCCTCCTCCTCATCTGAGGAGGCTATGCGATCAGCCACTTGTATCTCAGACAGCTGCAAGCCACGATGCTGTGCCATGTTGTGAAGTGCACAGCAGACCACAACGATTCTGGAGACCCTGGCTGCTGAGTACTGCAGGGCTCCACCTGATCTATCAAGATATCTGAATCATTTCTTCAGCAAGCCAATGGTTTGCTCGATATGGATCTGGTGGAAATGTGGCTGGAGTTGTAGCGCTCCTCAGCGTCGTTGGATGGGCTCCTCAACGGCGTCCTTAGCCACGTCTTCAGGGGATAGCACTTGTCTCCAAGTAGCCATCCGAAAAGTTGGTCTGGCGGACTGAAGAGCGGAGGCACACTAGACTGGCGCAAGATGAAGGAGTCATGGCAACTGCCAGGGCACTTGGTGCAAACATGCAAAATTTCCTTATTGTGGTCACACACCAGCTGTACGTTGAGGGAGTGGAAGCCCCTGCGGTTGACAAAAATACCTGGATTGTGATGGGGTGCCTTAAGGGCTACATGTGTGCAGTCAACGACACCCTGCACCCTTGGAAAGCCTGCCAGATTGGCAAACCCAACCACACGCGCGGTTACACTTGCTTGATCCTTGGAGAAATTGATGTAATTGTGCGCGATGGCAAAGAGGGCATCGGTAACCTGCATGATGCAAGTGTGTGCGGCCACCTGGGAGACGCCGCTGATGTCTGCTGCTGATCCCTGGAATGAGCCTGAAGCAAAAAAGTTGAGTGCGGTGGTGACTTTGCCGGCCACTGGTAAGGGGTGTCCACCCGCTCCTCTGGGCTCCAGGTCTTGCTGCAGCATTGCGCAGATGTCACCCACTACCTCTCGCGAAAGTCGGAGCCTCCTTTGGCACTGCTGCTCAGTCATGTTGAGGTAGCTGATCCTCTGTCTGTAGACCCTGTTTTGGGGGTATCTCCTGCGCTGACGTGCTTCCATGCGCTGGCGCCTTCTGGCCTGAGCAGCTTCAGGTGGGTGAGAAGCAGCTTGGAGCTCCTGTTGTTACTCCTGCAGTTAGTACTGCTGATGTTCAGGATTCTGCTGCTGCCGCGGCTGGTCTTTGTCCGAATCTGATGTCCAGAAGGAAAGGAAATAAATGGTTCCAATGCTTCTGGTATATACCTCAGTTGAGGAAGCGCTGAGTCAGTGTGGGGAGAGGGGTTTCCCAGGAGGTCACACTGGAGATGGGTGTCAGGCTCCAAATTCCACAACAATGAGTAGGCCTGCTAAAAGTTCCCCCAGACCTGAGACAACAAAGTTCTGCCACCTGCAAATGATCATCGGTGAAAACTCCTTTTTAATGGTGGAGCTGCAGCTGTTAGTAAGCCATCCACTTGTGAGGCCGCCAGGATTAACTGACGTGTTCCAGAGGAGACATGCAGCACGGGGGAAATGTCTTAAATTCAGAAAGGCCTCTCAAAATGGAATTATAGAGGCAATTAACTGGTAGTTAAGGGCCTTAAGGGCCTATCGCACCTCTTGGAGGCGGGATGGAAACGGGGTCTGAAACCACGAATGTGGGAAAATTGGTCGGAGGCGGGATCGGAGTCGCCCACCATTTTTTGCGATTTTTACAACTCACACGCCTCCAATCCCATCTCCTCGGGCCTGGCAAAATCGAGCCCTTTATTTCATTAATGCTTCTGTCCATTACTTCATGATCTTTTGGGCCATTTCACTCATTATTCCTCTTTGGTTTTGTCACATGTCTATTACACTTTGTCCTTCTCCTCTTTTTCTGATTGTATTAACCTGCCCATCTACCTCATCAGGTTTTGAGTAGTCTGTAACCAAAATCTTTACAGATGCTGACTCAGCTGCTGTTTGCTTCCAGCATTTTCAGGTTTTTTTTAAAGTCTCGCAGCACCTGCAATATTCTGCTTTTAATACCATCCAGATTGGCTTTGTGTCAGGAAATGAGGGCAAATTCATGGTAACTGGTTTTAAAATGGATTAAGTGGCAACCTACAATGACTTCTGCCCAGACCCCCCTCATGAAGTCACAGTGATTAGAACATTACAATTCACATTGTGCCTGAGTATTGACTGTTTAAAATGAGCCGTGCTTTTTGATTCCCTGTAATCCCTTTCCATGTTGCCTGGTTTGTCTTTCTGCAACAAAAGAATCTAATTGATGCTTGTGCTGAAATCCCTTTTGAAATTATTGATTTTGGCCAGAACAATTTTCTTGTTTGTTAGAGTGGCTTGTTCAGATTCCACCCTCCAGGAAGGAGAAACTGGGGAACGGGATGGAAATGGACATAATGCAGTTTCTCTTGGGAAAAAAGCCTTGTCTGCAGGGAGGATTGTAGTGCAAGTGGCCCAAGCCATTTGTCTCCTAAATTGCTTTGATGCAGTTGGTCTGAATTGCAAACTTAATGTTGGAACTGTTGATCTGCAACACCCTTCAATGTCCCGCATTCATGGTACTGCAAAGACACAAAATAAAGGCATAAACTGCCCCAAAGGCTCCTCAAGTCACTCCACTGAGGACCTGATGTACAGACCAGGCAGGTGGTCTGTGTTGAGTTAGTTGAATGCCAGCTAGGTAGTAATTGGGATACTGTAATTTGCCTCAGCATGGAGGCAATGGAAAGGCAAATCAGTCTGGTTTGACATTGCTTATGGGTTTTATTGGCCTTTAAAAGTGCACATTGTCCAATAATTGTTTCAGGGTTGACTATGATGCCTCTGTGGTTGGATAGGCTGACAACAGTGTGCAGGTTGATAGTAAGTCACCCAGCCTGTAGAACTGTTCTATAGCCTTAAGAAGATATAAAAATAAATGGCAATTACAATTAATTTAACTTGTAGATGGAATGGTGTTGAAATATTGAGACATGGAATTAGATCTAACTTAGTCATGTCTGAACTGTTCTTTCTTTAATGTTCACAGAAGAGATGAGTTAGGACTGATTTTAAACCAGTCCTTGTGGGCTGAGTCCCCAGTACCACGTGCTGTGGGCCGTGTTTGAACTAAATTGGTATGGTATGTTCATTCTCAAGGACACCAGGTGCCGGTGTAGGAAGTTCGACTGTGACAGTGGAGCTGCTTTGAATCCAACACCTAGAGCAGCACTCAGCCAAAAGGACCAAGGAGATCCTGGGCAACAGCCGGTCTGTTGGAAGGAGAGGTTTTAGTTCTAGCTTCAATGTACCCTTTCTCAAATTGAAGGATTCATTGAGGATGGACTTGTTTGTGCCTTGGGAGCACGAAAAAGCACATCACCCCGAGGGGAGGGAGATGATGGGGTAGATGAAGTTTGGAGTCCCCTAGACTGCTCCCACAGTGTACCTTAATCCTGACTTCAGATCAGTCATCAAGAAAATGCTGGAATCCATTATTAAGGAAGTGGTAAACAGGGCACTTAGAAAATCATTATATGATTAGGCAGAGTCAACATGGTTTTATCAAAGGGAAATCATGTTTGACAAATCTATTAGAGTTTTTTGAGGATGTAACTAGCAGAGTAGATAAAGGGGAATCAGCGGATGTAGTATATTTGGATTTCCAAAAGGCATTCGATAAGGTGCCACATGAAAGTCTCTTACACAAGATTAGGGCTCATGGGGTTGAGGATAATATGTTAGCATGGATAGAGGATTGGTTAAAGAACAGAAAACAGAGAGTAGGAATAAATGGGACATTTTCAGGTTGGCACGCTGTTACTAGTGGGGTGCCGCAAGGATCAGTGCTGGGGCCTCAGCTATTTACAATCTATATCAATGACTTAGATGAAGGGACCGAGTGCAATGTATCCAAGTTTACTGGTGATACAAAGCTAGGTGGGAAAGTAAGCTGTGAGGAGGACACAAAGAGTCTGCAATGGGATATAGACAGGTTACGTGAGTGGGCAAGAAGGTGGCAGATGGAGTATACTGTGGGGAAATGTGAGGTTATTCACTTTGGTAGGAAGAATAAAAAACCAGAATATTTTTTAAAAGGTGAGAAACTATTAAATGTTGGTGTTCAGAGAGATTTGGGTGTCCTTGTACACAAAACATAGAAAGTTAACATGCAGGTACAGCAAGCAATTAGGAGGCAAATGGCATGTTGGCCTTTATTGCAAGGGTTTGGAGTATAAGAGTAAAGAAGTCTTGCTGCAATTGTGCAGGGCTTTGGTGAGACCACACCTGGAGTACTGTGCACAGTTTTGGTCTCCTTATAAGAAAGAAAGACTTGCATTTATAGAGCACCTTTCACGACCACCGGACATCCCAAAGCACTTTACAGCCAATGAAGTACCTTTTTGAAGTGTAGTCACTGTTGTAATGTAGGAAACGCAGCATCCAATTTGTGCACAGCAAGCTCCCACGAACAGCAATGTGATAATGACCGGATAATCTGTTTTAGTGATGTTGAGGGATAAATATTGGCCAGGACACCGAGGATAACTCCCCTGCTTATCTGAGGAAGAACATACTTGCCTTAGAAGCGGTGCAACAAAGGTTCACTAGATTGATTCCTAGGATGAAAAGGTTGTCCTATGAGGAGAGATTGAGTAGATTGGGTTTATAATCTCTGGTGTTTAGAAGAATGAGAGGTGATCTCATTGAAACCTATAAGAATTGGGAGGGCTTGAAAGGGTAGATGCTAAGAGGTTGTTTCCCCTGGCTGGAGAGTCTAGAACTAGGGGCATAGTCTCAGAATAAGGGGATGGCCATTTAGGACTGAGATGAGGAGGAATTTCTTCACTCAGAGGGTTGTGAATCTGCCCCAGAGGGCTGTGGATGCTCAGTCGTTGAGTATATTCAAGGCGAAGATCAATTCATTTTTGCACTCTAAGGGAATCAAGGGATATGGGGATCGGGCGGGAAAGTGGAGTTGAGGTCAAAGATCTCAAAGCGGAGCAGGCTCGAGGGGCCATATGGCCTACTCCTGCTCCTATTTCTTATGTTATCATGTTCTTATCACCTTACCAATACCTGTGTGCCCCTTTTATTTCCTGCACCAGTCACCATGACATCTTCCTTGTAATAAAGTTGCCCATTTAATGTGGGAGTCAGATTGGTCTTGAAGGTACAGATTGCCCTGGGAATTTGATTAGGATGTACAATGTTTGTTTCAAAAATTGATTCTCCCTGGCATCACAGGTAGAACTGAGATTGTGAATCAAAGTGCTGTTCCATCCTTGCCCACTTGAGAGCAGCTGTGAGCATAGACCATACTTCCAGCAGATAGCAATGTCCAGATTGAATGATCTTTGATGAAGAGAAATTGAGTTAGATTAGAACTTTATTTTATTGAAATTAGAAGCAACACAAAAAAATAATTGAAATAAATACAGATGAGGGAATTAATTTGCCATCTCTGGCTCATCATTCTACAGATACCTCACAGCATGTAACTGTTGATTGAGTGATTGCAGAGTTTTGGCTTGCGTGAGACCACCCAGAGGATCAGCTCAGATATTGACTGCTCTTTTTGTGAAGTATTTCCTGACATCTGTTCTAAATCCTTTGCATTAGTTCCTGCCTCTTTTTTACTACTACCTACCTATGTCCCATTGTCCTGCACATTGTCCCGGCACAGACACGATGGGCCAGTTGGCCTCCTTCTGTTCCTAAATTTCTATGATTCTATGTATTGTAACGTAATAGTGCTCAGGATTAAACTTTCCTGTTCCCCTTTCTATCTTGTATCTATCCTCATGGTGCTTTGATACTACAAGTATAGAGTCAGTGTGAAGTGGTTTGGCTTTAGAAACTCTCCAATTGCACTGCAACTGCAGTCCGAAAATCCTATCAGGGCCTGAGCAGACAACTGAAGGGAGCTGAGGAAGACTCCTTAGAGGGCAGAGGTGCAGTCTAACTGCAAATTCCTTTGTTGACAGTTCTAAAATAACATTTCAACAATGAGTTTCAGCCTGCATACATTGGTCTGGTAGCGTTGTTTGGCTTCTCAGAAAACTCCCCCCCACCTGTAATTGCTTAAGAGGGAGGACAAAATTCCCACTTAACCAATTCCACGCAATTCAAGCTCAGAGCCTCCCTGCTGCACCCGAGCAAAGGTCAGGAATTTAACTTCATAAAGACATAGATTTCTAAACTGTGGAACTGGTACAGCTGACAATTAAGATTTCAGGCCCATCACCACTTCCACAGGCAAGGCCACGTTCAGCTGGGGCTGGATATGGGCAAAAGGAGGCAGAGAAATCCACCACCCAATTCCATCTACTGCCAAGTGAGTTGGGCAGTGGGGAAAGGAAAAGAAACCTTCATTCCTATGCAGGGTATCTTCTGTATTTTTCAGGACTGTTAGAAACAAACGTTACTATTGCAAATTTCCTTTGGCAATTTCTTCCTAGGGTCAGTTTCAAAACAAAATCCATTTACCTTCGCATTACGTTTGGATGGGAAAGTAGGTTTGAAACACCTGCGCTTTCAACCACAGACAGAGGAGTGAAAGAAAAGCTCATTCGTTTGGTAGTACTGACACTTAAGCAAGATCACACTTTCCAGAGGTGCAAAGTCTGGATGGCAAAGTAAGGGTCCATTAACATTTCCTTCTTGCCCGCCGTTTCAGTCTTCCTCTCCCTCCCTTCACTGCTGCTTCTTTCCTCTATTTAGCCGTCCCCTCCTTCTTTTCCTCTCCCCTCGCTGGTGCTCCTTGCCTCCCTCACCATTTCCCTGTTCCATCTCCTTTCGCCATCCTTCCCCTCTCTTTACCCATTCCCTCTTCCTGGTTCCTTTCTATCAGCCTATGCCCCTCTGCTGAATATTCTCCCCTTTCTGGCCTTTAGCCCTCATACACTGGGCTTGCTTGCTGCTCCGTGCAGCTGGGAAACCTGCTAGTCACCGTTTAAAATGTTCAATTGCGCTTACAATATATCTGTTGAGTAATTTTTACTTAGTGTTAGCCAGAGCTGGAAATACTGGTTCAGGAGTCATTCTGCAAACAGAGTGGCGAGGGTCCAAAAAGGGGAAATCTCTGCTCCAAATATTTATGGTTGGCAACAACACTGCAACATTTGAGAGACAGGAACATCATCAAGGAGGCATTAGACCTACATAAATAATAGTGCTGTATGATGTGCCCCAGAGGGAGATGGAATGATAGTGATATGCTACATGCTGCACTGTGTAGATATGGAGGAAATGATAGGCAGAAATTGCTGGAATGGCGTATCTCATGGTGAGCACCGTGAATTGGAATTCCTTCCTCACCCTTCAGATCACACTATATTTGCACCACAAATTGCTGGAAACACGAACTGGTAACAGCACAGCGATATCAATGTCGCATTTGGGACCTCGTGAACATCATGCCCAATGGTCTAGCTCCATAGCCAATGAAATTTAAGAATAGAGCATGAAACAAGGTAAATGACAGAGAAGGAAATAGGATGAATTGGTCAAATTAGATACAAAAAGAGAAATAAAGAGAGGGAAAGAAAGAGAGTGGATTAAGGGAGAAAGAAAAAAAGAGACAGAAAGGAAAAGTAAAAATTATTTTTTAAAGAACAAGCAGAAGAGGACATTGTAATCCAGTTGTGTTTGGGAATTGTTATGTTGGTTCTTGAGAAGTTAAGAATGAGTGAATAGCAGGGTAGGTGTGTGAAATGTACAAACATTATTACTCATGGTAGTGGGGAAGCTTTTAGAAACAATAGTCCAGGAGAAAATTAACAGCCACTTGGACAAGCATGGATAATAAAGGAGAGCCAGCATGGATTTGTTAAGGGCAAATCGTGTTTGACTAACTTGATTGAGTTTTTTGATGAGGTAACAGAGAGGGTGGATGAGGGCAGTGCAGTTGATGTTGTGTATATGGACTTTCAAAAGGCGTTTGATAAAGTACCACATAATAGACTTGTTAGAAAAATTGAAGCCATTAGGATAAAAGGGGCAGTAGCAGCATGGATACAAAATTAGCTAAGGGATAGAAAACAGAGTTGTGGTGAATGGCTGTTTTTCAGACTGGAGGGAGGTATACAGTGAAGTTCCCCAAGTTCAGTACTAAGACCACTGCTGTTTTTGATATACATTAATGACTTGGACCTGGGGGTACAGGGCACAATTTCATAATTTGCAGACAACACGAAACTTGGAAGTGCAGTAAACAGTGAGGAAGATAGTAATAGACTTCAAGAAGACATAGACAGGCTGGTGGAATGGGCGGACACGTGGCAGATGAAATTCAATGCAGAGAAGTGTGAGGTGATACATTTTGGTCGGAAGAATGAGGAGAGACAAAATTGGAAAAACTACGGAATCAAATCCTCTTATCATTTCCCCATGACATCAGCACATACACATGGTTACCCTTATTCCTCTCCCCATCAAAAAAGGTTTGCCAAAGATTTTCTCCTGAACACATTCCCCATTAATATTCCAATAAAAGTAGTGTTTTTTTTGCATTCTGTACAGTACCAGAAAAAAAATATTGGTAGTGGGTTAGGATTTATTCCTCAGCTATAGGCAGATTTTTAGGACATTATTTAATGTGGTTACTGACACTACAGTTTTTGTGTTGAGCAATTATTGTTCATTTTAAACTTGCTGTGCTGTTATTTGTCAAAATGTTCACAGACAGAAACTGTTTCGAGACAGTTTGGGAGTTTGCAAATACAACATGGAATCATTAATGCAGTACTTTGTCATTTTTGCAAATCAGTGTTTTGGAAAATATTCAGAGGCACTGGTATTACGAAACTTCCGATGGACTCTATGATTATTATCAGCTAAGTTGTCCGTGTAGTTCCTATGTTGTAAGGTTTCTTATTTTTGTCAGCTCTTTAAAGGAGCTGTGAGTTTTTAATTTTGCCGCAACAAAGGCTTTGTAAACTAATGGTACCACTTGAATGCTTAATCCTTACTGTTTTCCAGTAACTGGATCCATTTTTCAGGAACTTTATTAATTTTAGATTTAAAAAAGAATTACTGTTCTGTTATCTCTTTAATTCAGGTACTCATGTAAGGAGCTTTGCCAAAGAGACAAGCGTGGCATACAGATGACTCCTTCTCCAGAGTGCGGAGCGATAGGTCAGTGTAGGCTGGTGTCTTTCTGGAAAATGAATCTCTGGACTAAGAATGACTAATGTGGAGACAGTGAAAATGAAAATCGAGCGGTCTATAACGGATGGCCGATTATCTTCAGCATGTTTTACGCTCCCACTGAAGTTGACTTTCACCCCCAATAGCAGCTACTGAAGCTCAGCTCAGAGTATTTGCACTCGTCGTTGTTGCATGATGTATCACACAATAGGGATAATTTAATCAAATCACACTTCCTGCATGGAAGCATTTTGAGAATTCAGGTGGTTGTGATTTTCCATCCATTAATTTTAGTGGTTGGAAAATTGTAGGAAGCATGGGCCTGAATTCCGATATGCATTCCTGGCAGAAGAGGCTTTGCGCTGGGAGCGCATTCTTGTCCTGCAAATCCTGAGTACAGTGCAATGCAGTGAAACACTCATTGAAAAGAAATAAATCATGCAGATATTTTTTGGAAGTAATAAACTTGTAATTATTATATGGCAATGATCTTTTTGTTTGATACAGTCTTTGAAGAATCAAGGTACACCCTTCAGGGGAAAAAAATCACCCTTAATTAGCAAACATGTTCCTTAATCAGAAATAGTTAAGTTTCTGCTCTGGTCCCATTTTTACCAGAAGTCCAATGCCAAACATTAGGCACCAGCAGCCACTATTTAATCCAGGTCCCTGTGTAAGGTGCCATGAAATGATCCTGCTATTAGGTTGGATATCTCTCCGTCTCTCCGTGGCACTGCAAAACATGTCAGTGTAGGCCAGAGTCTTCCATCCCTGCAACTATTTCCCCTTTTCCACAATTTTACCTCACAGTTTGAGTCTGCATATTGTATACAGGCCAAAAGAAGTCCTTCAGTTGCATGCCTAGAAGTGCTAAACCATGAAGGAGTACTGCTTGGACAAATCTTTTATACATTACAAACTTAGGCTGTACTGTGACTTAGCGACTAGAGCTCTCTTTACTGCTTCTCAGTGCAATCCCAAAGAACAAGGAAAAGTTGTCATCCACCAGAACCTCCAGGTTCTGCTAAGAATCAACAATTGGGACAAATGCTCCTTGTATCTCTCAGTCAATAACTCTTGAGATTGTAGTTTTTTTTTTAACTCTCTTTTAACTCTTTAGGGTAATCCAGAGGTAAGATCAACCAAGGTTTTAAACTTTTCAAACAATTGATTTTATTGACATTGAAGCACGATAGTTTTACAGATAAAGATGCTTACAACCTAGTCAGTAGTACAACTCGAAATTCAGAATGGTTAAATTCTACTGCTTTGGGAGACTGAGAGGTTAATTCTTCATTGATGTCCTTCTTGGTCCTTCTTTATACCGTTCTCACTGCTGAAACAAGTTGCTGCTAGTTTTCCATTCTCTTTCCCACAGTTCAAACAAGCTGCTGCTACAAAACCAGTTCTGGCAGTCTCTCACAGTTTTTCAAGGCCTAGCTAGGCACCTGTCTTATCGTTAATCTCGTCCTTTATCACCATGACAGTACACCATCTCAGTTAGTCTTCAACGGTCTGAAGCAATAGTTTCTTTTGAACTTGGTCAAGCTTCCCAGAATGCCATCTTGAACAGTCAAGTTTAACAGTTCTGTGTTCTACCCTTTGTTGGTAATACTTTTAACCAAATTCTGCTCTTTGACAATCCAGGGTTTCTAGCCCATCCTATTAGTTTCTTTAAAACTGGTATTAAAAAGTCCATATTGAAAAGTTCAAAATTCTTCTGTCCCCCCTCAACTGAGTTTGAGAGAATGAACAACTCACTTTAAATAATTCTTTGAATCTGATTTGCACTCACTACAGATTTTGTAACAACAGATTTGTTGTTACAAAAAGCTTAATCACCGTGAGAGCTATGCAAAGTTTTATTGAATACTATAAATGAGAATTTTAAAAGTGTTACAATCGGGTGACTGTGTGGAGTTTGCACATTCTCCCCGTGTCTGCGTGGGTTTCCTCCGGGTGCTCCGGTTTCCTCCCACAGTCCAAAAATGTGCGGGTTAGGTTGATTTGGCTATGATAAATTGACCCTTAGTGTTAGGGGGGGATTAAATATGTGGGGTTACGGGGATAGGATGGGATATGTTAGGGGGAATTAAATACGTGGGGTTACGGGGACAGGGTGGGATATGTGTCGGTGAAGGCTCGATGGGGATTCTGTGTGAGGGGGCAGGGACAGGGTGCTGGATTTGGATGATCAGCCATGATCGTATTGAATGGTGGAGCAGGCTCGACGGGCCGAATGGCCTACTCCTGCTCCTAGTTTCTATGTTTCTATGTTTCTATAACAAGCTGTAAAATAATAAAGAAGATAGACATGATTTTCACCCAAGGATGCTGTCCCACATTATAGATACCTCCCACCATTCATGATTCCCAGGTTAGATATCTCCTTTTTAATGTCAGCATTACGTTGTTTCATATGCACTGTCAGTCTTTCAATAGTAGGCTTTTTAAACTACAGAAGTAATCCAAGAAAATTATTTTCCCTTATTACCTCTCAGTCTTAATCTCCAACAGCCCTGGTGACCCTGTGTGCCCCCCCTCCTTTGTGGGATCCTGGGGGTCTTATCTAAGATCCACACTTGATCTTGTTAGCATCCTAAACCTATCTCAAGCCATTTGTTCTTCTAGTCTAAGTTTAATTTGGTTAATATTACACATCATGATACTGACAAAGAAAATACAGAAAACTACAGTGAAACTAGGCTCTCCCCTCCCCTTCCAAATCAAGAAATCATGGAGATAAATGATCCTCTAGCTTTCATTTTACCATTATCCATGTTGTGGATAATTCTGGCTAAGTATTATTTCTCCCTAGCCCTCAATTGTCCCAATTTTATTGTGAACTCAAAGGAACCCAACCCTGAATTTTGGAATTCCAAATGCTATGTTCCTCTTTTGTTTAATTTCAATCCCTCTGATAGGTACCAATGTGTTTAATTCCTGATTGTTTCATTAATTAGTTTCTCTATGGAGCATGTGTCAGTGCCGTGATTTATAAAAAGTTCACATCAGTAGTGATACAGTATATGTTATCACTCACCTGAGCCACATTAACTATTTCATGTACTGCTGCTCTCAATGTGACTTTGCATGTCTGAGACCTGTTCTTCAGTGCTTCACCATCACACATTCCGCATACTAGGTGCCTCACGCAAGACATATTGTATTTGCACACTTAGCGGTATCCTAAGAACATGCTGCACATGACATCAGATTCAAGCCATTCTTGTGTTTTCAGGCTATCTTATCAGAAGATCGGGGTTGTTTGGACATCTATTGTTTATTTCCTTCTGCATGGTCCAGATGTCTTGGGTAGTGGCAAGGCTATCAAATGCATTTTTCTCATTGTTCAATATAGGCAAGGACACAATCATCTCCAAGAGAAAGCTATCAATTAGCTATTCTTAACTACACTTTTGTGACTTTCACTAGATTGTGCATTGATACCAGATTGATATCCTTTGGTGCATCATGGTGATTTATGTTACTTATTGGTGCATTCACACACCTTTTCCCTAACCCCTTCTGTTCGGGTTCTTGAAATTCATCCATATTCACCTAGGGTGATGGCTGAACTTAGGCCCCATTTGCTGGTGTAATTTTTCTGTTTATATCAACATATCTTATGAATTTCAATTTCAGAAACAAATGATGCCCAGGCTTGGTGGTTTTACATTAGAGAGAGGAATGTTTGCAGTTACCTTTGGAGCTAACTCCCATAACCCTCTCCCCCATAAGAATATAGATATATTTTTGCATTATTACACTACAGAACAAAGAAAGAACAGTAATGTAGACAGAAATAACAACAGAAAACGCTGGAAAAACTCAGCAGGCCAGGCAGCATCCGTGGAGAGAGAAACAGAGTTAACGTTTCTGGTCAAAGACCTTTTGTCAGAACTGGAATAAAGCAGGAAATGGAATAGATTTTAAGGCAGGTTTAGGGGCTGGGAAATGGGGGAGGAGATGAAAGAACAAAAGGGAAGGTCAGTGATAGGATAGAAAGCAGGAGAGATTAAGAGACATTGAGAGACATTAAGAGATATTCAAGGCCTCTGTTTCTCTCTCCATGGTTTCTGCCTGGCCTGCTGAGTTTTTCCAGCGTTTTCTGTTGTTATTTCGGATTTCCAGCATCCGCAGTATTTTGCTGTTGTATTGTAGTAATGTAGACAGAATTGATTTAAACCATGTTTTCAAAAATCCTGTCTTTTCCCTTTAATGGTGCTGATAAGATTGGAGCAGGATGAATTTCAGGACTGAGGACATTGTACTGTAAAGATAGGCACATCTAGATTATTCAATAAATAAACTAAGTGGATAATATTGAGCTTAAAGAGTTGTTAGGATTGAAACACACAGGTTTTTGAAACACAGGCTTTTCATCACAGCAGGGTATAGCTTAAGAGTTTGCTGCAATATAAACGACAATATGTTGCTATAGAGCATGCATCAAAGATTGTTTACAATAAAGCTATGGCTTGGGAAAAGCAATGATAGGAATTAACAGTATGGTGTGAAAAGGCATGAGGCCTCTCAGATAGTGTTGCATCCATCAGGAAGCACACCATAAAGAAAATGGTATAAGAAGGGATGCAATATTATTACTTAGTTAGGAAGACCTTTGCTACCTTCAAGACCCAGTGGAGTGAACAGGCTTGGAGAAGCCATCGTCACGGTTTCTCATTAAATCCTACGCATGTAAGTGTTAGATGTAAGGCTGATGTGTGCTGCTCTGTATGGGTGTTTAAGATTAATATTTTGTCAATAATAAATGAAGTGAATTATCAGACAATTATTGTCTCTAGCTTTTCGAATCTGTTAAAAGGGTAAAGAAGGAATTATCCAACATTCCCCCCTCCCCCGAGCACTCTGTCTTGGAAGTTGTTAAAGGACAAAGGGCTAGAAATTCGGTATCGCCCCGGTTGGGGCGCTAAATTTTAAAAAGTTGGACGTTTAGCGTCCTTCTGACCCCCTGCTAAATTGATTGTTAGCGCTCCAAGAAAGAATTGAACATTAAATCAAGCGCTAATCACCTAACTTAGGACACTACACACAGAGAGCGGGGCGCTACCCGCAGAGCGATAACCAATTTCAGGTGCACTCCAATCGGGACTCATCATTCACACTGGCTCCTTCCAGTTCTTAAAGGAGAGGTTAATTCATTCTGCACAACCTCATTCTCAACATTGCTGGCTCTGAAGGTGACCTCCAAGCAACTCACCAGCTACACCTCTTATCCTCATGGCTGATCCCAGTCCCAGGGAGAGAGCTCACCTTTTTTGCGACCAGGCATTGGAGGCATTGGTCACGGCAGTTGAAAAAAGGAGGGCAGTACTGTTCTCAGCCACTGGCAGGAGGCCATTGCCCCAGGTCTTCAGTACCATGTGGAGGGAAGTGGCCCAGGACGTGTCTCGGCCAGTAGTGTGGTCCTCAGGACCCTCACACAGTGCCGTAAAAAATTCAACGACCTCACTCGGGTGGTCAGGGTGAGTACATGCTTCAACAAGTCCTACATACCAGCATCTGAACCTCAGTCTGTACACACTGCACAAACCACCTCACCCCCACCACTCACCCACCAAGCATCTCCACCTACTCAAACTCACATCCACATCTCACGCCTTGCCTACAATCACAGCTATTCAACTATGGCAGGCACATCTCTCAAACACATAGCTGCACACTCACTCACACACTTTCCTTTCTCTTGCAGGCCAAGCTGGGCCACAACAGGAGGGAGCAGGAACGAACAGGCGGGGTGAAGCGGACATCCAACAGCTTACAGACCTGGAGGAGCAAGTGCTGAGAATCATTGGGCGCCAGGTGGTGGGCGCCATGGCCGTCGGCCCTTGGGGACAACGACGGTATGTTCATCCCCTCTCGTTCTGTCATCCCACTTCCCCGTCACACCACAAGCCTTTCCCACTTTCCAGTTCATTATACTGTCTGAATTCCTTGCTCCCTTCCTGCCCCCCTGTCCTCACCTTAATGCGAGTCTTGTGTCTTTATGCTTTCAGGTAATCGGCAACCAGCTGACCAGCCTGTCCCTGAGCCTCCCAGTGAGAGTGAGGTGGGAGAAGAAGAGGAGGAAGAAAGTACCGCGCCACTGCATGTCTCACCCGCAGGCACCACCTCAGATACTGGGAGTACGCGATCCTTAGAGGCAAGTTTAGTAGAGGGGTCTGTACTGGGTGATGCACTGGAGACAAGCGGGCTGCAGCAAGGCCAGGGGGAAAGGGTAGCTCAGGAGCCAGCTCCCCGGAGGGCAAGTTCGCGCATGACTTCTGCTGCACAGGACTCAGATGAGGACCTCGATGGGGAGGCGTTCACAAGAAGAGTGATGGCCATGCACACCGAGATGATAGGTGCAATGGCAAGGGTGACCAAGAGCCTGTCGGCAATGGTAAGGAGCGTGGAGGAGTCCGCCTCCAACATTGCACAGAGCTCTGCGCACACCATGCAAAGGATGGTGGACTCCCTGAGAGACCGTGGGGGCCCAGACCTCATGCCGCGTGTCATAGGTGATGTGGCAGCAACCATTGCAGCACAGGCGGAAGTCACGCAATGTCTTAGTGCTGTAATGCAGTCAATGGTTACAGCCATCGAGTCTGAGACAGCTCTTATGCAGTCTCAGCTTGATGCCACGCAAGCTCTGACTGCTGCCATCGTCGCTGGGTCCACCACAATCCACCGGGTATCTCACGGTGTCGCAGCAGGCCAGCAATCTGCGATCCAGCAGATTGGTAGGGATGCTGCGGTGCAGCCCCGGGGGAGTGGCAGTGGGTCAGTGGAGCAGGAACCTGCTGTCCTCTCTCAGGATAACAGCATTCCTGCTCCCACCACTGCCACTCCGCATTGCACTTGCCATCCAGCCAGGCCATACTGCCGCCGCCCAGCCTGAGGTGGTGCAGTCTACAGCCGGGCCTTCCAGGCTCAGAGCTGCTCAAGGGCATCTGCAAGGCCATCTGTAGTCTCTGGCACCGACACTCAGCAGCCTTCCAGCAGCCGTGCTGAAGCCACTGGGGACAGACTTCATAGGAGCAGTAGATTAGGAAAAGGCATTGTAAAGAGGGGAAGTAAGGGTTTGCACAAGGGTGATTAGTTAATATTGTTGTTGTATATATGTGTTTACTGAATGTTGATAAATTTATTAATTGAATGTTGCAGAATTTGTGATGTCTCTCATTTCAGCTTTGCACTATCATATGGCATGTGAAATTGATCTAATAATGGGGATGTGGTGAGAAACCGGGATGTGGGGTAGAATTTATTGGAACCGCAGTCTGATGAGGCGATCACGGACTGCCCTTCCAGAAGACCGATTGAGTGGCTGCTTCCTCCCTCGCTGCTGTTCCTCCTCCTCCTCCTCCTCCTCCTTCTCTCCCTCTTCCTCCTCCTGAGGTGCTCCCGCTATGCCTGGTGTCAATGGCTGGGCCCTCATGATGGCCAAGTTGTGCAGCATGCAGCACACTACGACGAAAAGGGACACCCGCTCTGGGGAGTACTGGAGGGCTCCTCCTGAGCGGTCAAGACAGCGGAACCGTTGCTTGAGCACTCCGATGGTCTGCTCGATGATGTTCCTGGTGGTGGCATGGCTCTCATTATACCAATGCTGGGCAGGAGTGTTGGGGTTGCGGAGGGGAGTCATGAGCCAGGTGGAGAGAGGATACCCCATGTCTCCGACCAGCCAGCCGCGAGCTTGATGTGGTGGCTGGAACAGAGATGAAGGCATCGTGGCTGTTGCCAGGATAGCGGGCATTGACGGTGAGGATTCGCTGTCTGTGGTCACACACCAACTGGACATTAAGTGAGTGGTAGCCTTTGCGGTTATGGAAGACCTCAGGATTGCTATGGGGTGCCCGTAAAGCCATGTGGGTGCAGTCAATGGCGCCCTGCATCATGGGGAAGCCCGCTATCCTGGCAAAGCCACATGCACACTCGTCCAGCTTCTCTCTGGTGATGGTGAAGGAAATGTAGTCCCTTCTCCTTCTGTAGAGAGCCTCTGTGACCTCCCGGATGCAACAATGGATGGCGAACTGCGAGATGTTAGATATGTCTCCTGCTGCAGACTGGAAGGATCCACTGGCGTAGAAATTGAGGGCGACGGTGACCTTGACTGCCACTGAGAGAGCCGTGGTGGTCCTGATCTGAGGTTCGAGGTCTGGCTGCAGGAGGTGGCAGAACTCTGTGACCACCTCCTTGGTGAAGCGGAGCCTTCTAAGACACTGCCCCTCAGTTAAATTTATGTAGGAGAAGTGCTCCCGGAATACCCTGGGAGGGTAAGGCCTCCTGTTGAGAGCCCTGTTGGCCCTCCTCCCTCTGGCCACATTTTCCAGTCTTTGTCTCTGCCTCCATTGCCTCCGACGTTGATTCTGGAGGGCGGGGTCGAGTGCCAGTACGGCCCCCATTAATGTAAGCAAGTGTAGGACTTTGAAATCTTAGCAGAATGAAAGTCATAAATTTTTAGCAGGCAGACACTCCTGAAAGTAAGAAACGTTTAACTCACTGAAAACGGCTGTTTCGCTGTGTGAAACTGAACAGGCAGCATTGATTGGCCAGTAAAATGAAAGCGGATGTTGATCCCTTTAAATACCGCCCCTACAGCGGCCATCCGAATGCATCACACCTCCTCTTCCTGCCGTTGTTCAGGCCAGGCACTAAGGCAGGGGGCGACAGTCAATTTTGCATCTGGGCCGTTAACGGGGTGTTCCAAAGTCACTGACGGCACGATCTGCCAGGCGCTAAAGGGCTAGGTGCTAACTGTTAGGGCCACCGCTAAATCCCAGGTGAATTTCACGTGCGGCGTTGGATTCGCTGCGCCCTGCCGCAAACCCATTAGCGCCCCATTAGCACCCCCAGGCGCTAACGGGAGGCACTAACATGCCGAATTTCTCCCCCAATGTGTTAAAATTAGGTCTTGGAGAGGCTAGGTTTTACTCCGTCGTGTCACCATGCTGTGACAGTTGATAATATTCTTCTGATGTCTGCAGATCTGACTTTAAATTCTTAACACTACAGGATCTCCTCCTTGCACGAATACCTTTCATGTAAAAGAAGTACTCTTGATAATCCTGCGCCATCACCCTGACACGATCCCAAAAACCATGGTCACCTGCTAAAAAAACAAAGAATATCCATTGTGGTTCTTCTTGGGAGCCCCGAAACAGGTTAATTGAAATATCCACTCAAATGAAGGCCTGACACAAAAAGATTAACAATGTCATTCACCAATGCAACTCAGAAACTTTACCAAATTGAAAGAAAACAATCATTTTAGATCTCGAATCTCACAGACACAAAATAGGACATCGTCCTGTAACTGTTTAATTCTCCAAAGTTCATTTTACTTTATTATTTTTAAGTCTTTGTGCATTTAACTAGGCTTTCTTAGATATCAAATGTATTCATGTTCTCCGATACACAACAATTCCAATCACATTTATATTCAACAATTCAATACTTATAAAACTTGAATTGCTGATTCATTGTTATGGGTGATGAACTCAAAATTTAATAATTTGATCAGATACTCAATCTGTAGATTCTGACCCCACGTGACAGTGCAAAACAGGTCAGCCCGCCCCACACCATTCAAGATGCACCCCACGGTCTGTAAACTCAGATTACTTAATATCAATGGGGGGAATTTTAACCCAAAGACAAACGGGTGGGTTGTGGTCGGGTGGGAAGTTAAAATGTTAAAAGTCTGAATCCCGACCGCAACCTCCCTCCAACCCTCCCACTTCAGGTTTAAACGGAGGCAGGATGGGGGGTGGGGGCGGGCAGGCAGCCAACCCAGTTCCTGGCTTGCCTCAGATTTAACCACTATTTTAAATTTAACTGTAGCTGGTCGGGTTTTGCAGGCCTTGTAAAACCCGTCAGCTAAACTAAGGCGAGGACTGCTGGATCCAGGAAGTAACTGCCTTTACATTTACCTCCTGGATCCAGCGTCCCTGCCGAACACACCCCCGTGATCAGAGATCCCCCCTCCCCAGGCCTCCGATTCCCCCCCCACCCCCACCTCAGGCTGCCAATCCCCCCCCACCCCCACCTCAGGCCGCCAATCCCACCCACCCCCCCCCACCTGTAGAATTCGCAATATATTGCGATTTTTATTAATAAGGAGAAAACACAGAGTGTCGTTCAAACAGCTTTTATTTCAGCAGAATGCTGTCAGGTTTCTCAAAGTGGACACAAGCAGCCTGTAAAATGGCCGCCGCACCTCGTGACAGAACATTCTAGACTTTTCGACAGGCAGACAAGATGGCGTTCCAATAAACATTTGTGCAAGATCGATTAAGATTCAGCACATTGAAGATAATACACGAGACATTATGGGTTTACAGTATACACATAAATACTGAAATCGGTCTCCCAGGTACGAATGAAAGCTATTGTACCGAGTAATCAAGGGCCCATCCAAAGACATTAATATGTAAAATCCCAACGACTCTACGATGAGAGAGCCGTTAGCGGGTAGTTATACAAAACACTTGGAAGCCCCAAAACCCCTCCAGGGAGAACACCGACCGATTTAACAATGGGAGAAATATTAACAGGTACTCAGACATTTACGAGTAACCCGAAACCCATTAAGAACGGAGATCACCCATACAAGACATTTGAGCGCCAAACCCTAACAAAAGAAAGGACATTAAGGTTGGGCGGGAAACGGAAGATTTTGTACTATAATTACAAGCTCCAACCGTCCATCTTTCTCTTATTCTCTTATCCGATCGACTCGTAACCTCGTGGCTGCTCCTGTGTTTTGACTCGTAGTCTTGTTCCTGCTTGCCTGGTGCCTCTTTGAAAAAGACTGTTGAACTTTATGATCCGTTCGGATCTACCTCGTGTCGCGTAACGAAGACCTATGTTGGTAGCTGGCATCGGAACCAAAGGCCCGAGATGAGATGAGATGAGATGAGATGAGATGAGATGAGAAGAGAGAAAGACCATACTCATCGCCACGGTCAGTAGATCCCGACCGCGCCTGTAGGTCGAATAGCCAAGTTTTCCTTGCTAGGGAGACTTCTTCGAACTTGCAAGAATAGACCTTGGAAGATCCTCCAAGATAATATTGACTGGTCTGTGAAACCCATTCGGACTGTGCCTGTTAAACCAACCAACACAGATCTTCATCACAGCAGACGGTCCAGCCTGCTAGCCGGAGCAGAAGCAAGTAAACAAGTGGGACCAGGAGATCTCCTGATCGACACGTGGGTGCTGCGGTGAAAAACATCCGATCAGCTATTCGGAATTTCTCCGAGTTATCACGAGTGGTGAGCATGAGTCTCGAAATCCTACGAATCTAGCTAGGACAGATATTGATAGGGGAGGGTTTAAGTATTAAGGATACTTGTAATGTGTGCCCCTATTTACGGTGTGTCGTTCATTCCTCGTTTCCCTAGGATTAGCTATATAACTGCTTGTAAGATTGTACTGTCATTAATCTGTGCTTATGACATGTATTTCGTAATCTTAAATATCATGCAATAAAGATTTTCCATTTCGTACCATTCAACCGAGTCTACATGAGTTTCATCTCCATTACTGCTCTCGCATCTAAGTCCAGTGTCTAGAACCGTAAGGGCGAGTGATTCGAACCACTCACAGGTGTGTCTAGTGCTCCCAGACTGGCTGGAGACCAGAACAGGCAACAAGGCCTAAACCCGCACTGACATACAGGCTGCACAGAGCCGCGTGAACCTCACAGGCTGCGAGACACGCACGGTCAGAATCCCTTACACACCCCGCACAAGG
This sequence comes from Squalus acanthias, assembly GCA_030390025.1. Classification (NCBI taxonomy): domain Eukaryota; kingdom Metazoa; phylum Chordata; class Chondrichthyes; order Squaliformes; family Squalidae; genus Squalus; species Squalus acanthias. The sequence goes on from CM059432.1 coordinate 104,561,754, forward strand.
CCTTTCCCCCAGCCCCATGCTCCTCCAATCCCTCAATCATGCTGCTCCGCCCCCTCCACCCCCCCCTCGTGCTGCTCCTGGCCTCCCGTGTTGCTCCTAGCCCCCCGATCTGCTGCTCCTGGCCCCCTCATGCTGCTCTCGACCCTCCAATCTGCTGCTCCTGGACCTCCCCTGTGTTGCTCTTGGCCCTCCGATCTGCTGCTCCTGGCCGCCCGTGCTGTTCCCGGCCCCCCGGTCACACGCTCCCAGTCCCACAATGATCACATGCACCTCCCTGCTCCTCCTGCCCTGCGATGGTCACCCACACCCATCATGCTCCTCTGGCCGTCCCCTGACCACCCCACCAACCCCCACGTGAGTCCTGCCTCTCTTCTCTCTGCGGCTTAGTGCCGCAGGCCTACCCGCCCGGAGCCAGCCAGCCTCTCAATCTGTGGCTGCGGGGGGGGGGGGGGGGAAACAGAGTTTTCCGATGCAAATCAGGCCCTGCCGTTAAATTCATCAGGGCCTGCGGGAAACCTGTCCTCCTGGGTTTCTCAACCGCTTCCAAGCCACCCCTGCACCCAACCTGCCTCCCGATTAAAATTCAGGCCAATTACTCTAATTCAGTTCGGATCCAAAAATAGAGGGACTTAATGGCCGCGACTCTGTTCATGGAGGCGGGTTGGAGTCGGGAATGGAGCTCGGCGGGTTCCAGACCCGCTGTTGGCTCCAGCCAGCGTTTCGACACATTTTTGGTTTAATTGGGCTAATTGAGCCCACCGTGTGGGTTACCCACCCTCATCACAAGGTGCGGGTCCGTTCAGCTGCTCTGCTGACGCGTGTGCAGCCGAAGTACTTAAGGGGGCCATTCCACAGTTACATCTGAAGTCGTTTTTGCTGCTTCTGACTGCTGCTGGTGCTCAATATGTCTACAGACAGACAGAAGGCAGCTCCCCTGTTCAATGAGGAATCCCTGCATGTTCTTGTTGAGGGAGTCAGAGCTCGTCGTGAGGTCCTGTACCCGGGAGATGGAAGAAGAAATCTCCTCAGCAGACGAAGGCAGCCTGGCTGTGAATAGCTGGGGAGGTCAATGCCAGGTCAATGGTAACACGCACATGGATTTAATGCAGGAAGAGGTTCCATGATCTCCCATGCACAGGAAAAGTGAGTATAAAAGCACAATTCTTTTAATTCTGCTGTGCCTATCATCACATCCCCATCACTCTGCATTGCCAACCCTACCCCTGCACATCCTCACTCAACCCAGCATCACTTGCACCAGCAACCTTCCCTCTCTCCCTATGTACAGAATCCCCATTCTGTATTGATTCAAAATCTCAAGCTCACAGTCCATGTCTTCACACAAGCCTGGTGTGGTGAAAGTCCGGGCAGTAGGCTTGAGGACTTTTAATTTCTTCCTCTTTATCCTAATTCTTTTGTTACTCTTTGCTTGTCTAACCAGGGGATTTTTTTGTAACTCCTTTACAGCATCTGTCTGCTGTGAAAGGACTGATATCAACTCCTCATCCTCCTGCGCAATTTCTTTCACTTTTCCCTGTTAGTATATGGGAGGGGTGTAATGACATAGAGTAAAGGGGAAGGGGAACGCTGAGGATCCAGTTGAGAGCAAGGTTCCCTCTAACTTTTTTTGTACTGAGCGGGCCACAAACTTCTTTGAGCGCAACCTTTTTGTCCGTGGGCACATTTTACAACAACAACTTTTTCAACGACAGCAACAGCAACCACTTAGAAGCAGATATACAGTCATGCCATATTGCCACCCCACTGACTCAAATCATGAGACAATCAGACAAACTCTTAAAAATCATGAAAGCAGTTGCTCTTTATTGGTTTATAAGCCTCATTAGTGGCTTTATTTAATCTCTAACAGGTCACAGCTCTTACAAAAACTATATTACACGTGTCTCGTGTTAGAATTTGCTCTGTCAGGTGTCCCATCAATGTTAATCATAACCAGGGGTCATTGTCCGATTAGGATATGCTAATATTGGAGATTAGTCGGGACAATGGGGGAGTAGGAAGAAGCAGATGAGTCAGCAACATCCCCATGTGAAGTGTTAATAGCAGATTGGCCAGAACAATGGCGACACCAAAGAAAACACATAGCAACTATTAGCAACATAGCAAGGTCACATTAACTATCTGGGATTGTCCAGGTTACATAGAAACATAGAAGATAGGAGCAGGAGTAGGCCATTCGGCTCCTCGAGCCTGTTCCGCCATTTAATGAGATCATGGCTGATCATCCAAATTCAGTACCCTATCCCTGCTTTCTCCCCATATCCCTTGATCCCTTTAGCCTTAAGAAATATATCTAACTCCTTCTTGAATATATTTAATGAATTGGCCTCAACTGCCTTGTGTGGTAGAGAATTCCACAGGTTCACCACTCTCTGGGTGAAGAAATTCCTCCTCATCTCAGTCCTAAATGGCTTACCCCTTATCCTTAGACTGTGACCTCTGGTTCTGGACTCCCCCGCCATCTGTTATCTTCCGTTCCTTTGTAAATTCAGACAGGAAACATCAGGTTAAATTGATTAGCAGTTAAACCATCAAGATGGCATTATGTCAAGGTCTGGAGGTTTGGTGAGAAGGAACGTTGCTTCAATATACATTCTGGGCAAAGTCTCACTCATCTCATGCTACCTCTCCTCACACATCCCATTCTACCTCCCCTCACACATCCCATTCTACCCCTACTCACACGTCCCATTCTACCTCTCCTCACACATCCCATTCTACCTCCCCTCACACATCCCATTCTACCTCTCCTCACACATCCCATTTTACCTCTCCTCACACATCCCATTCTACCTCTCCTCACACATCCCATTCTACCTCTCCTCACACATCCCATTCTACCTCTCCTCACACATCCCATTCTACCTCTCCTCACACATCCCATTTTACCCCTACTCACACATCCCATTCTACCCCTACTCACACATCCCATTCTACCTCTCCTCACACATCCCATTTTACCTCTCCTCACACATCCCATTCTACCTCTCCTCACACATCCCATTCTACCTCTCCTCACACATCCCATTCTACCTCTCCTCACACATCCCATTCTACCTCTCCTCACACATCCCATTCTACCTCTCCTCACACATCCCATTCTACCTCTCCTCACACATCCCATTCTACCTCCCCTCACACATCCCATTCTACCTCTCCTCACACTTTTACTCTGCTACTATCCTGTTCACTATTTACTACATTGCCAAGTTTTGTATCATCTGCAAACTCCAAAATTGTACTCCCTATACCCAAGTCCAGGTCATTTATATATAACAAGTAAAGCAATGGTCCTAATACTGACTCCTGGGGGACTTCACTGCATAATACTCTCCAGTCAGAAAAACATCCATTCACCACTACTCTCCGCCTCCTACCCCATAGCCAATTATGTGCCCAGGTTACCACTATCCCTTTAATACTATGTGCTTCTATTTTCCGAATAAGTCTGTTATGTGCTACTTCATCAAATGCCTTTTGAAAATCCATATATATATCTACTACACTACCTTCATCAACCCTCTCTGTTACTTCATCAAAGAACTCAATCAGGTTAGTCAGACACGATTTGCCTTTAAAAAATCTGTGCTGGCTGTCCCTTATCAATCCATCTGAACCACAGGAGTAGATTTAACGTCTCATCCCAAAAACAAACAGACTGGATGTTGTTGGTGGAAGGAAAACACTTGATGAACCAAATGACTTGTTCTGTTACGTTTTCTAATTATTATGCCAGGCATTAGCTGGTGAGAAACTAAAGCTGGAGTTAACGTGCACTCAGTGCAAATATAAACCCGTATGAGACTCATGCCTTACGCCTTTAGTACCCTCAGTTATCTCTTGGGTTATACCACCACTTTTTCATTGAAGTGCACCCAAAACCACTTTCCATGGGAGCAAAAGCGCTTGTAGAACTGCAGCCAAATTTAAGATTAAAAAGTGCTTCCCTGTCCCTCCCGCCTTAACCAGACACACATCATTCACATCAACATTTCCAGTTCAGGACCGTCTTCTTGTGTTACACATCCACAGCTCACCTTTTGATGCATTACGCTGCATGAATTGAAATGTGAAACATTAAAATAAAAGTTTGTGTGAAGAGGTTCACCAAGACACTCACTGTCTAGAGATCGGGAAAGTTCTGAAACATCGAGGGGTGATCCATTTGCAAAGCTGCAACGCATCGCCGTCGTCCTCTTGGCTTCAGTTCCAAAAACATTGGACATTTTTAAGGGTTCAAAACCTGAGTGACGTTTAAAAAAAAACACCTTTGGACGTTAACGTTTGTTTACTTAAAAATAAACATTTACATTAAATAAATATACGGACGTTAAATATGTGATAATTTTTTTAAAAAGTTAACCTAAAAAATAAATATATTCCAGCAAGCAATATGTTGCATATCTCATTCCTTCCTGGTTTGGAGTGCTTGGGAAAGCAGGAATGGCCACTTATTATGGACAAAATTGAGAGGTCGCACAACACCAGGTTATAGTCCAACAGTTTTATTTGAAATCACAAGCTTTCGGAGCTTACTACTCCTTCGTCGGGTGAAGTAAAAAGATACAGAATCGCCAAAGCATATATAGATAGAGAACAATGCATGTGTACCTTACAATTGCAGACAACTAAATTAAATCATCCTGACTATCTGCCGAGGTGTGATAAAGTTAATCAGGTCAGCCAGGAAGGTACCACATCAAAGACATAGCAAGATACAACTGAGACAATGAGGTGGAGTCGCAGGGGGTCTAACGTGTCAAAAGCTGCCGTCTGTATGTAAAACGAAAAGCTTTAAAATTTTTGCTTTTTTACTGGGAAAATTTTTACTTTTTTACTGGGAATCACATCTGTGAACAAGCCAACGATGACTCGAGTCCGGATCACGTCATGTATCGTGACATAAACCCAAGATCCCGGTTGAGACCGTCTTCATGAGTGCGGAACTTGGCTATCAGTTTCTGCTCGATGATTTTGCGTGTCGCGTGTTTCTAAGGTTGCCTTGGAGAACGCTTACCCGCAGATCCGAGGCTGAATGTCCTTGACTGCTGAAGTGTTCCCCGACTGGGAGGTAACAATCCTGCCTGGCGATTGTTGCACGGTGCTCGTTCATACGTTGTCTCAGTGTCTGCATGGTCTCGCCGATGTACCATGCCGCGGTGCATTCTTTCCTGCAACGTATGAGGTAGACAACGTTGGCCGAGTCACATGAGTATGTACCATGTACCTGGTGGGTAGTGTCCTCACGTGTGATGGTGGTATCTGTGTTGATGATCTGGCATGTCTTGCAGAGTTTGCCGTGGCAGGGTTGTGTGGTGTCGTGGTCGCTGTTATCCTGAAAGCATGGTAATTTGCTGCGAACGATGGTACTTCTGAGGTTAGGCGGCTGTTTGAAGGCAAGTAGTGGAGGCGTGGGGATGGCCTTAGCGAGGTGTTTGTCGTCATCGATGACATGTTGAAGGCTGCGAAGAACATGGCTTAGTTTCTCCGCTCCGGGGAAGTACTGGACGACGTAGGGTACCCTGTTGGTTGTGTCCCGTGTTTGCCATCTGAGGAGGTCTATGCGATTTTTCGCTGTGGCCTGTCGGCTCCGCATCATGACCACTTATTATGGGCCAAAGGCTTGGTGGAAAAGGCATTTGATGTGAAAGTAACAGCCTGTAGGCTTCACAAAATCCCCCAGAAACTCGAACAGAACTCTAAAGGGAGTGATTTTTGGACCTTTCATACAAACTTGGGATGATGGGACCTAAGTGAAGTGATTTGAGGTAAAAACCTCAGTTTTGGACATTTTAAAGATCAGGGAAGAAAAAACCCTGAGGAAAATGACTTTTGAATCTTACTGTTGGGAAAGACACCTTTCATAGACACAGACAGGCTGCGGAGGGGCGTGGCCAGGCAGTGGACAGCTTTGGGTGTTGGGGCCCAATCAAGCTGTCTGGGAATTGTTTACACTGCATTCCTACCAAGGAGGAAGAGACAAACCCAAAGCCTCACACACACATCAAAATATGAATAATCCAAGACCTCTTTTGAAATTCCCAGGCCCAAACAGGATACCAGAAGCCTGAAATCAATAAAACATTTAGTACCCTGATTACTTCATCAAAAACCAATCAACCAGGTATCCATAGGGACAGATTTACAAGCCCGCCAAAAAACCTAGGACAATAGGGACAAGATTTGGCGCGCAGATAAAGGCCCTGCCTAAATGGGAAACATCGGAAGCCATCAGGACATGTTTAACACCAAGTTAAAGCCATCAAAACTAACAAGCCCGCCAAAACTAAGACAATGGAATAAACAGGGCTCATTTGAAATCTAAAGGAAACCGATTTAGTAAGGGGTTTTGGGCGCGAAAAGGACAAAGGGGCTGAACAGTATAATTGGGGGCCTAATCCCCCAAGACTCTCTCTCTCTCTCTGGACTCTCTGACAACGCTCTCAACGCTCGCACAGCTCTCTCTCTCTCAGCTCTGTTCCAGCAAGACACCACAAGCCACGAGCAGGAGGAGGAAAGAAGACCAACAACTTCACAAGCAGACCAACACGCAAGAAGAAACCTCGCGGCAACAAGGGCCTTACGAAACCTTTTACTCAAAAGACTCTAAACCCTAACTCTCAACTGTCAAGGATTCATTTGGTGAGCATTATCCCTGATCTCCTGAAACCAAAACCTAGCTAGATAGTGGGATTTTTGGGAGGGATAAGGTTTTTTTGTATATTGTCATTCTCCCTCGCCTGTACCGTGTGTTCCCCAACCTGTGTTTAAGTGTTAAGTGTGTTTTAAGTTTGTTACCTTTTTCTTTTAATAAAGTCAAAATTCTTTCATCAGAACCTGTTGTCTACTGCATCTTTGTTCACAACCCCTAAGTAAGTCCATAGTCTAGAACCAGGGGCGTGGGAGTGATTCGAACTGCTCACTGAGTCAGAGGTGAAGGCTGACCCCACACACCACCCCCTACAAGCCTCACGCAGAGGATGCCCCCCATCTGAGTAGTCCCGGTGTGTTCGGCTGTGAATTCTGGTGGTTTCGGGTGACGATGTCTGTTGGAGCAACCCCAGTTAATGCTAATGTCATTTTCTGTGGTGCGTTTTCAGATTCGATGTATTCTGTGCCCATAAAAGGAACGTGTGAACTTTCGCCATGCAATAACTGGCTCCCGCGGTGAGTTGTTCCAAAGTGAGGCCGTCGCTCAGTCCCCGGGAACCGACTACACGCGCCTCCATGGAAAAAGAACCAGCAGAATCCCGAGACAACGCTCGCCGGGTTCCAGGGCTCCGTAGCTTAGCAAACGCTGTTCCAATTCAGATCGGCTCTGTGGGCCCCTCCCCCTGCTCCAGCTCACTGTGCGCGGCCTTTGAATTTGAGTGCGTGGAACCTTACAGATCGCTGCACCCGCGCATCTTACAGGGAACATTGGTCGAGAGTACCAGTCCGTTTCTTGGTTCACCCTATTACTGCCTCTCTCACTGCTGGGTTCAACATTCCAACTCCGATTCTGCATCACTTTAGACCATGTTTACAACTCTCACATTTTGCCTTTTCACTAAACCTGTTACCTTCTTGGTTTGTGTGGCTCAGCTCTGCACTGACCAATGCATTTGCCAACCCCTAATAATTGGCTCAACTGCGGATATAAGTTCACTGCCAGAAGCCATGTAACTCATGATCAGAAATGAAACATAACCTTACATTAACAATGTTTGGACACACTTTTACACAGGGTTTGTTGTTTTCTGAATAGTCCTGTCAGCATTAAAAATAACCGCCATTTGGAAAATGGCCATCGTTGTTAGACAATGATGTGCCAGTGCAGTTCCAGGAGCTGTTTTATTTCACGGTGACGTTTAGCAGAAGTTTAATAGGCCAGCGAATGCAAAGTGGTTTTAGGTTTGCAGCCTAACAGGTGTGAAATCAGGAATCTAGGAAAGTCGTGTGCGACTTGTATGGTCAGAGTAAGAGGGGAAAGGGCACGAGCAGAAAATGGGGAAATACAAGCCATTTTGAAGCACTCTGGAAGGCAGATACATTGAAAAAAAGTTGCAAAGCACTAAACTAGAATGGAAGCAAACTGAAGGAAACATTGAAAGGAAAATGAAGCTAAGGGAAAAAGAGTTACTGGAAATCTGCAGAGGGAGAGGGGAAGGCAGGAGGGAAAGTATATCAACTCCAATCCAAATGTAATTCGATCTTTCTATTTATTATGAAATAGCCTTGAAACATCCCGAATTAGTTTTTTTTGCGCACGCACCGCTAACTTTACCCAAAGTTTTGCAATTCTCCCCTGGCGTTTCTTTCAGCACGGCTCAATCGGTCCTGATTTAAACCCGGAGAAAGAAGTCGATGCCAAAGGTTCGGCGGAACGGGTCAAGCAGACCCATCTTAAAAATAAACTCGGATCCTTCAATCAGAAAAGATAAAAGTTGATCGGAAGAGGATAGATTATTTCAGACTGAAACCGAAGCAAAGTTCATATGAAAGTAAAAGTTAAAAGGAGAACTTTCAGGTTTGGCCAGTCAGTGTCTCCGGTGAAGGAGTTAGCTGGGATTTTGCTATCGAGTTAGCTGGGATCCTGGACTGGTGTGCTGGAGATGGATCGCTTCTCTCACATAACCCCCCACAGCTCACCATTTACATCCAGGAATAACACAGAAAAAACTCGCCTGGTGCCGGATAAAACGAGCAAGCTGTCTTCTTTGAAAGGGGAAAGGTAAGATTTACAATTTTAACCCAGTTCCATGCTGTTAGTGACTCGCTCACGGGACAAGTTTCTGGAGTTACTGTGAGCGGCTGTTCGGGCGGGTGGGTCTGACTGTATTCACCGGGACCTTTCTATATACACTTCACTCAATACAACTCTGCGGGAGTCTGTCTTGTATTTTAATTGCCGTTTTCTTGGCTAGTGCGGCAGTAGTAACCTGCATCAAATAACGCGGTACCCTCACTGGGAGATGTACATAACCAAATGCTGTTCATTAACATTTGATAAAACAATAAGAGGGCAAAGCCAAAAAGTAGACAAATCGGTTGACCTGTCTAAGCAACAGGCAGTTAATCCTGAGATGAGTCGTGTGCACAAAGCTGAACCCTGCGACCCCAGAGCAAACTGGGCGCAAAGATCCGATGAATGAGTAACCTTCAAGCAGCAGGATGTGCAAAAGTTTAACGGGTCATTCAAATCGGGGCCTTTCCTCCGAGGGAGAGATGTTGTAGTGAGTGCAGATCTGGCTGAGTCCATCCACCAAGGCTGCAGTTACACCGCACCCAGATTCTGCCTGGAGGGGTTCCTGTAGGGGCTGCTCTTACACACCTTCCATTTTGTTATAAAAACTTAGCAAGTCAGGCAGCATCTGTGAAGAGAGAAACAGAGTTAACATTTCAGGTCGATGACCTTTCCTCAGAACTGGAAAAAAGCAGGAAATGGAACAGATTTTTAAGCAAGTGTAGGGGCTGGGAAATAGGGGAGGGGATGAAAGAACAAAGGGAAGGTCTGTGATAGGATAGAAGGCAGGAGAAGTTAAGAGACATTGGCCCGAAATTAGACCTAATACGCGAGAGTACGCACTGTGTACTCTCGCGTATTAGGTCCCGAAGTGCAGGTTTCCTGCATGCACTGTGCATGCGTGGGAAACCGGCACTTCATGTATTGCAAAGGGGGCGGTTCCTAAGTGAACCGTGTGTGCACTACAGGTTGTGCGCATGCAGCGCACTTAGGTTTTTTTTCAGGTTTGAACGCGCAGGTAAGTGGTGAAGATTTTACACATAAAGAAAGCAGGCGTAGGACCCCCTTTTAACAAGGTAAGTAGTTAATTAAGTGCTATTTTAAATTTTTTTCAACAGATTTATCTTTTTTAGAGACTTTAAAGAAAGGTAAGTTTATTTTTATAACTTTTAAAAAGATTTTAAATTTTTTCAAAAATTTAATTTTTTGTTTAAAGTGGTTAATTTATTTAACTATAGTTATTTTATTAATGTGATGGCTTTTTTTAAAATTTAATTGAGGTTTAGCTGTTCTTTTGGGGGCTTGTAGTATTCATAGCTTTGACAGCCCTTGCTGTCAAAACTATGAATGGAAGATGGTGTGCTGCCATTGGCTCTAACTGAATCACGTGATCCCAGAGCTCGCACGAACTAATTGCGCCTCTGGGACACGCAAGCACTGCACGGTTGCAACAGGGAGAGGCCCTGAAACTGAAGTTCGTGTGGGCCCGAAACAAAAAGGTAGGCGCAGAGTGCGATATCGCGGGGAATCCTTACCCCCGCGGGAACCATCGATGTTTAATTTCTGGGCCATTAAGAGATAATCAAGGCAAAAGGAGATGGTAATGGGACAGGTTAAGAAACAAAGGATGGCTCCAGATGAAGTGTAAATTGCGCTGGCAGAATGAAAGACAGCTGCCATGTGGGAGAGAAGAACAGAAGGCACAAACAAAAAGTGTGGATAAAATATATATATATGATAGGGGCCGAGGTTATGATCTGAAATTGTTGAACTCTAAGTTGAGTCCAGAAGGCTGTAAAGTGCCTAATCGAAAGATGAGGTTCTGTTCCTCAAGCTTACGCTGAGCTTCTGTGGAACAATGCAAGAGGCCGCGGACAGTGAGGTCTGAGTGGGAGTGGAGCGGAGAATTAAAGTGACAGGTGACCGGAAACTCGGGGTCCCCCTTACGGACTGAACGGAGGTATTCCGCAAAGCGGTCATCCAATCTGCGTTTGGTCTCCCCAATGTAGAGGAGACCGCATCATGAGCAGCGAATACAGTATACTAAATTGCAAGAAGTACAAGTAAATCACTGTTTCACCTGGAAGGGGTGTTTGGGGCCCTGGACAGTGGGAAGGGGGGAGGTATAAGGGCATGTGTTGCATCTCCTGTGCTTGCACGGGAAGGTGCCGGGTGAAGGGGAAGGGGTGTTGGGGGTGATAGAGGAGTGGACTAGGGTGTTGCGGAGGGAGCGGTCCCTACGGAATGCTGAAAGGGGAGGTGAGGGGAAGATGTGTTTGGTGGTGGGATCACGCTGGAGATGGCAGAAATGGCGGAGGATGATCCGTTGAATGTTCCATTTTGTTATCGTCGTCTGCCGTCCGGACACGCCTTGGTGCACCATCTTGCCGTCCAGAGGAGGCGGGGGTCCCCAATGGAGGGCTCTCTACGCAGGAGTCCTCCCTTTATCTATTGGGGACTTGGCCTGGAGGGTGTTGCACGGAGCAGTCCCGTGCAATAAGGTTTTAAGTAGGTTCACGGACTCCCAGGCCGCCTGCCTTTTCCGCGGCCTGGAGGAGTCCGTGTTCCACGTTTATGTGGAGTGTGAGAGGTTGCAGCCCCTCTTCCATTATTTGAAGGGGTTACTCCTCGATTTTTGGCTGCACTTCAGTCCCACGCTCCTGATCTTTGGTCACCCGGTGCGGAGGGGAGCAGGCAGATCGGAGGACCTCCTCGTGGGACTGCTCCTGGGCCTGGCCAAAGTGGCCATCAACAGGTCCAGGCAGCGGGCGGTCGAGGGGGTTGTTCGGCCCGACTGCCTGCCTGTCTTCCGCGGCCACGTTCGCGCCCGGGTGGCCCTGGAGATGGAGCACACGGTGTCTGCCGGCACGCTCGAGGTGTTCCACGACCGGTGGGCACCGCAGGGACTGGAGTGCTTCATCACCCCCGGAAACCAAATTTTAATTTAATTGTTAAGTTTCATTTGATGTATTTTTGTTAATTTACTGTTTATTTGTTCGTACCCAAAAGAGTCCACTGCATCCATCACTAGTGTCCGGAAGGTGCTGGAGTTGGGCTCAGCAAACTGCTTGTTTTCAGGACCTGGCCCACAGACTTACACCGCCACCTTTGTGCCCGAACACGTTTCTCGTTAACCCAACTGCAGTCCGATGATGTGACAGAATAAATTGACAATAACGGCGGTGCAGGGTTCAGGTAATGGACAAGAGGAAGGTCCAAGTACTGGACAAGAGGAGGGTCCAAGTACTGGACAAGAGGAGGGTCCAAGTACTGGACAAGAGGAGGGTCCAAGTACAGAACAAGAGGAGGGTCCAAGTACTGGACAAGAGGAGGGTCCAAGTACTGGACAAGAGGAGGGTCCAAGTACTGAACAAGAGGAGGGTCCAAGTACTGGACAAGAGGAGGATCCAAGTACTGGACAAGAGGAGGGTCCAGATGCTGGACAAGAGGACGGTCCAAGTACCGGACAAGAGGAGGGTCCAAGTACTGGACAAGAGGAGGGTCCAGATGCTGGACAAGGGGAGGGTCCAGATGCTGGACAAGGGGAGGGTCCAAGTACTGGACAAGAGGAGGGTCCAGATGCTGGACAAGGGGAGGGTCCAGATGCTGGACAAGAGGAGGATCCAAGTACTGGACAAGAGGAGGGTCCAGATGCTGGACAAGAGGAGGGTCCAAGTACTGGACAAGAGGAGGGTCCAGATGCTGGACAAGAGGAGGGTCCAGATGCTGGACAAGAGGAGGGTCCAAGTACTGGACAAGAGGAGGGTCCAAGTACTGGACAAGAGGAGGGTCCAGATGCTGGACAAGAGGAGGGTCAAGGTACTGCACAAGAGGAGGGTCCAAGTACTGGACAAGAGGGCAACCCTCCCATCAGTTTTACTGGCGCTGAAACCAGCTCACCAAATTCTCACAACTCGCTTCAAGAGTATTCTGAAGACTTGGAGGGATACATACACATGGGAGTTCTTAGCTGAATAGGACGTCCCAATGTACCTGTGCTTTTTTAGTCTCATTTATACTGCAGATAGCTGCAGTTTTGGTTCCAGCCGGACGAGCAATTCCAGTCATAAATTTGTACTCCCATATTTATTCTCTGTGCTACTGAAATAATTTACCTTTCATGTTTCTTTTTACACCAGGGATTACAATAGATGAAATGATTTCACGCTCTTTTACCGCGAGTGTGAAATTGATAAAAAGAGTCCTGACGTGCTCCACGCCTCATTTTAATATAACACGAACCTGTGTAGCTCACCGCGCGTCCCGAGCTGCTGCTCCAACTGACCATCTCAACTGAGGGACACGAACTAGATAGAGACCGGCAGTAATGTACAAATACTGAAATATTACAATAAACATTGCAAAAATCTGGTTTCCTCCCGTACTTGTGTGAAAAAGGCAACGAAGAAGCAGAACATAGAAATAGTTAAAGATCTGGCTCCGTCCCTTTTTTTGCGCGTGAGAAAATTCCATCTGTTCAGTCTGACCGCGAGACTAAAGGTTTTGTAAACTCTTCTCGATTCATTTAATGGATGAAACCAATACTTAGAAAAGTAACTGAATGCCATATGGTAAGATTGAAGCTTTGCCTTTGCTTTGCCTGTTGCAGAGTTAAGGCGATTCTGCCGCTTTTCGTTTGGTCAGCCGGTGTCTGGCGTGATGCAGAAATCCATCTCCACCATCATGTTTAAGTGTCTCCAAATCAGACTACTGAGAAATCCACTGAAATCAAGGGCTGGATTTTAACTTCACGGCGCGCTGGAAGTGGGAGGGGGTTCCGGTAGCGCGGGAAACCCGGAAGTAAGTGCAGCGCGTCTGTCAGTGGCTTTTTACCCCAGCCACTAAATTACCATATCATATTCGGGTTTCCGACCAATTAGCATGAATGAGCATGATGACGACCCGCATGAGGCGATTTCCATTCCAAAAATGCGATTTGATGGAGTTTGGAGTTGGGAGGACAACAGAAGGACTTGGCAGAATGGAGTCCAGACGTTCAAACGCTGCGCCGCGCTTTAGTGACGCCTCCCTGGATGTGCTGCTGGTGGCATTAAGGGTCCGCAGGAAGATACTCTTCCCTACTGATGGGAGGAAGAAGCCTGCAGGTGAAACAAAGAAGGCATGGCTGGAGGTTGCTCATGAGGTCAGCAACAGGAGCGTGGTGCCACGCTCGTAGATTCAATGCTGAAAGCAGTTTAATGACCTAAGCTGGGCAAAAGTGAGAAGTCGCACAACACCAGGTTATAGTCCAACAGTTTTATTTGAAATCACAAGCTTTCGGAGCTGCTGCTCCTTCCTCAGGTGAAGCCTTCACTTCACCTGACGAAGGAGCAGCAGCTCCGAAAGCTTGTGATTTCAAATAAAACTGTTGGACTATAACCTGGTGTTGTGCGACTTCTCACTTTTGTCCACCCCAGTCCAACACCGGCATCGCCACATCATAAACTGGGCAGGAAAGGTGAGTACAGCGGCATAAAAACAGAAAATGCTGGAAATACTCAGCAGGTCAGGCAGCATCTGTGGAGAGAGAAACAGAGTTAACGTTTCATAGAAACATAGAAAAATAGGAGCAGGAGTAGGTCATTCGGCCCTTCGAGCCTGCTCCGCCATTCAATATGATCATGGCTGATCCTCTATCTCAATACCATATTCCCGCTCTCTCCCCATACCCCTTGATGCCTTTTGTGTCTAGAAATCTATCTATCTCCTTCTTAAATATATTCAGTGACTTGGCCTCCACAGCCTTCTGTGGTAGAGAATTCCACAGGTTCACCACCCTCTGAGTGAAGAAATTTCTCCTCATCTCAGTCCTAAATGTTCTACCCCGTATCCTGAGACTGTGACCCCTCGTTCTAGACCCCCCAGCCAGGGGAAACATCCTCCCTGCATCCAGTCTGTCTAGCCCTGTCAGAATTTTATACATTTCAATGAGATCCCCTCTCATTCTTCTAAACTCTAGTGCATACAGGCCTAGGTCGACCCAATCTCTCCTCATATGACTCCTGCCATCCTAGGAATCAGTCTGGTGAACCTTCGCTGCACTCCCTCTATGGCAAGTATATCCTTTCTTAGGTAAGGAGACCAAAACTGCACACAGTACTCCAGGTGTGGTCTCACCAAAGCTCTGTATAACTGTAGTAAGACATCCTTGCTCCTGCACTCAAATCCTCTTGCAATGAAGGCCAACATACCATTTGCCTTCCTGTTTCAGGTCGATGACCCTCGTCAGAACTAGAAAAGGTTGGAGATGGAACAGGTTTTTAAGCAAGTGTAGGTGCAGGGAGAGGGGGGAGAGGAGGAAAGAACAAAAGGGAAGGTTTGTGATAGGATGGGAGGCAGGAGAGATTAAGAGACAAAAGGGATGATGGTGCAAGGCAAAAGGAGATGGTAATGGGACAAGTTAAGAAACAAAAGATGACTCAAGATGAACTGTAAATGGCAATGGCAGAATGATCAACAGCTGCCATGTGAGAGAGGGAAAAAAATGAGAAAAAAA
Organism: Squalus acanthias; assembly: GCA_030390025.1. Classification (NCBI taxonomy): domain Eukaryota; kingdom Metazoa; phylum Chordata; class Chondrichthyes; order Squaliformes; family Squalidae; genus Squalus; species Squalus acanthias. The sequence continues at coordinate 104,576,996 of CM059432.1, forward strand.
AGATAGGGGCAGAGGTTATGGTCTGAAATTGTTTAACTCGATGTTGAGTCCAGAAGGCTGTAAAGTGCCTAATCGAAAGATGAGGTGCTGTTCTTCGAGCTTACATTGAGCTTCATTGGAACAGTGTAAGAGACCAAGGACGGAGAGGCCAGAGTGGGAGTGGTGCGGTGAATTAAAGTGACAGGCGACCGGAAGGTCAGGGTCACCCTTACGGACTGAACGGAGGTGTTCCACAAAGCAGTCACCCAATCTGCGTTTGGTCTCCCCAGTGTAGAGGAGCGAATACAGTATACTAAATTACAAGAAGTACAAATAAATCGCTGTTTCACCTGGAAGGAGTGTTTGGGGCCCTGGACAGTGGGAAGGGAGGAGGTAAAAGGGCAGGTGTTGCATCTCATTGCCCTACATCCTGATGTGTATATCACCCCAACACCCTCACATTGACTTCTCAAGCCTACTCCAGCACATCACTCCTCACACCAACTTACCTTGCAGGTACACCCATCCCTTTCTGTCTATGCACTTCCTCACATCCCCATCTGTCCATCCACCATTGACACTCACCCTCATCCTTATGCAATGTCATGCCTCTCCCTCATAGTCACCCTCAACAAATGTTCTCCAACCATCGGGTGAACACATGCCATTACACTCACTCATAGGTCTCTTTCCCTCTGTGCAGAAGAGAGCACAGAACATGAGGGAGAGGCAGAGAACCGGCGGTGCCCTCCAGCAATCTCGCAACTGACAGCTGCGGAGTAGGAGGCGCTGGGCATCAGTGGATCAATGGCATACAACACTCACTCATGTTGACTTGATGTCAGCAGCGAGTGAAATATGATCATGTGCATAATGATCACTTGAGACATTCTTACCTTGACAATTCTAATTCATGTCTTTAACCTCCCACAGGGCCTTCAAGCGTTCCACAGGAGTTGGTCCAGGAGGACGACAACAACTCCTCAGAGGAGGTCACTCCCTCTGAGGGTGCACCATCACAGGACACATGTAGATCATGCACCAGCTTAGATACTTACACTTCGGTAAGGCAGATATTGGGTTTTCACCTGGGTAACTCACACATCACAAGTGAACAGGGGCAGATGGTGTCAGGGACAGCAGTGGAGAGTCTACGTCGGAGGCTGCAGGGTGCTCCAAGCTCTGCTCAGCTGGATGCAGATGCTGAACTTCAGGGGCCATAGATGAACAGGATACTTCTGCAGCAGCAGCAAAGAATGTGTGATGTACTGGCAAGCTTTCCAGCCGCTCTGTGCACACTTGCAGAGAGATTGGAGGAGTCCGTCTCAAGCATGAGTGGCATGATGTCGCAGGCCTTTGCGATGATGTCTTCTTCCATGGGAAGAGTGGCCATCTACATGGAGCATCAAGCGTGGCAATCAAACGAGTGCATGCAAACCTTCACCAATGGCTTATACACTATGAATGCCACCTTAAATAGGATGAAGGATACACCTAACATTGGCCGTTCATCGCCTCACTGATCTGCTGAAAGTGTTCTCTAGCTCATCGCTGGCAGGGAAGTGTGGGTTGGCCATGAGAGGGATGATGGTGAAAGGAGATGTGGAAGTGCGGACTTGGCTCAAAGCACTTCCACTTCTCACCCATTGCTCCCCGCTCCTCAGTGGCTGGTGCGTACTGAAGGGCATTTCCAGATCTGTCCAGGCACCTGAAGCACATCTTCAGCATGCCGATTGCTAGCTCAATGACACATCTGGTTGTCATATGGCTTTCAATGTATCGTTCTTGGCCTCATTGGTTGGAATCCTCATGGGCTCATTGGTTGGGATCAGCCACATTTTAAGTGGGTATCCCTTGTCTTCGAGCAGCCAGCTGGTAAGTCTGCTTCAAGGTGCGAAGAGATCAGGGAGGGTGGACTGCCACAGGACAAAAGCATCATGGTAGCTGCCCGGGAATCTTGTGCACACCTACAAAAATCCTTTTGTGGTTGCACATCAGCTGCACATTGTTGGAGTGGAAGCCCCTGAGGTTGAACAATACTCCTGGGTGATCCGGGGGTGCCTTAATTGCCACATGCGTGCAGTCGATGACGCCCTGCGCCTGTGGGAAGCCAGCCAGAGCCGCAAGCCCAATTGCCCATTCATTCTGACTACCGTCGTCGTAGGAAAAGTGTACATAATTGCCGGCCCTGGCAAACAAACCATAAGTCACCTGTCTTATGCATTTGTGGGCTGCCGACAGAGAGATCCTGCAAATGCCTCCGGCAGAGCCCTGGAAGGATCCAGAGGCAAAGAAGTTGAGGGCAGTGATGACTTTGACAGCTACTCTATGGGCTGGATTTTGATTCAGGGGTGGGCTGGGGTCGTGTAATCCGCATTTCGTGTTAGCCACCCGAATCTAAATCGATGTGGGAGATTGATGCGATTTTAACATAATTGGCCAATTGAGTTCTAACGTGTGGGATCCCATGGCCAGTGAGTTTTTCCAGTCTGAAAGTCGCTTCCGATGATGTCATCATTGCTGCAGCATTTAAGGTCTGCAACAAGCCTTGCTTCCTCTGCAGACTGCCAAGCTTTTGCCTTTGCATGTTAGAGGCACCTGCAGGAAGAATGGCCAGCCAGAGACCTAGGTCTGCACCTCGATTTGATGACGTCGCCCTGCAAGCTTTAATTGAGAGAGCCAGAGTTAATAAGGAGGTGCTCTTCCCTTCTTCAGGGAGGAAGAAGCCTTCCCATCAAACCAAGGCTGTGTGGATCCAGGTGGCAGAGGAGGTCAACTTGTTGTCCATAACCCGCAGAACCTGGCTTCAGTGCAGGAAGAGGTTTCATGACCTGCTGCGCACTGGAAAAGTGAGTATGAATTTCCCATCACCCTCATTCTGATCCCCATGGCCTCTTCTCACCAGCACTCAGCTTTGACAACCTCTTCCTCCACATCTCACTTGACACTGACATCCCTGCACCCTTACCCATTCCCTCTCTCTGTATGGTCACATTCACCTAACTATTCGACTATGCAGCCCTCACACTCCCTATCGCTGTGATGCTATGAAAACAACTTACAAGACACAGGGAGGGCCCATGGTCTTGCCACCTCACTCCGAATTTGTCTCCTTCTAACCATCAATGATATAGATTCTCTACACTCACTCCTTCATTCTCACTCAAACTCCACTTGTCTCCCTCATTGCAGGAAAAGAGAGCTCACAATAAGAGGGAAAGAGTGAGGACAGGAGGAGGGCCACCCTCAGTAGCCCAGCTCACCACCTGGGAGTCACTGATAATGATTCTGACACTCCAGCAGACTGACTTATGATCATCTGCAATATGCAATGTGCATGTAACCTTGGACTCACATCTCTGACTCTTTCCTTTACTCCCCCCCAGGACCATCGCGAGCAGCCGTCCCCACCGTCCGGGAGGAGGAGCATGAGCCTCACCACTCCTCAGAGGAAGCTACAACCTCTGAGGGCACCGCGTCAGCAGAATTCAGCGCACCCAGCACCAGCGCAGACACTCGCACCTCGGAGGGGACATCGCGAGATAGAGTAGTGTTGTCACCTGGTGTATCACAGCTCACAAGTGAGCATCAGCAGATAGTGGAGACAGGGACAGCAGTGGAGAGTCCTCGTCAGAGGGCGCAGGACTCTCCTAGCTCAGCTCAGCTGCATGTCGACCCTCTGCCTCTGGGTCCATCCATAAGATCAGCGGTGCTGGAACTCCAGGAACAGGTGCAGGAGTCTCTGGCAGGTTTTGTCTCCAGGGTCGCTGCGAGTGTGGAGCGAATGGAGGAGTCCATAGTGAACATGAGCAGAGCCTTTGTGGAGTCATTGGCGCATGAACGCATCACCACGGAAAGGATGGCCACCTCCGTGGAAAGGATGGCTATAGTAGAGGAGAGGATGGCTACGGCTATGGAGGAGATAAGTCGCCAGAGTGTTGAAAACATGGTCATTGTTCAGAATAGACTGGCATCTCTTGAGGAGCGATGGTCATCTATTGAACATAGAAACCAGACCTTCATGGAAGTCCTTCTGAGTAGGACTCCCAGTGCAGATATGGGTCCCCATGGCCCCCCTGATGTGCAGCAAGGTGCTCTCAATCCACTTGCAAGCGCTGAGGTGGGGCTGACCCATGAGAGAGATGTTGGTGACAGACAACAAGGAAGTGGGGGCTCCTCTCCAAGCGCTCACACGACCAAGCCACTGCAAAGCCCTCGGTCAGAGCCCCACCAGAGTCCTCACCCAACTGAGATCGGCGTCTCAACCCCTGCACAGCCACAGGAGCAGCAGACTGTTGCCGAGCCCTCACAGGCTCGCAACCCCAGAGGACGCCCGCCAAAGGTGTCGAGGCAGGAGCAGCATGAAAGTGAGCAAGGGGCCTCCACATCTGCTGAAGCCACAGGGGAAGCACCACGTAGGAGCACGCGTAAAAGAAAAATAATGCACAAGTAGTCACAAGGGTAGTCACTTGGGTGTAATGTTGTGTTTAATCTTGAAATGCCAGCACTTGCTTGGTGTGATTAAAAATTCTGATGGCAAACTGCTGAAGTTGTGGCGTCTGTCATTTCGCAAATGGGACTTCCACATTGAGGGCTTAGGATGACTTGCAATTGTCACTATGGTGGTCAGAGTGATAGGAATCCGCAGGTTCCTGGCCATTGTCGATGGTCATTTAAGAAGGTACGAGGCAAAAGTGTTTGATTGTGCAGGCTAAGCAAATCTGGTCAAGTGCGTCCCTTGCATCTCGGGCAGCAATGTGGTCGCACGCTGGCGCCTTCTGGCCTGTGCAGCTTCAGGTGGGTGAGGAGCAGCTTGGCACTCCTGTTGATGCTGCTGCTGCTGGTGGTGCTGTTGTTCATGGTTCTGCTGCTGCCACGGCTGGTCTTCGTCCGAATCTGATGTCCAGGAGGAAAGGAAATAAATGGTTCCCATGCTTCTGGTATATGCCTCAGTTGAGGAAGCGCTCAGTCAAGGTGGCGAGAGGGGTTTCCCAGGAGGTCACACTGGAGATGGGTGTCAGGCTCCAAACTTCCACAGCTGTGGTTATGCCATATAAAAGTTCCCCCAGACCTCAGACAACAAAGTCCTGCCAACTGCAAATGATGGCTGATCACATCTCCTATTTCATGGTTGAGCTGCAGCTGATAGTCAGCAATCCAAATGTGCTACCACCAGGTTTCACATTCGTGGTTCAGAACAGGCGTGCTTCATGTGGAAAAAGGGTTAAAATCACAAAGGCCTTTCAAAATGGCATTATAGAGGCAAATAAGTGCTTGTTAAGGGCCTTAACGGCCTATCCCGCCTCTTGGAGGCGGGACGGAGTCAGGACCAGCAGACACGATTTAATGAAAATTGCGTGGCGGTGGGATGGAGGCGGGCTCGTGCCCGCCCGCCAGTTTTCACAATTTTAACCCCCCCACACGCCTCCAAACCCGCCTCCACGGGTCAATGAAAATTCTGCCCTATGCCTCTATTTATGAAGCCCAGGATCCCGTATGCTTTTTTAACCGCTTTCTCAACCTGCCCTGCCACCTTCACTGATTTGTGCACATATAACCCCAGGTCTCTTTGTTCATGCACCTCCTTTAGGATTGTACCCTTTAGTTTATATTGCCTCTCCTTGTTCTTCCTACCAGAATGTATCACTTGGTACTTTTCTGCGTTAAATTTCATCTGCCATGTGTCCGCCCATTTCACCAGCCTGTCTATGTCCTCTTGAAGTCTATCACTATCCTCCTCACTGTTCACTATACTTCCAAGCTTTGTGTCATCTGCAAATTTTGAAATTGTGCCCTGTACACCCACGTCCAAGTCATTAATATATATCAAGAAAATCAGTGGTCCTAGTACCGACCCCTGGGGAACACCACTGTATACCTTCCTCCAGTCCAAAAAACAACCATTCACCACTACTCTCTGTTTCCTGTCACTGAGCCAATTTCGTATCCATGCTGCCACTGTCTAGGGTTGCAAAATTCCAGGAATTTTTAAAAGAGGAATCTTTCCATGGGAATTTTCGGGAATTTAGGGAATTTATGGGAATTTTGAGTTTTTTTGCACACTGATGGTTTTTGTCTCTGACCCTTATATTATCTTTGTCATCAAAATAGACATACTGTTCCGTACAAATAAAAACAGGCTTTCAAAACTTTATTTAGGTTATAATTTTGAACTTTATTGAACCCCCACAAAAAAGACCCATCTAAAATAAAATAAAAAGAGCGTCAGCTTATTTAGCCTGTAATTTGTCTTATTTTGTCCCTTTGAGTCTTCTACTCATGAGTCTTCTGAGTCTTCTACTCATCATTGCTCCTCCTGATTCTCTGACTCTGGCTCTGACGTGTCCATTTCCTCCTCTGTGTCACTGTCTAGCTGTGTGGTGGACACTTCTGTATCTGGCTCAATAAGTTGTAGGTTCGCCCGGATAGCCACCAGTTTCTCCACTCTCTTGTTAGTCAACCTGTTGCGCACCTTTGTATGCGTATTCCCAAAAAGTGACCAGTTTCGTTCAGAGGCCGCTGATGAAGGTGGGATTTGGAGTATCACCGATGCAATGGGTGACAGGGCCTCAGATGCACAAAGTCCCTTCCACCAGGTATGTGCACTGATATGCTTGCATGATTCCCATATCCTGTCCCCATTCCAAAGACCTTGCTTGGTAGAGAACTTTGCCAGACTTCCCAGAACTTTGCCCACGTCCAGATTGAGGTGGCGTGAGAGGGTAGAAATCACACTGTAAGCGCTGTTGATCTGTTCTCCAGAAAGTATTGGTCTCCCAACATGCTTTGGGTCCAGCATGTATGCTGCAGCATGAATCGGCTTGACACAGAATTCTTGACGCATCTGTATGAATTGAACAATTGCCTTCTCCTCTGCTTTGAGCAGTAGGGATGTGGGTAGGGCAATGCTGATTTGTTCTTTTAAATCAGCAAAAAGCCTGAGAACATCTGACAAGACAGCGTCATCTCCTTCAATCTGAGCAATTGCAGATGCTACTGGTGAGAGTAGTTTAAGGCTGCTAACCACTCGCTCTCAAAACACATCATCCAGCAGTATTTTCTTGATGGTGGTTTCCATATCCCCAGACTGGGATATTGCCATTTCTTGCAGCGACTCCTTACCCTCCAGAAGGCTGTTGTACATTATGACAACGCCACCCCATCTAGTGTTGCTGGGCAGCTTCAGTGTGGTGTTCTTGTTCTTTGTTGTTTGCTTGGAGTTGTAGGTTGCTGCAACTACCTGTTTTCCCCTGACATACTTAACAACTTGCTTGGCTCTCTTGTACAGTGTTTCCATGGTTCTCAAACCCATGATGTCCTTGAGGAGCAGGTTGAGCCCATGAGCTGCGCACCCAATAGATGTAATATGAGGGTAGGCCTCCTCCACTTGAGCCCAAGCAGCCTTCATATTCGCAGCATTGTCAGTAACTACTGCAAAGACCTTTTGTGATCCAAGATCGTTGATGACCGCTTTCAGCTCATCAGCAATGTATGTGCCTGTGTGTCTGTTGTCCTTCGTGTCTGTGCTCTTGAAGAACGCTGGGAGAGGAGTGGAGACGATGTAGTTTATGATGCCCTCCCCTCGTACATTTGACCACCCATCTGAGATAACTGCAACACAGTCTGCCATCTCTATTGTTTCTCTGAGCTTTCCTTGAACTCTGTTATACTCAGCCTCCAGCAAATAAGTAGACAAAGCATGTCTGGTGGGAGGACAGTATGCAGGGCGAATAACATTGAAAAATCTCTTCCAGTACAGATTGGCTGTGAGCATGAGGGGTGAGCCTGTCGTATATACAGCTCGAGCAAAGCACTCATCTGCATTCTTCTGGCTATGGTTATCCATTGTATCAAAGAACCTTCCAAGTGGGCCAGGAGTTGCTGATGATAAGGAGCCTGATGCTGAATGTGAACCATCATCTTCTTGAATGGAAGCAGAGGAACTCTGGGCTAACTGCTGTGAGCTTTGAGTGAAGTTGTTGCATTTGGATAAATGCTGCTGCATCTTTGTGGCATTCTTTACATATGGCTTTGTACAGTGTTTGCACATGTACACAGTCTTTCCATCTTTAATGCCTGGGGTAAAATGCTTCCACACATCTGACGGTAAACGTGACATTGTTCTATGCAGAGAAATAAAGGGCATTCGTCTCTGTGTCGAACTGCAGTCGATCAGCACGATTGCAACAGGCCAGGGTGAGTAAATTTTTCCTGATGCTCCCTGTGATGGAAGCATGACCTGTGCACGCACGACGCTACATCACCAATAGAGGGAGCTAATCGCTCATCCACTCATCCAACCAATCAGGACACATTTGTTCACAGTCACACACAAAATTTGTAATTATTAAAACAAGCCAAGTAAGAAGATAAACATATATTGATTAAGAAATTCCTTAATAATTAAGATTCCATCTCTGTTAGTAATTTTATGAGAGGACCTGTGAAAAAAAAGAAAGACAAAAAAAAAACAATATTATGCTAGAATGTGCTTTTTTGGGCAAAATTCCCAAGCTAAACTTCCCGTGGAAAATTTCCGGAAATTTACCGGAAACTTTCCACCCCTTTGCAACCCTACCACTGTCCCTTTTATTCCATGGGCTTCAACTTTGCTGGCAAGCCTATTATGTGGCACTTTATAAAACGCCTTTTGGAAGTCAATGTACACCATGTCAACCGCATTGCCCTCATCAACCCTCTCTGTTACCTCATCCAAAAACTCAATCAAGTTAGTTAAACACAATTTGCCTTTAACAGATCCGTGCTGGCTTTCCTTAATTAATCCACACTTGTCCAAGTGATCATTAACGTTTTCCTATTATCGTTTATAAAAGCTTCCCCACTACCGAGTTTAAACTGACTGGCCTGTAGTTGCTGGGTTTATCTTTACACCTTTTCCTGAACAAGGGTATAATATTTGCAATTCTCCAGCCCTCTGGCACCACCCCCATATTTAAGGAGGATTGGAAGAATATGGGAGTACCTACGTGATTTCCTTCTTAACTTCCCTCAGCATCCTCAGGTACATCCCATCCGGTCCTGGTGACTTATCTACTTTAAGTACAGCCTTTCTAGTACCTCCTCTTTATCAATTTTTATCTCATCCAGTATCTCCACTACCTCCTCTTTCACGGTGACTTCGGCTGCATCCCCTTCCTTGGTGAAGACAGATGCAAAGTATTCATTTAGTACCTCAGCCATGCCCTCTGCCTCCATGCCTAGGTCTCCTTTTTGGTCCCTAATCGGCCCCACCCCTCCTCTTACTACCCATTTATTATTTATATACCTATAGAAGACTTCTGAATTCCCTTTTATGTTAGCTGCCAATCTATTCTCATACTCTCTCTTTGCCCCTCTTACTTTCTTTTTCACTTCTCCTCTGAACTTTCTATATTCAGCCTGATTCTCACTTGTATTCGCAACCTGACATCTGTCATATGCGCTCATTTTCTGCTTCATCTTACTCTCCTGTCTCTTTTGTCATCCAGGGAGCTCTGGCTTTAGTTGCCCTACCTTTCCCCCTCGTGGGATTGTACCTCGACTGTACCCGAACTATCTCCTCCTTAAAGGCAGCCCATTGTTCGATTACAGTTTGGCCTGCCAATCTTTGATTCCAATTTACCTGGGCCAGATCCATTCTCAACCCACTGAAATTTGCCCTCCTCCAATTAAGTATTCTTACTCTAGATTGCTCCCTGTCCTTTTCCATAGCTAATCTAAACCTTATGATACTATGATCACTGTTCCCTAAATGTTCCCCTACTGACACTTGCTCCACTTGACCCACCTCATTCCCCAGAACCAGATCCAGCAATGCCTCCTTCCTCGTTGGGCCGGAAACATACTGATCAAGAAAGTTCTCCTGAACACACTTCAGAAATTTTTTCCCCTCTCTGCCCTTTACACTATTACTATCCCAGTCTATATTCGGATAATTAGGATGCTTATCCTCTGCCTGTAGACACTGTGTGCCGGGTATGGCCTCCTGCGAACTGCACCTCTCTGCTGATCCCCTCTCTCCTGTGGAGCTGCAGGTCTGTGAGCAGCAGGCTGTTGCAGGTGCTACTCCTGCTGCTGTTGCTGGTGCTGGTGCTGCTCCTGCTGGTGCTGGTGCTGCTCATCTTGGTCCTTGTCTGAGGTCCAAAGTAACACAGCATAAGCGGCACCCATGCTGATCTGATAGATCAGAGCTCCAAAGTGCAGATCAGACATACAAATCTCCAAAGTGTAGATGACACCTCCAAAGTTGTAAATGTAACCTCTCAGCACAAGTGCTGTGAACAAAGCATTTCACACAAACAGGTAAGAAAGCAGCTGTGAGGTGTCAATACTTATTGGCATATTTCCCTGTCATGTCTTCAGCGCCCTTAATTGTTGCTGTGTTCTCGCCTTGCTTTTACTGGCGAGTTCCAGGAATCTCGGGCAACCCGTGAACCCACAGTTAAATTCCAAAAACAATGTTAATATCGCTGTAATTGAGTGATTAACATATTGAAATTGACAACCTGCCTCTCCCAAGGGGTTTGCACGCATGCAGTCTAACGCGCTGGAGTTAAATGCGGAAGTCAGCGGGTTGGAGCTGGTTTGCCAACGCGCTCGCATTTTTCCATGACTTAACCCCCTATCCGCACCCAAACCCATACACTCACCCACGTTAAAATTCCCCCCAAAGTTTTCATTTTTCTGATATTGAGAGGCGATTTTGCGTGCCCTCCTGACTGGGTGCCTCACTTGCAGGGGTACATATCAGAAATTTGGGTTCACACTATCCATGATTTTGCAACCTTCCTGGTCAGAGGGCAGCGTGTGCCTGAATTCTGATTCGTGCTCCCAGTGGATGGGAGAGCGGACTCATAAAATCACGCCCAGAATGTACACTCTTTCAGCGTAGGGACACGTCACTTTATCTGACCCCAAAAAATGTAGGTGCATACTGGCAAGAGCTAAGGCTTAGGGACCTCCCGAGTATTTGTAAGCATACTACTGGAGTTTAACCAGCTAAAAATGCACAGTTTACCAACACAGATCATTGGTAAAATTACTGCCACTTGTCCAGCTAGGACCATCCTAACTGTTAGGTCATTGGTTTTCAGGATTAATTTGAGCCAGGTGGAAAGAATCCAACGGAACCCCCTTCAGTTACAATTCTACTTCCAAGTCCATCATTGAGCCAGATGCTTGGTAAATCCTTAATTGTGCTGTGGAGTACTAAAGACTTGCCTGGCTCAGGTATTGGATTATGGAGTCAGACATGGATGATTGAAAATTTGGAACCAATTCATCGGGCATCCTTGGCAAGCAGGTCACACTGGACCCAAACAGACTCCACAAAGAAATCTGATTATTTTTCTCCCCTCAACCTACCATAGTCAGTAGTTGGTGAATAATAAGGTCACTAATTCATAGTTTTTCATGGGAAAAAGAAAGGAATTGCAGAATTTGGTTCCAAAAACACTGGTGAAAATCCTGAAATCCCATGCAATGAAAACAGAATTTGAATTATTCAGTCACAATAAATTGGTCATTCCTGGTCAGTAGACAGCTGACCAATGTGGGTTTGAGTCCATGGTAGATGAACAGTAGGTATCAGAAGCTTCTCCCAAGAGGCATGGAGAGCAGCATAACTCACCATAAAGTGTCTAAATGCTTTTCCACATTTGCCCGACTGCAATATGGACACTGGACAGCAGTTCTGCCAGTTGAAAGTGCAGAGCTTTAGCAGCAACTAATTCCCACTCTGCAATTGACTTACGCAGTACTTAAATAACATACTCCAAAATCCTCGTGGTTCTTTCCAGAATCTTTCAATTCAATCCCTGATGCACGCTGTGTGGAAAAGCCTTCCCACTGAATCCCTTTCTAATCATCTCAAAGTGGAAATAGGCAATCAAACAGGAAACTGGAGATACAGGGAAAACTCACATCTCATACAATTCTTCAGGCTCTCTGAAGGTAGACAACACATAGTATCAAAGAGGTTCCTTGGTCAACGGTTTTAATGAATTCTACCCCTCAATAGAGTGTGAACAGCAGCTTCTTGGCTATCTGTTGAGTTGTTTGTTCTGAAGAAATTAACTTATAAATGCTGGCATTGATGTCACTGAAGGAAACTATCGAAGCTAAATGGTCCCCATGGAGATGCAGATTTCTCCAGACAGAATAGTATATTTTTTGCTTCAGATATCAAGACAAAAGAACACTTAAAAAACACAGCTACCTGAAGCCAATCTTAATATTAGTCTGTGAAAGCAGCATCAACAAAAAATAATAACAGTACAGATAGTACTGATTGAAGGATTGCAGAACTATGCTTCCATAGTATTATAATAGTAGGCACTGAACCCCGGATATATGACTGTAAGCAGCCTCCAAGTAATGTTGTATAGCAGCTGTCATCCCAAACATCAGAGTGTCTTCAGTCTGGTAGATGGACCTATAAAGAACAGTTTACATTATAACCACCTTGACGTTCTAGACATCCAAGTCCACTGCTCCATTTAAGGTTAACTTGTCATGATCCTGTTTAATTCAGGTACTCATGTAAGCAGCTTTGCCAAAGAGAAATGCATGGAATAAGGCTGACTCCCTCTCCAGGGTGCTAAGTGATAGGTCAGTATAGGCTGGAAAATTAATCCCTGGAATAAGAATGACTAACATAGAGACAATGGGAGTGAAATTAAAGTCAATGGAAAGGAAAATTGGGCTGTGTTGTATAACAGAGGCCCAATCAACTAATGTATATTTTGCGCTCCTGCTAAAGTTGAATTTCGCCCCCAATAGCAATTACTGAAGATTAGCTCAGACAATTTGCATTCTTCATTGTTGCATAATATATCGCACAATAGGGATAATTTAACCAAATCACACTCCCAACACTGAGAATGCATTTTGAGAATTCAGGTGGTTGTGTCATTAATTTTAGTGGTTCAAAACTTGTAGGAAACAAGTGCCTGAATTCCGATATGCATTCCTGGCAGAGGAGGCTCTGCACTGGGAGCGCAATTGCATAACCTATTCCCTAATATCTCATTACATTCTTGGTCTGTAAATCCACAGAACAGTTCAATCGTGTCAACATGGTTTTGTGAAAGGGAAATCTTGTTTGACAAACCTATTAGAATTTTTGGAGGGTGTAACTAGCAGGGTAGATAAGGGGGAACCTGTGGATGTAGTATATTTGGATTTTCAGAAGGCATTTAATAAGGCGCCACACAAGAGGTTGTTACACACGAATAGGGCTCATGGGATTCCTGGGATGAGAGGGTTGTCCTATGAGGAGAGATTGAGTAGAATGGGCCTATATTCTCTGGAGTTTAGAAGAATGAGAGGTGATCTTATTGAAACATAAAATTCTTAGAGGGCTTAGATGCTGAAAGGTTGTTTCCCCTGGCTGGAGAGTCTAGAACCAGAGGTGATAGTCTTAGGATAAGGGGTCGGCCATTTAGGACAGAGATGAGGAGAAATTTCTTCATTCAGAGGGTTGTGAATCTTTAGAATTCTCTACCCCAGAGGGCTGTGGATGCTCATTTGATGAGTGTATTCAAGACTGAGATCAATAGATTTTTGGGCTCTAAGGGAATCAAGGGATATGGTGATAGGGCGGGAAAGTGGAGTTGATGTAGAAGGTCAGCCAGGATCTTACTGAATGGCGGAGCAGGCTTGAGGGGCGTATGGCCTACTCCTGCTCCTATTTCTTATGTTCTTATATTCTTAACAGTGACCAAGGATAAGTTGGCATCCACCAGCAACTCCAGATACTACTAAGAATCAATAATTGTTAGAGATGCTCCTTGTATCACTTGGTCAATAACTCTTGAGATGTTCAGAGCCATAATTCTGCACTTAGTGATACCCAGCACTGTATCCCACTGGCTAGGCCACTGGTTAATATGGTGAATGGAGTGCACAAAATTTCATGTGAATCTGCAATAACATAACATTAGCACAATTATTTGAGAAATACCTGGATCTGAGACTGTTGCTTATGATGCAATCCAATACATCATTGATGAAGATATTTAATAGAATGGCTGACAGTATAAAATATTGCCTCGCTGCTATTTCAAAAGAAATAAGGGAAAATTTTCCTCTTTTGGCACTTTGGCATTAAATAATTGCCTTGGCAAAACCCAGAGAAAAATCTGGCAGGAAGGATCACATGCGTGTAATGGAACTCATTCCATTTTCTGTCCATTAATTGAAATGGATGGAAAATCAGACAGGTTCTGTTATGGGTGTGTGATACCACCCACCGAATCTTCATCTATGTGCTTCTCCTGAATGATTATTTAATGCCCAAGTGCAAAAGAGAAGTCTACCTCAAAGGCTCAGTGAGTAGATATACTGCCCCATTAATGCCATTTTTAAATGGACCATCCCTTGGGCAGCCGGAGCGCCCACCTGCTTCAAGCAGTAAGTGTAAATTGGGATTCTATGACGTACTTAGGACCCCGATTGTAATTTTCAGAGACGCATGGGTAGAGCGTATGCTGTGCCATGTATCCTGGTGTTGAACAGCCTCATCTGCAGTCCTTAAAAGGACTGCTGCTGGCTGCTCCTAAAATAGCCCCGATAGGTTTCTGGATTATATTTTTGTGGAGCCAGGGGGAGAAGTCCTCTTCCTAGCTCCATGAAAATACTGCAGGTCGCTGCCAGCCTGGACCCAACCCCTCCACATTCGCATTCCCCCTCCCAGGACCTACCTGCAGGTGGGTGCAATGTCCGAACTGTCTGATACTGCGCGAGACCGAAGCTGGTGAGCTGCAGCGGGATGCCCTTTTGGAGTGTGCAGATCTCCAGTGAGATTTAAACGAGGCCTGAGCTCAAAATGAATTTTGAAATAGATTGTAGAAGAGTGAAAGAATCCTCATGAAAGCTGAACCCTACTTGTCACCATGGCAACCTCAGCTGCAACTGAGATTGTAAAGGTTCAGTACTTTCTAGATGCCACCATAATAAAATCACAGTAGGGGCCGATTTTCGTATGTCTACTGCCCCATTAATGCTAGAAAATGGGGCGGTAGACAAAGGAAAATTTAAAAAAGAACATCCCATTGGCTGCCCGACTTGATTTTTGAGCGAGCCTCAAAATACGTGGTCAGCGCTATGGGGGAATCTTAACTCGCATCCGGTCCGCTGGCTGAACACGCAGGCAAACCATTTGGGAGGTGTAGTGGGAGGCCCGGCCCATTATTATGGTCCAGCCTTATTTAACTGATGCTGGCGAGCTGCCATGGTGGACAGCTTCGAGGTCCAATCTATGTAACAGACCTCCTTTTGCATAAATTCATAAGTCAGGTGTGCACCTCTGCTGTCCGGCTTTAGGATAGCTGTGAGGCAGAAAAAGAGCGGTAAGTGGAACACTTTGATGTTAACTCCTGTTTCCGGTGGGAGCAGGGATTTAAAATCCTGTCTTTAAATTGAGGTCCTAGGCCGTTGTAGGACCCAGACGCCATTTTCGAGAGGCATGAGGTGGAGGCTGTGAGGCGCAAGGCCCCAACCACTGGCCTCTGGCATGGAGCAGCCTATCCAGTCCTCTTTAAAGTGACCGCAGCAGGCGCTTCAAAAAACCTGGGTTGGGAATTTTTTTTAACATATTTGTGGGGTTAGGATGAGCAGGAGTGTTCCTCCAGGCCCCACAAAACATTCGGGCCTGCTGTCGTCCCTCAATCACCCTGCCCCATAGATCACCCCAACTTCAATGGCCCCTCCCCTCCAATAGCCCCTCTCATGTTCACCCCTTCCCCTCATTGCCCCTGCCCCTCTGATCCCTCCCATCGATTGCCCCTCCATCATTGGTCCCTTCCCTTCGAACGCCCCCCTTCATTGGCCCCGCCCCCTCAAAGGCCCCACCCCCTGTGGCCCCTCCCCTCATAGGCCACACCCCCAGTGGCCCCGCCCCTCATAAGCCCCACCCCAGTGGCCCCGCCCCCATCGGCCCCTCCCCCTCAAAGGCCCCACCCCAGTGGCCCCTCCCCCATTGCCCCCTCAAAGGCCCCACCCCAGTGTCCCCGCCCCCTCATAGGCCGCACCCCCAGTGGCCCCGCCCCTCATAGGCCCCACCCCTAGTGGCCCCACCTCCATTGGCCCTCCTCCTGAAAGGCCCCACCCCAGTGGCCCCGCCCCATCATAGGCCCCACCCCTAGTGGCCTCTCCCCCATTGCCCCCTCAAAGGCCTCACCCCAGTGGCCCCGCCCCATCAAAGGCCCCACCCCCCCAGTGGCCCCGCCCCCTCCTCAGGATCGTAACCTCGGCCGGTGTCGCCACCACCCCCCCCCCCCCATTCCCGCTCTCGCCTCTTGCCCCCGGCCGGCGAGGTGTCTCCGAGCGCCCAAGCAGCTGGCCGGCTGCCAGCTCATGAGGCCGGGCCGGCCGCCCGCCCGGTGCCATCGGCCCCGGCAGCGCCCGCGGGCCCGCGCCCCTGGTGTCTGGCCTCCAGGACTCGAGTGTGAGAAGGAAAGTGACCGATGCCCGCGCTGAGCTGACCCACTACCTACCTGTGCCATCCCACAGCTCAACCTGCCAGCAGCCAAATCTGGAACTGGACATCCACCTCCCACCTGAGACTGTCAGCGAATCCAGCGGGGTCTTCCATTGCCACTGCAACAAAAAGGCTCTTGAACAGAAGCAAATCGAGCAACACCAAGCCAAGAGGAGACTGTGGATAGCTTTGGTCATCTGTGTACTATTTATGATGGGAGAACTGGTTGGTGAGTACATTACAACAGTGCCTACGCTTCAAAAGTACATCCTTGGCTGTAGAGCGCTTCGGGACGCCCTCGCCCTGAGGTCGCGAAATGCGCTCTATAAATCCAAGTTCTTTCTTCTATCGGGCATAACCCTGGAATGAATAATCGGGGAGAAATTCAAGTTCTGCCACTGAAAGAGGGTGCGAAGTCTTCTGTGGCTGCTCTGCCTGCCCGCTCGTGACGACATGAGGCCTGAATCAAATTTGGGTTTGGGCCTCATCGCCATGCTGTCGCGCCAACGGACATCCCGCTGCAGCTCGCCAGCTCCAGGCAGCCCAGAATTGAGCGGCCCAGAGGCCAATTTGGCCTATTTGGTGGTGGGATGGCAGAGAGTGGGAGTTAGCATATTTGCAGAGGGGAGGGCGAGCCCAGGGCAGCAGCGGCTGACATTATCTTGTGAAGCCACAGGAGAACTCCTGACCATGCAAAACTAATTTTTCACTAAGCTTTTTGGGGCCTTTTCCTCTTCACTGCCAGGTATAACTATGTGGAACGTGAACAGCGCATGCTCCGTCCACTTGTACTTGAATTTTACAATTTGGGTCTTGTAACTGGCGTAGGACTCCTATTTGCATATTTAAGTAGTGGTATTCCTGTTGCAGGCAAGCAGGCTGTTCTGCCATTTACAGGCCCAGCTGATTGTTGCAGTCATCGGGCCTTGAACATCAAAGGAGCAGCCGGGATGTTCCACGGGGCGCCACCCCAAATTTCAACTGCCATCCGTCTGTTTTTCAGGCACAAAACAAATGGCCATGAGTTAAATTTCTCCCCCAATGAGTGATAACTAAATAATGTATGTAGAAATTTAACACTGAGGGAGCTATTCACCCATGTTGTCATATGCTGTTTATGGTGTAATATGTTCAATATGGTTCAATATATGTTTCTGAAATTAAAATTGCACTGTATTTCTCCATTAACCTTAAAATTCTCCTTCAGGCCTCATAAGAAAGCCTTGGGTCTCCCCAGCCCCGGGCTCCCGAACACAGCCACAGCCTCCCTTCAGCCGATCATTGCCATATCCTCCCTTCAGCCGATCATCTATCTTACTGAAGTGTTCCTGGTTGACATAATTCTGCACAGATCAGCAGGCTCAGGGCTGTGCCCACTATTCCCACCCATGCACCAAAGATCCCCCCACTGACTGCCAGGGACCGTTCCCACAGGTCACCTGTCGCTAAATTCCCACTCTTGCCTGCCGGCCAGGTAATCAGTCTGGCCAGATGTCAGGCAGAACAGTGAAAAGGTCTATTTAAATGAGGCCCTGCCATTAAGATCGGCAGGGCTTCCACGTCCCCGACCTTGCCGAGTCCACCACCCGCTACTGCGCTCCCACGCAGCCTTCACGCCGCCCTATGAAAATCGAGGACAGAGTTAACGTTTCAGGTCGATGACCTTTCATCCAAACTGTAATACCTGTTATGCTGGTAGGTGGTGCTGTGATAAGAGTTTTCAATGTTAAGGGTGTCACACCTTGCCTGTCATAGATTCTCCCAGCCTGGTCTCCCACACAGTGTGGTAATTTTGACTTTGTGTGATAGTGAATCAGCAGCCCGTTTTCCATCTCTCCCGATTTTTATTTCCTTTAAAGTCAATACCTCCTCACCTCCATCTCTGGCTCTAGCTACCTAGAATATATAGTCAATATTTATTTTTAAATATATATATATATAAGTTTCAGCTATTTTCTCAAGCTGTGGGCTAGCCTGCACCCTCTCCCCATTGTCTCTCCATCTCTGTTTATTAAAATGTTTATTTTTAAAACTTTTTCAGCCCTGTCCCCTCCATGCCTGCAGCCACCATTGACCTTGGCTCCAATACTTTTTTTTAATATTATACTGCTTCATTACTTAAAAATTGAGACTGCTTTATACATTTTCGCTTGTAGCAACCCCAGCCAATGTGTCCTACTGTGCTGGCTCATCCACATTCAGTCACGCTGGCCCCAGGCCCATGTCTCCCACTGTGCTGCCTTATCCATGTTTCCCAAATCCCAGCACTATGGTACCTTCATCTCAACCCCCACCCGATGTCTCCTGCTGTGTGGTATGGCCAGTATCTTACATCTGCTCCCCCCTCCCTTCCACCAGCTTCGGTTTCTTAACAAAAATGTAGCCATCGATAATTCATGCCTCCCCCGCCCCCCCTCCCCCTCCCCCTCCCCCCTCCCCCTCCCCCTCCCCCCCTCCCCCTCCCCCTCCCCCTCCCCCTCCCCCTCCCCCTCCCCCTCCCCCTCCCCCACTAAGCCTTCACCCAAAGTGGGTCTACTCCCACTGACATGCCCTGATACACGTCTGCTTTATATCACTAAGCTACTGTGCAAACCAATTAGCTAACTGGTCATTAATTCCATAAGCATTAATCTTCCCCATAAGCCTCATATGTGGAAGCTTATTGAACATCTTCTGAAAAATCCAAGAAGGCTTTTCTTACCAACCAACTTAGTTACCTGCTCAAAGAATTTCAGTAAATTTGTGACGTACATGACCTGTTCCTTAAAGGCCACAGGTTGTCTGAATGGTGTGTTGGAGGTACCAGAGCTCTGAATTTCGACACGCCTTCAGGCACACTCTCACTGTGAATCCAACAGGAAGGCCCGGGAATTAGGCCTATCTGGCAGTTCCCGCGGGGCGTTTTGGGGTGGAGCCTCTGGTGAAAGGAGGTGTACCACCCATTGCAGGAGTGCAAGTGGGGCCCATCTGGGGTTCCAGGCCTGGGCCACGATCTGATCCCCCTAGGAAAGTTTTCTGACCGGTGTTTTTTTCTTGGTCCTCTCATTTTAGGGATCGCGCGCAAGATTCGTCCCTTGCAGAGGAGGCATCAGCCAAATTAATTTAATAGGGGAAACTCCCAGGTGCTGATAAGTCCAGCAGGAACAGTAGCTGAGGTTCCCCGCAGGTTGATCACAACACTCATGCTGGGATCAAAGGCCCACGGACATTTGGCCCTCAGCTGTTTAAAGGATGATTCACTCTTCTTAGAACATATTAGAGGCTTCGCTGTGGGCACTTTCATTTTAAACAACACTATTTAATGTTCAAAAGAAAACACCTGGCTTATCTCAATGGTAACCTTCAACCAAACTTAGTGTGAGAATTTTACCAGATTTAGCTGGAACAATAATTTAACAGTTTACGTACTGCTACCTCTGAAGTTTAGTAATAAGGAATCATGAATATAATAAATGTGAACACTTAACATATGTCCTCCTAATGCAGTGGAGGTCAAAAATCAACGAGCCACGATCCTGGCAGTTATTCTGGGATTGCACTTCCAGTGCACCCCTGTGCTGACCCTGTCCGAGTTTGCAGGGCCATTGGAAGGGTACAGGTGCATCTCGGGCACCCGTCTTCCCCATGTTGCCTGATAATCTGCATCCCTGAATACTAAAAGAGGTAGCCATGGAAATAGTGGATACATTGGTTGTCATCTTCCAAAATTCTATAGATTATGGAACAGTTCCTGCAGATTGGAGGGTGGCAAATGTAACCCCACTATTTAAAAAAGGAGGGAGAGAGTAGTGGGGAAAATGCTAGAGTCTATTCTAAAGGATGTGATAACAGGACACTTAGAAAATATCAACGGGATTAGACAAAGTCAACATGGATTTATGAAAGGGAAATCATGTTTGACAAACCTACTGGAGTTTTTTGAGGATGTAACTGGTAGAATAGATAAGGGAGAACTAGTGAATGTGGTGTATTTGGATTTTGATAAAGTCCCATATAAGAGGTGTGCAAAATTGAAGCACTTGGGATTGGGGGTAATATACTGGCATGGATTGAAAATTGGTTAACAAAGAGTAGGAATAAATGGGTCTTTTTCGGGGTGGCAGGTGGTGACTAGTGGGGTACCGCAGGGATCAGTGCTCGGGCCCCAGCTATTCATAATGATTTGGATGAGGGAACCAAATGTAATATTTCCAAATTTGCTGACGACACGAAACTAGGTGGGATTGTGAGTTGTGAGGAATATGCAAAGAGGCTTCAAGGCGATTTAGACAAGTTGAGTGAGTGGGCAAATACATGGCAGATGCAGTATAACGTGGATAAATGTGAAGTTATCCACTTCGGTAGGAAAAACAGAAAGGCAGAGTATTATTTAAATGGTGATAGATTGGGAAATGTTGATGTACAAAGGGACCTGGATGTCCTTGTACACCAGTCACTGAAAGCAAACATGCAGGTGCGGCAAGCAGTTAGGAAGGCAAATGGTATGTTGGCCTTCATTGCAAGAGGATTTGATTACAGGAGCAAGGATGTCTTACTACAGTTATACAGGGCCTTGGTGAGACCACACCTGGAGTACTGTGTGCAATTTTGGTCTCCTTACCGAAGAAAGGATATACTTGCCATAGAGGGAGTGCAGCGAAGGTTCACCAGACTAGTTCCTGGGATGGTAGGACTGTCGTATGAGGAGAGAATGGGTCGACTAGGCCTGTATTCACTAGAGTTTAGAAGAATGAGAGGGGATCTCATTGAAACATATAAAATTCTGACAGGGCTAGACAGACTGGATGCAGGGAGGATGTTTCCCCTGGCTGGGGGGTCTAGAACGAGGGCTCACAGTCTCAGGATACGGGGTAGGACATTTAGGACTGAGATGAGGAGAAATTTCTTCACTCAGAGGGTAGTGAACCTGTTGAATTCTCTACCACAGAAGGCTGTGGAGGCCAAGTCACTGAATATATTTAAGAAGGAGATAGATAGATTTCTAGATGCAAAAGGCGTCAAGGAGTATGAGGAGAGAGAGGGAATATGGTATTGAGATAAAGGATCAGCCATGATCATATTGAATGGCAGAGCAGGCTCGAAGGGCCGAATGGCCTACCCCTGCTCCTATTTTTCTATGTTTCTAACCTCTGGTGCCTGTCTGCTATCTGAGGCGGAGGGGGTGTCTAAGACCCCATTTACTGCCCCCCTTTCAGTGTACGGGGGCTAAAAAAAGTTTTGGGGAAAGAAATTGCCCACTTTTCAAGGTCCAGGTCACTTTCTTGCTTGCTCCACTCTGGAAATACCAGCCTCCAGTCCTATGCCAGGTCCTATATGGGCTGGAGAAGTGGGAATACCCAGTGTAAGTAGAGGCTCCTCCTATTACAAGGCCAACATGGGAAATCTCAATTGGGAGCAGGACTTGGCATATCCAGGTCCTGGCTGTTTTCCAAGCCATTCTGCCGGACTCCTGCAAGAATTGGAGTGGGACTCCAGCACAATGGTCAAGGAAATTCAGCCCCACTATGAAATAATCTAACAATGTGAGGTTTTCATGTTTCTATAATGTTACGTTTAAACCAATTCCAGATTATTTGGTCTGGAAAATCAGCGGGGACACAGAACACCGCCACTGACTATGCTGAAGTTCATAGGTTTGGCAGGGCTGGAGGAGCAGGCCTTCATCACTGTGTGCTTCTATGCAACCCGCCGCCCCCCGGGCTTTGCTGAAGACTCCAGGAATGCTAGCAGTAGGTGGTTGCCTTGAGGGTGGATATCAGGTGTCCACCCCTAAGACCCAAGACTTTTTAGTCTCCTCATCAGGCCCCAAGCTCAGCCTCAACCCCCTGTTGGGTCTGAATTCTGCCAGGATTAAGCAGGTGCACCTGGTGAGACCACGTGTGCCTGTGCCGATCATACACTTGATCCTGACTGAGGGCCATAGTATGAGAACTCCCAATTTAGGGAGTTTCCTGGAATCTGGCTCTTTACCCTCCCCTTACGTCAGTGGCATTATAGGAGCAAGTGGAGGTTCCACCTCATAAGCCATTCCAGAAACTCTCATTTAAGGCTGGGTGCTGGCATTGACTACTGAGATTGGGACCGTTCTGGTGAACCCACTTCAACAGGGACTTCATAAAATGGCCAAATGTTGTATTCTTTGTACTTTGAATCTTCTTTTGAGGGGGGGTGGGAGTGCTTCATTTAAGGTAGAGCTGGGTGTCGTCAGCATACATGTGGAACCTGACCTCCTGTTTTCGGATGATGATGTCGCCGAGGGGCAGCATGACCTTGCCCCTCCCTATCTCTGTAACCTACTTCAGCCCTACAACCCTCCGTAATCTCTGTGCTCTTCCAACTCTGAACTCTTGCACATCCCCAATTTTAAACGCTCCACCATTGGCAGCCATACGTTCACCTTATCGCCTCTCTGCCTCTCCTCCTTTAAGACGCTCCTTGAAACCTACCACTTTGGCCAAGCTTTTGGTCACCTGTTCTAATATCTCCTGATGTGGCTCGGTGTTGAATTTTGTTTGATAACACTCCTGTGAAGTGCCTTGGGACGTTTTACTACGTTAAAGGTGCTATATAAATGCAAGTTGTTGTTATATACTATGAATATAATGTAATGTATGACAATGTATAAGCAAAGAACAATTGCAATAAAAAATAAATTGAATTAAGTTGGGTAATTACTAGATTGTGATGATCTTTACTAGGCACATGTAGAATCATTCCATTGTTTGCCATGCCTTACCTTTCTATTCTTTCTCTCAGGTGGCTATCTAGCAGGGAGCTTGGCTGTTATGACCGATGCAGCACATCTTCTAGCAGATGTCACAGGTTTTCTGATTAGCTTGTGCTCATTATGGTTATCTTCAAGACCGGCCACAAAGAAATTAAATTTTGGATGGTACAGAGCAGGTAGGAGTTTCATAAAAATATTTGAAATTTTCTGTTTACTTAAAGGGAAACATTAGGAATACGGAAAAAGAAACTTGTAACAGTAGCTTTTCTGAAAAAGTGTAAACTAAAAGTTCAGTGATGTTTTGGCTTGGGGCATTTCGTGTCCTGAAAACCCTGTGTAAAAAGACGGTCCAAATGGCGGCCTCCTGTGCTGTAAAACTCTATGGGTGTAACGGACGGTATTGGATTAGCTGCCCGTTATATAGCCTACCTGATTTTCTTTTATTTTTGCTTCATGAAACAAGATGATTTATATGCATCCTGGACTATGCAATGACTGCATTGCTGATGCCTGGCCATTGTCTTTTGTTTGTTATGCGATGTGAAGATCTGCACTTACTCAATTTTCATTCTTCAATTTTTAGTTATTCCTTCCCGCTTTTAGGTCTTGTGCTGGTCATCATTTGCTGATTGAGAGGACAGTGCAGATGGACTCCTCTTTCCCTGTGAATAAGCACTTTGGCTCTGCTTTCTACCCAGTAAATACATTTTCTGTTGTTTATCTATTAAGGAGCCTCACTAATTCCTAAATAAATTCTTGTCCAATTTTATTTTTACTAGAAATCCTTGGTGCACTCTTCTCGGTGGTCACAATTTGGCTTGTAACAGGAGTACTGGTCTATCTCGCCTGTGTAAGGTTCATCCATGCTGATTACGAAATTGACGGAATGGTCATGCTTATAACATCTACCTGTGCAGTGGTAGCAAACGTAATGTAAGTTAACTTTCTATAACTTTTTTGGTGCTCCCTTAGATATACCACCTTTTTTTAATAAAACAGTCTTTACATTACTTTTTATTTTAAAAGTATGTTCATAAAAGTAATCATTTTACCTTTCCATTCTCCCCCCCCCCCCACCTCCCCCACCCCCAATGTGGTAGGTAATCTCAGTCAAAGCAGCAGTGGGGACAGCACAGTTAGCTTTAGTGTCCTTGAATTAGAAAGGAGAACATTAGCCACGGTTCCTGCTCTTGAACTCTGTTCAGTGACCCCTGCTAGAAATGTGCGTATGTGTGAATTATTTCTTTAGCCACTATTTGTAGCGACATCACTAATGTGTTTGTGAATATTTCCTCTGTTATGAATTTCTAGTGAAATGGTAAACACATTTATAATGTCAAATAGTAACCAGAGAATTTCTTAATCCTAAGCAAGGACAAGATCAGTCTGGCTGTGGTGACTCCCATGATTGTAAAAAGCCCACCAGCATTCATTGACCAGGGCCACCTGAAGAATGGCCACTTGAATGCTGTTGTTTATGATACTGTAATCATCATGTGGCACCATCTTCAGGAGAGAAGGGAATAAGAGGAGAAAACTGCACAAAAATTTGCTCAAGTACAGGAAAGAAGATAATGGCCCTGAATTTGCGATCGGAGGCTTCCCGCAGGGAAATGCCTCCGAGCCGCAAATAAAATGCCCGCGTACATGGTGGTCCGGGAGGTACGGAGATTCGCGGTCCTGGGATCACATGGGCCAGCCCACCGAATGAAAGAAGGTGATCCCCATTCATGCTTATAGGGAAAACCCATAAGCGTGAATGGGAATACCCCAAAATATACATCTACACATCAAATAAATTTTAAAAATTGCATATTTAAAATTAATTAAAATGCCATTTAAGTAAATATTTAAAACAAATTTTTTGAAAAATTACTTTAAATGTTTTAAAGGGGCTAAAAATAAACTTACTTTATTGTACAGGTTTTTTAATGTATAATTGATAAAAATGTATTTTTATTTTTTTTAAACTCTTATGCTGATAAAAGCAGGCCGTAAGCCTGCTTTTACCAGGCGTAAGAATTTCATGGGCATTCGCTGGGCAGAAGTTGTGCGGCCCTTACGGGCACGTACGCACCCGTAGGGGCCACAAAATACGCCCCATTGTTTTGAAACTTTATGAAGACACAGTAGGGATAATTTTCTAACTTTGCGCTTCTAGCATGGAGCCTTGCTCATTGGGAATGCTTGTCAGAAATTTGGGCGCATGATTTTCCAACCATTAATTTAGATGGACAGGAGATCATGTGTTATGTGGCCCAAATTTCCAATATGAAGTCCCGAGCAAGGCTCCCCACTGGGAGTGCGAAGTCAGAAAATTGCCTCATGTTTGCCAAAGCAATGATGAGCATGAACCTTTGCATGCCAAGCAGTTCACCACCAGCTCAAATTCTATGCCTGCCTGCCACTTTCTCTTGCTTGTTTCCATTGGGTGGATTTCATTCGTTCTTGACCAGACAACTACCGGAAGCAGTAAGTGGGAGCAAAGCAATCATCTAGAAGGGGAGATAATATTATCACATAACAGCCAAGATGGAATGACATTTGAGATAACTGGGCCACAAAAATGCTGATCTCCCCGGGGCACTTTGGGTTTTAATAAAACACCGTGGGGAGTGAGCCATGAGCGGGAAGGGTGGGAGACGGCCAATAATGGGCCCTCCATTCCCTGGCTCACTTTCCACAGTTTTATGCCCAGCAGCTTGGTCTTTTGTTTCTCATCCGGTGAGGGAAATTTAATATCAAACCGCAGAAACAGTAATGAGGTGATCTACTTCCCCATTGCAAAGAGAAATGTCCAGTAAAATAATTTTTTTTACAAGGAAGGACACTTGTCCATGATGAGAAAGGTCTCAGCATATCTCGGAAGGTTCAGTCACATGCATTATTCAAATCTGGAAAAGATCTCTGACTGGTAGTGCCAGGAAATCCCAATCTGATGTTCTGGGAAAATTGATGCATACATGCTCGAGATGAAGGCAAAGTTCAACATGTAAGGCACAAAATTCTAATTAGGTCACTCTGCTGGAGGAAGTGTGGCGGAGCAAGCCCTAAAGTTGTCCATGCTCAAAAGCCAAGACCTGGCCCCAAATTGTGGGGACAGGGTTATTTGCGTGGATAGGGTGGGCAGTCTATGCCTGTGGGGTGCCTCAGCGGTACCCACTCTGGGGAGGGGCTGAAGTTTAGAAGGCCAAAAATGACAATATTGTTCTTCTGAAAGTTGCTGGGCCACTAAAGTTGTTAATTGATCCCCTCTCCCTCTTTGGCTGCAGGAGTTTTGGGGCTGTTCCTGGGGCCTCATCAGGACCAGCTCTCAGTTGGCAAGTATTTTGCTGAGGCCTGCCAAAGACATACTGGGCTGAATTCCCGGGGTAGCCTGGAAACTTCTTTAGCCATGCTCCCGTGACATGGCGGGGCGTGGGACTGCGGGGTCAAGATTCATCCCCTCCCCACCTTCTGGAATTTTGCAGTTCTTGCTTAATAGGGTGATGTCAACTTTCTTCACAATAACAATGGTGCCTTTTCTGTTTGAGCACTTTGCTGTAAATGGACATCATCTTCTCAAAAAAGTGTTTTGCAATTTTTTATCTGTTTGATGATGAAGGTTTTTGTCATTGTAACTTCATGTCATTGATTCTGTTTAGCACAATTCCCATTGTTCCATTGTGTTTGGTTTACAAACAAAAATCTGCGAAGCACTTTTTCATGAAGACAGTTCCTTTGTAATAGTCTAGCTGGTGCACGTCACAGCAAGCATGCTTAAGTTATAACCTGTGTATAAACAGCACGCTGGAAGATGTTCTTTTCCTAAATAAGAAATGGTCACCTTGAAATGACAGTAAGGGATGAATTCCTTCTCTGCTAGTTTAGAGATCTTAATCCATTACTTTTAAATGGATTAATGTCTCTGCTAAAATAGCGGAGAGAGGAAATTTAAATGAACATGTTCAACATTTAATAAAAACAGAAAATGCTGGAAATATTCAGCAGGTCAGGCAGCATCTGTAGAGAGAGAAACAGAGTTAACGTTTCAGGTCGATGACCCTTCGTCAGAACTGGAAAAAGTTGGAGATGTAACAGGTTTTTAAGCAAGTGCAGGGAAAGGGGGGAGGGGGGGAAAGAACAAAAGGGAAGGTCTGATAGGATGGATGGCAGGAGAGATTAAGAGACAAAAGGGATGATGGTGCAAGGCAAAAGGAGATGGTAATGGGATAAGTTAAGAAACAAAAGATGGCTCCAGATGAAGTGTAATTGGCGATGGCAGAATTATCGACAGCTGCCATGTGAGAGAGAAAAAAAATATGATAGGGGCAGAGGTTATGGTCTGAAATTGTTGAACTCGATGTTGAGTCCAGAAGGCTATAAAGTGCCTAATCAAAAGATGACGTTAAGCTTCATTGGAACAGTGTAAGAGGCCGAGGACGGAGAGGTGGGAGTGGAGCGGAGAATTAAAGTGACAAGCGACCGGAAGCTCGGGGTCCCCCTTACGGACTGAACGGAGGTGTTCCGCAAAGCGGTCACCCAATCTGCGTTCGGTCTCCCCAATGTAGAGGAGACCGCATCGTGAGCAGCAAATACAGTATACTAAATTGCAAGAAGTATAAGTAAATCGCTGTTTCACCTGAAGGAGTGTTTGGGGCCCTGGACCAATATTAATACCTATTATGAGTGTAATTTCAAGGATAATGTTTTTAAAAGATTTAAGTTTTAGGACTTCATAGACTCATACAGCACAGAAGGAGGCCATTCGGTCCATTGTGTCTGTTATTCCATTAGTCCCACTCTCCTGTTTTTTCCCCATAGCCCTGCAAATGTTTCCTTTTCACGTATATATCCAATTACCTTTTGAAAGTTACTATTGAATCTACTTACACCACTCTTTCAGGCAATGCATTCCAGATCATCATAACATGCTGCGTAAAAAATGTTCTCCTACTCCCCCCTCTGGTTCTTTTGCCAATGATCTTAAATCTCTGTCTGGTTATCGACCCTCCTGCCAGTGGAAACAGTTTCTCCTTATTTACTCTATCAAACCCTTCATAATTTTGAGCACCTCTATTAAATCCCAGTAACCTTCTTTGCTCTAAGGAGAACAATCCCAGCTTCTCTAGTCTCTTAATGTATCTGAAGTCCCTTATCACTGGTACCATGCTAGTAAATCACCTCCGTACCTTCTCTAAGGTCTTGACATCCTTCCTAAAGTGTGATGCCCAGAATTGGACACAATACTCCAGCTGAAGCCTAACAGTGATTTATAGAAGTTTAGTATAACTTCCTTCCTTTTGTCCTCTATGCCTTTGTTTATAAAGCCTAGGATACCATATGCTTTTTTAATGGCCTTATCAACTTGTCCTACCACCTTCAAACCCCCGGTTTGTCTGTTCCTGCACCCCCTTTAAAATTGTACCATTTAGTTTATATTGTCTCTCCTTATTCTTTCTTCCAAAATGCAGCACTTCATACTTCTCTGCATTAAATTTCATCTGCCATATATCTGCCCACTTCACCAGTCCTCCTGGTGTCCTCCTGAAGTCTGTTACTATCCTCGCTGTTTACTACATTTCCAAGTTTTGTATCATCTGCAAACTTTGAGATTATAATTCCAATACCCAAGTCCACATCATTAGTATATATTTCAAAAAGAGCTATGGCTCTAATACCCACCCCTGGGGGACACCACTGTCTACATTCCTCCAGTCTGAAAAACAAACGTTCACCAATACTCTCTGCCTACTGTCTCTTAGCTAATTTTGTATCTACGCTGCCACTGCCCTTTTAATCCCATGGGCTTCAATTTTGCTAAGAAGTCTATTATGTGGCACTTTATCAAATGCTTTTTGAAAATCCATATACAACATCAACCCTTTCTGTTCTTTCATCGAAGAACTCAATCAAGTTGGCCAGACACGATTTACCTTTAATAAATCTGTGTTGGCTGTCATTTATTAACTGATGTTCTTCCAAGTGACAATTAATTTTGTCCCGGATTATGGTCTCTAGAAGTTTCCCCACCACTGATGTTGGGCTGACTGGCCTATAGTTACCGGATTTATCCCTCTTCCCTTTTTTGAACAGGGGTGTAATATTTGCAAGTTTCCAGTTCTCTGACACCACTCCCATATCCAAGGAGGATTGAAAGATTGTGGCCAAAGCCTCCGCTATTTCCACCTTTGCTTCCCTCAGCAACCAAGGATGCATCCCATCTGGACCGGGTGACTTTTCTACTTTGAGCGCTGCCAACCTTTTAAGTATCTCCTCTTTATCTATTTTTATTCTATCTAATTTCGCTACCCCTCCTCCTTTACTGTGACATTAACATAATTTTCTTCTTTTGTGAAGACCGGTGCAAAGTATTCATTTAGTACCTGAGCCATGCCATCTGCCTTCACAAGAAGATTTCCTTTTTGGTCACTAATCGGCAAGAGCGTCAGCTGTGGCAGAAGGTTGTGGGTTCAAGTCCCACTCCAGAGACTTGAGCACAAAAATCTAGGCTGACACTCTAGTGCAGTACTGAGGGAGTGCTGCACTGTCGGAGGTGTCGTCTTTCGGATGAGATGTTAAACACGTCTGCGCTCTCAGGTGGACGTAAAAGATCCTATGGCACTATTTCGAAGAAGAGCAGAGTTATCCCCGGTGTCCTAGCCAATATTTATCCCTCAATCAACATCTACAACGGATTATCTGGTCATTATCACATTGCTGTTTATGGGAGGCTTGTTGTGTGCAAATTGGCTGCCGCGTTCCCTACATTACAACAGTGACTTAAAAAAAAATACTTCATTAGCTGTAAAGCGCTTTGGGACGTCCGGTGGTCGTGAAAGGCGCTATATAAATGCAAGTCTTTCTTTTTCACCCTTCCTTTGACTATCCCTATACTCTTTATATGTTTATAAAAGATTTTAGTACTCCCTTTTCTGTTACCTGCTAATCTTTTCTCATACACTCTCTTTGCCCCTCTTATTTCCTTTTTACTTATCCTCTGTATTTTCTGTATTCTGCTTGATTCTCTACAGTATTATAAACTTGGCTTCTACAGTATTTTTGCAGCACAATCAGAAGGCTAAACACTAATATTCTTGCTTACTTCTAAATGTACTGGACTATAATATTGGCCCAGAAATTAAAGACTGAGTGTTGACGCGGGGGTAAGGCTTCCCCGCGATCTCTCACTCCGCGTTGGCTTTTTCAGATCCAGCTCGCACGAACTTGATGTTCCAGACATCAGCTGGGCAGTGCTTGCGTATCCCACCGGCGTAGTGAATTCGTGCGAGCTGTGGGATCACGTGACTCAGTTAGAGCCAATGGCAGCACACCATCTTCCATTCATAAGTTTCACATAAGTGCTGTGAAAGCTATGAATCTTACACACCCCCAAAATAACAGCTAAACCTCAATTAAATTTAAAAAAAAACCATCACATTAATAAAATAAGTATAGTTAAATAAATTAACCATTTTAAATAAAAAATTAAATTTTTGAAAAAATTTAAAATCTTTTAAAAAGTTATAAAAATAAACTTACCTGTCTTTAAAGTCTCTAAAAAAAAGATATACCTGTTAAAAAAAATTCAAAATAATACTTAATTCACTACTTACCTTGTTAAAAGTGGGTCTTACTCCTTTTTTCATTTCTAAAATCTTCCGTCCTTACCTGCGCGTCCAAAGCACTAAGTGCACAGCGTGCGCGCAGCCTGTAGCGCGCACGCGGTGCACCGAGGAACCGCCCCCTTTTCCAAAAACCAAGTGCCGGTTTTCAGCGCATGCGCAGTGCATGCAGAAAACCGGCAATTGGTGACAGAATACGCGAGAGTACACAGTGCGTACTCTCGCGTCGCGGGACTAATTTTTGGGCCATTATTTCTCATTCTAGTTTTACATTCACCATTACATTTCTGCCAAATATATGTACAGGAAACTCTTTATTAACCGGCACCGACGGGACCGGCGTGGTGCCGGTTAATCAAAAAGTCCGGATAACGGAGAGTTATATCTCCCAACGTACGAGAGCCCCGTACACACTGACATGCGCCTGCATTCGGAGCTCCGTCTCCCCGGGGACCGCCAGCTGACCATCTGTCGTGTCCGCTGCCTACCCGGGCTGCACATTCCCCTCCCAATCTACATGCTCTGATACAAGGCAAACGCCTCGGGGTTTTTTTTAAAGTTATTTTTAAAGGAGAGATGAAGGAAAACCCCGGTTACCTACTCAAGAATTTTGCCGGTTAAGAGAGATTTCCGGTTATTTGGGTGCCGGTTAAAAGAGAGTTTCCTGTACTTTAATAAAACATATACATTAAAAAATAAAGAACTTGCAATTATATAGCACCTTTCACAACCTCAGGATATCCCAAAGCCGATGAAGTAGTTCTGCAGTATAGTCACCATTGAGATGTAGGAAATTTGCACACAAACAGCAATGAGTCTATGTAGTGGGGCACGGGTTGAACTCACAACCTTCTAATTCAGAGGCAAGAGTGCTACCACTGAGCTAAGGCTAACACCTTTCTTAAAAACATGTCTGTTCAAAAATCCCAATTAAAGAGAGAATAAAATCTTTTGGGGCAAAAATTGGGTCGCACCCCCTTTGGGGCGCTAACTTCGCTGAGGCGCTACTTTTAGCTCCCCGAAAAAGTTAGCGCCCCCGTGCCCGAAATTCGATAGTAGTGCCCCAAGCAGGAGGCGGGGCGCTACTGGAAGCGCTCCCCCTCCTTGGGGCGCTCCGGCCCAATATTGCGACGCTATGTGCCGCCGCGCCACGGTACTGCAGGCCTCCCTCCCCTTATTAAAGGGGAGGGGCCATGCGCGGTGCGAATCGGGGCCCAGCTGGGCCACCAGGAAGCGGGATGCCGGCAAAAGAGTCCAGCACTCGAGGAGTACCGGGCTGCCCGATCGCAGCCGGCACCCCCGCGGGGGGACGGCAGAGTGGGGCAGGTACTGGCAGGTGGCCAGCAAAAAAAATGGCCGCCCGGCACCACCCCTTTAAATATTGCCGCCCCGACCGCACGTACGCCTCCCGATCCTGACGAACCAGGCGTCCAGCGGTATGTCGGGGCGCAACCGAAGTTTGCGAGCGAGGCGCTGCGCACAGCGATGACGTCATCGCCGGAGGCGCAGTGCTGCGGGGCGCTACCGGCTACCACCGCCGCTAACCTCCCACTGAATTTCGCGGGAGGCGTTAGCGGCGCCCTGCCCGGGCGCTAGTTGCTTTGCACCCCGTTAGGGCGCTAACGGGAGGCGCAAAGCAACCGAAATTTGCCCCCTTTAGCTCATAATATTAAAAAAAATGATTTTTAATCAAATAACTGTGCAGAAACAGAAAACTGACCACGTATTACAATTCCTATGATGAGACAGAAATGCAAACTCAAATCATAATATTCAATGTATATAAATATCCCATTTTATATCTATTCATTACTGCTTCCTATTGAAACCTAAAAGCAAAACTCATCTAATTTTATCTTTTCCAGAATGGGATTGGCACTTCATCAGGGTGGTCATGGTCACAACCATAGTGCAACTTACATCGAACATTCAGCAGAATTTGTCCACAGCCATCAGCCAAATGCCAGCATTCGAGCCGCTTTCATCCATGTTGTGGGAGATTTCTTACAAAGCCTTAGTGTGCTAATCAGCGCCCTTATAATTTTCTTTAAGGTCAGTTATATTATAATTTGTCGATAGTTCTGGGTCAACAAAACTTCTGAGTTCCATTTCATTTTGTTATTTTATTACACCAAGTAGATGGACAAATCATGCATGCAGCCCTGGTACACCTGGACTGAGGCTGCATGCTAAACTCTCAGAAAACAGCTCTTTCTAAGCTACACATTCACACCCATACTGGAGGAGGGAACACTTTATTTCTGCCACTTAAAACTGGAACTGTTGTTGCATGACTATTTGAAAAGGTGAGTTCGCAACGCAAGTTTACAACACAAATTATCAACCAGATCCATTTTCATTGACTCACACACAATCTCCATTATAGAGTGGAAACTTGGCTGTCATTCTGTGCAATTTTCTAAATCCCAGCATCTCAACACTATGGCCTAGAAATTCGAACCTTTAGCGCCAGCTGGTTTTGAAGAACAAATGGCAGTCGCCTCGTTTCCGCCCACTTCCGGTGCGGAACGTGACGACCGCCATATTGGGCATGTGGACAGCGCTGCCGTTGCCTGCGCTCACCGCAAGTATTTTAATTACCAGGAGCGTGAGATCAATCGGTGTGCAACGCCGAATTGACGCATGGTCAGTGATTTTTGGATGTCGCCACTCCTCTTACCGCCCTCTCCAAAGCATGCCCGTGCATGTAGCTGTTGACGGTGCATAGAGCTGGGAGAAGGTGACGGTGAGCTATAAACCGTACAGTAAACAGCTGCTGAGATAATTGGTAACTATGAAGAGCTCAGACTATGTAATTGGAGTGAAAACTGCTTCCAATGAGATGCATCAAATCTCCCCCCTGGTCAGTCAAACATTACAGGTGGTAAATACTTTTAGAATAAACTATACTGTACTACAGTTGTAAGAATCTCAGGAAAAAATCAAAGCTGCATTTCCTTAAACTAAAAAACCCAATTTATAACATTTAGGAACTGATAAAATAATATGTAAAGTTTCAAAGTCTGTTTTTAAAAGGCTAAGAATTAAGGAAAATTTAACACCATATTCTCACCAAGAGTTCTTCAGAAGTCTGTTGTTAAAAATTTAATTGAACTCTCCTGCACGATTTACACCATTAAACTCGTGACCAAGAGGTTCATGTTTCCCTTTTCTAAATTTTATTTCAATTCACATTTACCGTGCTACTTTTAAATAAGTTAAACCCAAATAATTGACTTCAATTGTCTTTCAGTTTATTGCAAAAACTCTTTAATATGATCCAGATCAAGCTGGCTTTTTTTTTAACTTTTCATCAAGATCCAGCTTACATCAAGAAAATGTTGATGAACCTGCTAAACAAAGAAATATTAAGATTTATAGAGGGTTTTTTTGTTGTTTTTATTGAAAATATATACATAGGTGCCTATACAATCACAATCCTAAAATAAGCTTGGAAGAACAGTGTGGAATTTCCACAGTAAATCTCTTGTGATCATTGTCTTATTTTAACAAATTTAGCAAGTGGCCAGTACTCACTGGTATCTCTTGCATCCTTGCCACTTCAGCAACATCTCTCTTCCATATAATGGCGCTACTTCCTTTATATTGCACTCAGTCCATTCAATTTTCTGCGCTCGGCTTATTTTTTGGGCATAATCTCAGGATTTAAGGACATCTATGCTGGGCTTTCACTGTTAATAAGGTGACTGCCCGAGAATGCTGCACCGATCCTTTAGACGAGACCTTCAGCCTCCTGCTGATGTTACCGCCGGAAAGAGTGCGCTGCAAGGGAGCTTTTGCACTCCGCTCATTTAAATACTGCTTGCGCTCTTTTTGCGGGCGGCCATTAACCTTGGCCTGTGGTGGCATCGCTTGTTTTCGGGCTTAATTGAATTTCAGGCCTATCTCTCTCCTTGCTGCAAAAGATGATACATAACAGTAGGCATCAGGTCCAGACAGGAGAGGTCACCCTAATTTTAGATTCAGCAGTCAATTTGAATAAGCGATGTTCAACTTCTTGGAGCCTGAGAACATAGCGGGAATAGGCCAGGATGAAGCTGGAAGTCTCTCAAAGCTCAGTGCTAACATCATCCTTTTCTTGTTCTCTTCTACTCACTCACCCACTGACTCATTGCAGCAAAGCACCATGACTCACATTATTCGCTGTGTGAGTTCTGTTTGAGCAGATGTTTCTCATCCACCATTCTAATATATGTTCCCCAACAGTTTTTATAGGCATTTCCAGTGAACAAGGCATAGGTCCCAGTGGCACCTAGCACTTGTCATGCACTCCACCAGTGCTTCCAACCAGAGCATTTAGATAGTGATGTACAGAGCACGTGAGCAGGAGCAGATATTCGGAGGGCCAGCTCACCACCTTCCTCAGCTGCAGAGTCCTGGGATCTGGACCTCATGGGGTCTGCATTTAAAAGAAGGATGCTATCTGAGCTCAAATTATTACAGCATCCTGCACGATCTGGTAAATATGCAGGGGTCCTGTTACCCACATCTGTGCAGTTGTGAATGACTGTTTAACAGAACTACAGCTCCCCATGGAGCACGTGGCAACTCCAGGGTTATCTGCACTAGATCCCCTAGTAACAAGAGAATCTCAAACTAGTTAACACATCAAGTTTTTTTCTCGCATTGTAACAGATATGTGGAATAGCAAAAATAGTTAGGCTATGTGGTAATTTTTTCAAAAAAGTTCTAGGTAAATAATCTAGTTAGGAAATTTGTCATGATGCATAAAGATTGAGTTGATCAAATGGAGCATGGTAATTTCTGTGCTTCTGGGACCATGGAAGTATCACCTATAGAAAGCAATTGGCTTTCATTGATATACATGCCAAATGTATATCAATGAACAGATGGACGTAAAAGATCCCATGGCACTATTTCGAAGAAGAGTAGGAGAGTTATCCCCAGTGTCCTGGCCAATATTTATCCCTCAACCAACATAACAAAAACAGATTATCTGGTCATTATCACATTGCTGTTTGTGGGACCTTGCTGTGCGCAAATTGGCTGTCGCGTTTCCCACATTACAACAGTGACTCCACTTTAAAAGTACTTCATTGGCTGTAAAGCGCTTTGGGACGTCCAGTGGTCGTGAAAGGCGCTATATAAATGCAAGTCTTTTTCTTTCTATGTATGTTAAAAATCTCAACAATAATTTCATTCCTCCGTTCCAGTTCTGTGCAATATTCAAAGAGTGTACTATAGGGATAATTTTCCTGAGTATGTGCCAATGTTGGTTGCTCACAATTTTCTAATATACACTGGCGGCCAAGATTCTCCACCACCAGCATGTATTCAGAAAATCGCCCTCTATAATCCTGTGTGCCTGTCTAAGTTTCTGGTAGCTTATTGGTTATGCAGCTATCTGTTTGAACTCTAATGGATATTTGTCTGTCCAAATTCTCTGATGAACCAGCGTCTCCAGGTTCCCTGATAATGCTTTCCTCGTTGGTTTTGGGGAAGCTCTGCCTTGTCTACCCTATGTGTACAGATTCAGGCTTGGATAATCTCAACTTTTGTTTGTGGGACAAATGAATCACTTTATCTAACTGCAATCTGTTGAAGCCTCCATTACAGGAAGCTAATAACCATATGGTCATTAGTAATGAGGTGATCTAGCACCCAGCACATTGTGTCATGGTGGTACAAAGCATATTCATACTTGTGATTTTTTTACCAGGCAGGTTTGCAATCTGAGCCATGCAATTGGAGAGAGGTTGTAAACATAGATTGAACACTTCTCCACAAGAAGAGACAAAGCAAGAAGTAAAAAAACACACTCTGGGCCCTTGAGCACCTTAGTGAGCAACACTGGCAGAGGTCTTAACTTGGGTGCATAGGTCATGGAGACCTAGAGAGAGAGAAAGGAAATACAAGCGTAAAATTTAAAATGGAGTAAGCAGTGACTAATAACATGCTTCACAGCAACATCTGATAAACATTTTGAATTGGCATTATTATTCTTGTCTCTTCCAGCCTGAATACAAAGTAGCTGATCCTATCTGCACATTTATTTTCTCTGTGTTTGTGTTGGGAACAACTATCACTGTTCTGCGGGATATTTTGTTGGTGCTGATGGAAGGTAATTCTTATCTCTACTATTCTCATTTTAGTTCTAGTGACATAAGAACATGTTCTGATCAGAGACAGTTTGAGGTGTCATCAAGTATGTAACTATTGGCTTCATGATGCCCTCAATTTATTGAAACATATAAGATTCTGAGGGGGATTGACAGGGTGGATGCTGAGAGGATGTTTCCCCGAGTGGGGGTATCCAGAACTAGGGGGCATAGTTTCAGAATAAGGGGTTGCCCATTTAAGACGGAGATGAGGAGGAATTTCTTCTCTGAGGGTCGTGAATCTTTAGAATTCTCTACCCCAGAGAGCTGTGGAGGCGGAGTCATTGAATATATTCAAGGTGGAGATTGACAGACATTTGAACTACAAGGGAGTCAAGGGGTATGGGGAGAGAGCGGGAAAGTGGTGTTGAAGCCAAGATTGGATCAGCCATGATATTGAATGGCAGAGCAGGCTCGAGGGGCCGATTGGTCTACTCCTGCTCCTGTTTCTCATAGTCATAGAGTTATACAGCACAGAAAGGGGCCCATCGTGTCCACGCCGGCCATCAAGCCCTGTCTATTTTAATCCCATTTTCCAGCACTTGGTCCGTAGCCTTGTATGCTATGGCGTTTCAAGTGCTCATCTAAATGCTTCTTGAATGTTGTGAGGGTTCCTGCCTCTACCACCCTTTCAGGCAGTGAGTTCCAGATTCCAACCACCCTCTGGGTGAAAAAGTTTTTCCTCAAATCCCCTCTAAACCTCCTGCCCCTTACCTTGAAACTATGCCCCCTGGTTATTGACCCCTCTACTAAGGGGAAAAGTTCCTTTCTATCTACCCTATCTATGCCCCTCATAATTTTGTACACCTCAATCAGGTCCCCCCTCAGCCTTCTCTGCTCTAAGGAAAACAACCCCAGCCTGTCCAGTCTCTCTTCATAGCTGAAGCGTTGCAGCCCAGGTAACATCCTGGTGAATCTCCTCTGCACCCTCTCCAATGCAATCACATCCTTCCTATAGTGTGGCGACCAGAACTGCACACAGTATTCCAGCTGTGGCCTAACTAGCGTTTTATACAGCTCCATCATAACCTCCCTGCTCTTATATTCTATGCCTCGGCTAATGAAGACAAGTATCCCATATGCCTTTTTAACCACCTTATCTACCTGTCCTGCTGCCTTCAGGGATCTATGTACATGCACACCAAGGTCCCTCTGATCCTCTGTCCTTCCTAGGGTCCTACCATTCATTGTTTATTCCCTTGCCTTGTTAGTACTCCCAAAATGCATCACCACACACTTTTCAGGGTTAAATTCCATTTGCCACTGTTCTGCCCATCTGACCAACTCGTCTATATCGTCCTGTAGCCTGAGGCTTCCCTCCTCGCTATTTACCACTCCACCAATTTTCGTGTCATCTGCGAACTTACTGATCATACCTCCTACATTCATATCTAAATCATTAATGTACACTACAAACAGCAAGGGACCCAGCACCGATCCCTGCGGTACACCACTGGACACAGGCTTCCAGTCACAAAAACAACCTTCGACCATCACCCTCTGCCCTGACACTAAGCCAATTTTGGATCCAATGTGCCAAATTTAATGTTGTGTCGATTAACACCTTTATAAAGGGGCAGGACAATTACCCGATCAGTAATTGGAATTCAGAGAAGGACAAGTACAGATAGAAGTAATCAAATGCCATGTGTAACATGATGTGGGATAACTTTGAACTTCAGCGGGGACAGAAAACTGATGGTATCAGATCGGGTGCCCATTACACACCCTGCACGATTTTCCTTCCCCTGACTTCAATGCAAAGGAAAACTGGATGGGATGTATAACCGGCAGCGGATCTGTTACTGACAATTGGGCAATGCTTATAACAGGTAGCCAATCCGTTACTGACAATTTGGCGGGGCTTATAACAGGCAGCCAATCTGTTACTGACAATTGGGCAGGGCTTATAACCGGCAGCCAATCCGTTACTGACAATTGGGCAGGGCTTATAACAGGCAGCCAATCTGTTACTGACAATTGGGCAGGGCTTATAACAGGCAGCCAATCCGTTACTGACAATTGGGCGGGGCTTATAACAGGCAGCCAATCCGTTACTGACAATTGGGCAGGGCTTATAACAGGCAGCCAATCCGTTACTGACAATTGGGCAGGGCTTATAACCGGCAGCCAATCTGTTACTGACAATTGGGCGGGGCTTATAACCGGCAGCGGATCCTTTACTGACAATTGAGCAGGGCTTGTACCTTCACTTCAACTCCCACACTGCCCGGTTTAAGATAATTTTACTAATTCTGAATCAGTAACATTTTTTAAAAGGAAGCGTAAAAGAAAGAAAGACTTGCATTTATATAGCACCTTGCACAAGCATCGGACGTCCCAAAGTGTTTTACAGCTAATGAAGTACTTTTTGAAATGTAGTCACTGTTGTAATGTAGGAAATGCGGCAGCCAATTTGCGCACAGCAAGCTCCCACAAACAGCAATGTGATAATGACCAGATGATCTGTTTTTGTTATGTTGGTTGAGGGATAAATATTGGCCAGGACACCGGGGATAACTCCTCTGCTCTTCTTTGAAATAGTACCATGGGATCTTTTACATCCACCTGAGAGAGCGGACGGGGCCTCGGTTTAACGTCTCATTTGAAAGACGGCACCTCCAACAGTGCAGCACTCCCTCAGTACTGCACTGGAGTGTCAGCCTAGATTTTTGTGCTCAAGTCTCTGGAATGGGACTGGAACCCACAACCTTCTGACTCAGAGGCGAGGGTGCTACCCACTGAGCCACTGGCTGACACTGGTATAAATAGACAAATTAATTACTCACAAATACAGTGCATTTAAGCACCAGCATGCAGCAATGTGGAGCTGTACATTCGTCCCCAGAATACTACACAAGGATCACAAAGATAAGTACAGATGAGAGAAGCCATTCAGCCTATCTAACTCATTCTGCCATAGAAAACTACAGCCTCTTCCATCACATTTAACTGTCTCATGAATGACTCCAGAATTTTTTGTGAAATTTAAAGCTTAGCACCCCACTCTGCTGCCCTGATGGCTGGGCCTGGATGCAATTCTGGTCCCAGATATGGCCGTGTCAGCAATATCTCCCCCCCTCCCCCCAGCTGCACTCGCTCAATCTTTCTCAATTGAAAGAGGTGGTACATGAGGCAATTTCTTTGTGAAGTTGGTTATGTTTTATCTAGCTAGCTCAGGGAATTTGCTTTTGGACTTGGTGCCCATCAGTAGTTAGCACAGAAATAAAAACAGAAAATGCTGGAAATGCTCAGCAGGTCAGGCAGCACCTGTGGAGAGAGAAACAGAGTTAACGTTTCAGGCCGGTAACCTTTTGTCAGAACTGGAAGACGTTAGAGCTGTAACAGGTTTTAAGCAAGTACAGAGGCGAGAAAAGAACAAAAGGGAAGGTCTGTTATAGGGTGGAAGGCACAGACTGGACTCGCAGTTGAGATAGTGGATAATGATGGAGGGTCAGTAAGTTTGAGAGAGAGTACAAATGAGAAAACAAAGAACATACTATTATTGCTTGGTAAATTTCAGTATTTTTTCTCATAATCGAATCATAATCAAATCACACACCCCAAACCATCTGAAGCTATGTGAACGGGTCAAGGATTCTTTCTTGTGAACATTATACTAGCAACAAGAGGCAGCAAATGGCTGTGAGAATATGTATGGCGTTAAGCATTTTTGTTGTCTGAGACGGGTCCACCTCTTACAAAACCCCACGAAAATGCCTAGAAAATGTATCTGTGTGTATATAATTATGTGTATGTATATATAAATATAATGTAAAATATGACATATAACGAATAGTATTTAATTTCTCTGTTGTTTCTGTTCTCATCGAGGTGCACCAGTTGGACTGAATTACAATGATGTGAAGGAAAAGATACTGGCAGTTAATGGAGTGAAAACAGTGCATAGCCTTCATCTCTGGGCTCTTACCATGAACCAGGTCATTCTTTCAGCTCATGTTGCCACAGGTCAGTAAAGAAACATTTTAAATGCAATTTCTTGGCTTCATTTAGTCAGCAGTACCTGCTTTTATATTAATTATACCTGTTTATCCAAGTTAGTAGCAAATATGGGCTCTGAATTTCCTCGATGTCAGTTATGGCTTTTTTGTGCCACAAAGTTACACCGTTCACCAACATAGGGAGTTACACAAGTTTCCTGGGGTAAGTTAGATTAAATATTTTTGCTGCAGCTCTGATGTAACTTGAGTGTAGAAACTGTAAGTTGCTGACAACTCCCCCCTTTCCCCCAGGAAACCTCCATTGTACAAGGGTGTAACTCTTTACAGACACTCTACAGACACCCGGCAGCAGCTCAACACTGTCCAACAGCAAGGTAAACAGCCAACAAGTGGTTTTGATGGCAATTTCCAGCAAATCACTTGATGTCCTCTCTCACCCACAGCATCAGTCCAGATTGGCACCATCATGCCCACTTAGGTGATAGCTGTGCCCACTGGGCATCACGCCAGGGCAGCAGGCAGAAGCAGCACAACTCTGGACTCTGAAGACGACCTCCAAGCCCTCTTCCAATATGTACAAGACAGGAGCCGCACACTCATGTCTTTTCCATTCATCAAGCCTGCAGGGAGTTGGAACTGGCACTGACTCCCAATTCCCTCAAACCCAGGACTGATCAACAGTGCAGAAAGAAGAGAAAACACTTCGAGAGCTGGCAAGGGTAGGATGTCAGCACATTCCCCTAGTCTGCCCTGAGCACCACCACACTCTTCACCCTCTTAAAGCAACACTCACAATACTAATCCATCACACTGTACTCTGGCTAAAGGCACCTGTTACTCCCCTAACAAACACCAAGGGGGAGAAATTCAGTATCGCCCCATTTGGGGCGCAATTATCGGCTGGGCGCTAAGATTAGCGCCTGGCGCTAATTATCGTCTCCGACTGCAAACTTGACTTTTATCGCCCCTGGAGGTGATTGGAGCGCTAAATCAGGCACTTCACACCTGTCTTAAGGCGCAAAGGCCGAGGAGCGAGGCGCTACCTCAGAGCGCTGGCGAAGCTCATGTGATGTCAGTCAGCAATGGAACACACACACAATGGCGCCAGCCAGTTCTTAAAGGGGAGGGTTGATCTTGCTTTCCATCCACATCCTGCTCATTGCAGCCTTGAATCTCGGCCTGGAGAGACCTGTACATCAAATCTGCTAGAAAGAACAATGGAGAGAACCAGGGAAAGAGCTCAGAGTGCAGCCCCCACAGTCTCTTCTAAATCGATACAGGGAAGGGCAAATCAAAATGAACCTGCAAAGTGCTGCTCAGTACCCAAAACTCCTTCACACAGCGTTGAATCTCTCCAGAAGTTTCTCTCTCTCTCTGTCTCTCTCAGAATGCGTGGTTCAAAAATGTCACCAACAATAAAAGGCAGGAAGCGGTCGCCTTTAAATAGCACTCCCCCAGTCCCTTCCTGACTGCAAAACGCTCCCCTCAACCTGTCGTTGCTAGCGGCAGGCGGTAAGGCAGGGAGCGCCACTCAATATCCGCTCCGGGGTGTTGCGCACTCGACTGACGTCACGATCTGCCGGCGCAGGAGATCGTGGTGGTAGTGTTTAGCGCTGCCGCAAAATGTCTAGTTAATTTCGCGAGCGGCGCAAACATCACCGCGCCCGGGCGCTAGTTGCTTTGCGCCCATTAGCGCCCTCTTAAGGCGCTAACGGGAGGCGCAACCAACTGAATTTTTCCCCCCAAATGCCTTGCATAACCCCAACACACTTTCCTCCACTTTAACATCCTTACACCCCACATTTTTCACTTCACTTCTCTAATCCTATGTAATCACAATTGTCACACAAGCCTTAACTTGACAGCCTTATCCTCACAAACATAACCTTCCATCGCCTCAGCTTCCAATAAAACTGTTTGCTTTGAAGTACACTGGGCACTTGCCTCATGATGTTATTTATGGACATTACAGTAAGTCAGTAAATTCAGTAGGTTCAGACATCTTCATACAGGTGAGCATTCCTGGCAAGATCCTAATGGCCAAAGATCTGTTTTGGTGTCATCTGGTAGGGTGCGTTAAAGAAGGGATGGCTGAGGCACTGCTACTACAGTCGATCGGTTGATGAAGACGTCCTACAGGATCTGCCCTCTGATGCCCCCTGCAGCAGCAAGTGAAGTCACCCCCTGCTTTGCATCACTGACAAACTGGACGTCCTGGGAAAAGAAGCTTTTCCTATTCACATATGTCAGTGGCTGCTTGGTTTCTGCCTTCAGGGCCACGTGTATGCTATTGTGGCAGCCTGAACCCTGCGGAATCCAGCTATCCTGTAGAAGTCCCTGGCTCGGTGCCTTTGCTGCCTGGGGGTGATGCCGAAGTGGCTGAACTCAACTGCTCTATGAAAGAGGGCATCTGTCACCTGCATGATCCAGAGCCATAAAATGGCTGATGTCATATGGACAGGGCACTTGTGGCAGTGGAGCAAGTCTACAAATTTTCGTGATGAAGTTGTCAGAGATGCCCAATGGCGTCCTTGGAGAAGCACAGCTCTTGGATGCACAGCTCCTCGGAGAGGCCCTCGTAGGACCAGTGCGGCCTGTACATGTTAGGGAGGGTACTACCTGGTGGGCTGCTGTTCTCAGCCATGCTGCCTAATTCTCCTGGCCTCTACTAGTGCCCTCCCTTTTCCCTTCTGCTCTCCCTTAGTCCTACATCACCTTTCCTAATCCCGTTCTGCCTAAGTAAGTCCTGAATTTTCACTGGTCCAAGTATCTTGGACTTTCTTCTTTCCACTCTGCACGAGACTTCTGGGCCTCCTCACAGCTCCTGGTCTTTCCTGCGGCCTTGTGCATGAGAATCGCATGTGCAGCTTACGCAGTATTTATTTTTCCTAAACAGTACATGAAATAAGCCTGAAATTCACAGAATTATTGGAAATGGGATATTGGAGCTGTCAATTTAAAAAAGGGTGTGATCAAGCCACTGTGCTGCATCCTGTTTTATCTGTCAGCCAGCTTGCTTTGAACCATATATTTGCAAATGCTTATTGAGTTGATAGTACCTGCTTAAAAATAAATACTTTTCCTGCTATCCACAGGTGACACAGTGGATCCTCAACAAGTGCTTAAGAAAATTACACAGATGATTTTTGACACCTTCAGTGTGCACTCTATCACAATTCAAGTGGAACAGCATTCGGATCAAGAACCAGAGTGTGTGTTTTGCCAGGAACCCAAAGATTAAAGCTGCATTAAGAGACAATACCCTTTTTTGTTAGCCTGCACTATGTTTGGCAAAACCATTAAAGCCAGATATGTTGGCCTCCGCTGCACTCACTGTCGTTCTCCAAACCTCAGCAAAATCCAAGAAAATGTATGGGATGATCATCTATCTATATAATTAGAAGTCTTGCAAATAACGTGTTGCACATTAAATCTGCCTGTTTGCAGAAAAATTAAGTGTCATGGTTTTCCATAATGCATACTGTGTTTGCTGAAACTTAGAACAAGCCAACAAAAAACAACTTGAAAGCTGCAATTTCCACCAATCACATCACCGCATGTTTGTTTTCAAAATGCTCCCCACTGCATTTTTATTTCTGTCCCAGCTGAATATGTAACCATAAAGTTAACATTTATAACATAACAAACATAGAAAAATTAATTAATTTCTTCTAAATCATTGACCCTAAAATTCTATGGGCTTCAACGGTCACCTGCCATAACTCCAGCAGGAGACCGATGGAAACTCGAAAGAAACAGCATGAACGGCCATCCAGAGAGATTACAGGCCATTAAACTTACCCAAATAATTTTGGTTTTGTATTCACATTCCTACACTACAGTTTATTTCCAGAGACCTACTTATCTCTGAGGGCCGAGGAATCACTTTTTTCTCCTTGCCTGCAGCTTTGTTTCTGTGCTTTGAAATCCATTTGTCTGTCATACAGTTAGGTCCAATTGTGACTATGAGCCCTCGAGCCTTATTCACCATGCCTGTGCAATCTTTTACAGTGCTCTCCATTTTTTCACATATCTCTGATTTTTTGA
The DNA here is from genome assembly GCA_030390025.1 of Squalus acanthias. Taxonomy (NCBI): domain Eukaryota; kingdom Metazoa; phylum Chordata; class Chondrichthyes; order Squaliformes; family Squalidae; genus Squalus; species Squalus acanthias. Next base: position 104,621,935 of record CM059432.1, read on the forward strand.
TCTGCTAATGTTTGGGTTATTTCATATAAATTATTACCATTTTATTTTTCCCGTGTGAAATTCAGCCTAATCTTCACCACCTTCTGTGCATGTGCACTCACGCTCTTTAAAAACTGCCAGTGACTGATGAGAAGACTGAGAAAGAGACACACAAACAGTAAGAGATAATGACCTTGAAAATCTGCATCTTTCTCAGCGGATTCAAGACGGGCAGGGATGGGTTTTGGAGTAGGATCATATTATAGCACGTCTGAGTTTGCATACTAGAGTATATGCCAGATGTGGGGGCATGTGGCTCAAGCGACCACCCTTTAGTTGCCAGGAGCACGTAAATGAGCATTTAATGAAGGAATGATGAGCCCTGTCAGATTTCCCATCATTCCCACCACAAATCCACTTAATGCATTGAATGCCTGCATAAAACAGGCATTCCTTTGAAAGGACCAGGAAAGTAAGGAGCAGCATTCACAAAATAATTATGGACAAGAAATGCTAGTCAGCCTATCTTGATTCAGAGCAATCTTAATGTTCCCTCCCCAATTGTTTCTTAAATGGTCCCAGTGTTCTTGCTACCACTACTTGATCTGGAAGTTTATTCCTCACTATGTGAAGAAGAAATTCCTGATATCAGTCCTAAGCTTACCTTTTAATGTTTGAAATATTGGCAGTTTTTTTAAAGAGCATAAGTGCATATGCACAGAAGGTGGTGAAGATTAGGCTAAAATTCACATGGAAAGATAAAAAGATATAAACATTAATAGTTCTACCCTCACAATTTAATATTCTGAATAACTTTTTTCTATACCCTTAACAATTAACCGCTATAATAATCAAGATCACTCATTTACAATATCTACAAAAGTATGGACATCTTTGCATTATTTGAACCTGAAAATACAACTGATAATCCCATGATACTTTGTAATGAAAATTCAATTTCAGTTATCCAATCACCATTAATCAGTGGCTCTGAGAATATATTATACATTACATGGCATAAAGCAGTATATCCTTTGACTCACTGTGAGCAATGCAAAAGCAGATTGCTAGTAAAATGAAAATCCACAGTGCAGTGTATCTTAGCACAAGTGATGTCACAAAGTTCACAGGGTCAGGGAGAGTTCCTATGATCTGTTTGACTTCAGAGTACATCTGGGGTACCACCCCCAACCAAAAGGCTGGATAGTACAGCTGAAAGATGTTCTGGGGGAGATGGAGGGTTTAATCCAGCACCCTGCTATCTGGTTACTCTTCAGCCAATATAGCTGCTTTCATAAGGCATACTACGGCCAAGGACACACTCAGTTCGTTTGAGGGCCAAGATCACAGCATCTCCTGATGTAGGGAATCACTGCCTCTGGCCCCACTTCACCTCATGATAATGACCTTGTTTGGGGTGGATTGAGGGACCCAGTGTATCTGGGTCCTGGTCTAGTTTACAAATGTTCTGCCGCATTCCCACTACAGTTACAGTGTGAGTACACCAGAATGGGCACAGAATTTCCACCCAATTGTGTCTAGTGCACGTTTTGCCCATCATACTTCTGTGTGATTGATTCTAGTCCCACAATTTAGTATAATATTCTGAATGAATATGCACAAAACTACAACACATAAGTGAGGATCGGTAATTTTGACAAACTTACAATCAAAATCAGCACTCAAGAAAACCAATTGTAACAAACAGACTGAATCAATGAAATTGTTTCAGATATTTTTTTAAATTCCTATCAGTTGCCATCTTGAACTTTCACTAGCTGAGAAATATAGTAGTCAAAATAAGGCTTGTAACACATTAAAACATTTCAAAACTCACAAGAAAATTATTAGGCTTACCTGTTTTGTACATATAAAATGTTTTCCACCAGAAGCTTTGTCTATCTGAAGTCCAGTTTTGAGTTCATGAGTTGGGTTCCCTGAAACATCATTTTATGAACTGAAGTAACTCAAGAAAATAGTACTGTTTATTTCCCAGCAGGCCTCTGTGTCTACAGCTCCCACAATATCTTTGACAGCCAGACTGGCCACTCACACAGTGTGCTAAGACGTCCTGTTTTGAAGACTTGCCACTTTTCCCCGGTCTTCAGTCCAGTGATGGAGAAGCATTGACAGGACTGAGAAAAGAAAAATCATTTTTAGGAACAATGCAAATAACCAGAATTTGTTTTTTTTCTCATATAAAATGTCAGAACAAAGTAAAGAATGAGTTCTTCAACTCTTTCTGAGGTAATTTTCTGAAAACAACAATTCAAGAGATTGTTTACAGTATGTTACATGTGTGATAAATGAAACATTTGACTTTAACATTTGACATTGTTTAATCTTTGTAATTTGTAATGCATGCCAATTGATTATATCAGCTATATTCCTGTTATTTATGTTTATGTCAGAACTCTAAACAAACATTTAAAAAAATGATTAATACGTAAGCAGCAAAAATTGTAGAAGGACTGTGTCATTACTTAAGTTTGGAGAAGGTGCTGAATAAAAGTCCTGAATTGAAATATGTTTAATTTAAGCAGAATATTTCTGTAACACTAAATACTGTGCTAGACATATTTGGTAAAGAAGAAAAGATGCAAATTAGTCTGATCTTAAGTTTTATGTATCTCTTGGCTCGTGCTTTAATAAACCATATACTAAACAGATGGACAGTAAAGGTAATGGGACTGGGTTGATTTTCAACTTCAAAAGGAACGTGAAGTCGACGGAGCAGCCGTGCTGTCCATCTGAAGATAGTGTCAAGGCCCGAACCATTTTCAGGCTTGAATGCAGCTGAATAGCATTATAATGAGGTCCATTCTGCTACCAGGTTAATTATTACCAACAATTTGCATTTATGTAGTCCCTTTAATGTAGTAAAACATCCAAGACATTGCACTGAGGTGTAAGGAAACAGGCACTGAACCAAGGAAGGATTGGAGGGGTGGTGGGGGGAATGACCAAAGGTTTGGTCAAAGAGGTGAAGGGAAAGGGGAATAGACAAGAGGCCAGAGTCAGAGGTATGAAGAGTGCGGAGGTGGGGCAGCGGTTGTAGGGCTGGAGGAGATTACAGAGATAGGAAGCGGGCCATAGAGAGATTTAAACACAAGGATGATACTTTTAAATTTGATCCCTTGGCTGACCGGGTGCCAATGTAAGTCAGCAAGGACAGGTGATGAGCAAGTGGGATAGGATATAGGCAGCAGAATTTTGGATAAGATGAAATTTACAACAACAACAACAATAACTTGTATTTATATAGCGCTTTTAACATAGTAAAACGTCCCAAATCGCTTCACAAGAGCGTTACCAAACAAAATTTGACACCGAGCCACATAAGGAGATATTAGGACAGACTTGGTCAAAGAGGTAGGTTTTAAGGAGCTTCTTAAAGAAGGAAAGAGAGGTAGAGCGGCAGAGAGGTTTAGGAAGGGAATTTCAGAGCTTAGGGTCTTGGCAGCTGAAGGCACAACCGCCAATGATGGAGCGATTAAAATCAGGTACGCTCAAGAGGGCAGAATTGGAGAAGTGCAGATATCTCGAAGTGTTGTGGGGCTGAAGGAGATTACAGAGATAGGGAGGGGCAAGGCCATGGAGGGATTTGAAAACAAGGATGAGAATTTTAAAATCAAGGCGTGGCTTAACCGGGAGCCAATACAGAGGGTGGAGGGGCTATTTTCCTCTTTGTGTAAAGTTAAAGACATTTTTATTAACAAACTGCCAATGGTTTATGATAGTTTAGCAAATTATTTTTCCTTTAACTTTATGCAGAAAAATATATCTCACAGTCTATGGGCTGGATTTTGTCATTGGGGTCGGGTCAGGTGGTCGGCGGGTCCCGCCCCCGCCTCCGATGTGAGGCAGGACAGTTGAGCGATTTTGCCCTAATTGGGCACTTGATTTCCAGCGTGTGGGAACCCCTGGCCCAATGAGTCTTTTGGTCCTGAAACTCGCCTCCGATGATGTCATCTATGCAGCTGCATTTAAGGCCTGCAAGCAGCCTTGGTTCATTTTCTGCCTAACTACTTTGATGCTGAGACTTCTGAAGGATTATTGGTGCAACCATGGCAAGCTCAAGGCCCAAGTGCGCACTCCGCTTTGATGAGGACTCCCTCCAAGCTCTGGTGGAGGGAGCGGGAGCTCAGAAGGGAGTGCTGTTTCCTTCTTCTGGGAGGAAGAAACCTCCCCAGCAGACGAAAGCTGTGTGGCTGCAAGTGGCACAGGAGGTGAGTGCCATCTCACTGTGCAGCAGAACCTGGCTGCAGTGTAGAAAGAGGTTTCATGACCTTCTCCGCACAGGAAAAGTGAGTATTACATCACCAGGACCCTCAATCTGCTCCGCATCGCCTCTCATCCCCACCACTCTTCATTGTCAACCTCCTCCTCCACCACATCCCACTTGACCCTTACATCCCTGCACAATTAACCATTCCCTCTCTCTGTATGTTCACTTTCACTTAACTATTCGACTATACAGGCCTCACACTCCCCATCACGATTATGCTATGCCAACAACTTACAACACACAGGGAGGGCCCTTGGTCTTGGCCCTCACTCCATCTTTGTCCTTCTAAGCATCTATGCTATCGATTCTCTACACTCACTCCTTCATTCTCACTCAAACTCCACTTGCGTCCCTCATTGCAGGAAAAGAGAGCCCACAATAAGAGGAAAGGGCGAAGACAGGGGGAGGGCCACCCTCAATAGCCCAGCTCACCAGTGCAGAGGAGGCGGCCCTGGAGATCGTGGGAGTCAAGGAGGATGCGCAAGTGGGGGACGGACAGACGGGCGCATCAGAGCAAGCTGGTGACAGAATAGTTTTTCATCTCTCATTGACATTGCATGAGTGACTGATCTTGATTCTAATGCTCTAACAGATTGACTTATGAGCATCTGCACAATTCAATATGCATGCAACGTTTATCTCACATGTCTAAACTCTTTCCTTTACTCCCCCACAGGACCATCGACAGCCCCCCTCCCCACTGTCCAGGAGGAACAGCCTGAGCCACCAGACTCCTCAGAGGAAGCTGCAACCTCTGAGGGCACAGCGTCAGCAGAATTAAGCGCACCCAGCACCAGCACAGACACTCACACCTCGGTGGGACCTTCGGGAGATAGAGTAGTGTTGTCACCTGGTGTATCACAGCTCACAAGTGAGCATCAGCAGATGGTAGAGACAGCGACAGCAGTGGAGAGTCCTAGTCGGAGGGCGCAGGACTCTCCTAGCTCGGCTCAGCTGCATGTCGACCCTGTGCCTCCGGGTCCATCCAGAAGGAGAGCGGTGCTGGAACTCCAGGAACAGGTGCAGGAGTCTCTGGCAGGTTTTGTCTCCAGGGTCGCTGCAAGTGTGGAGCGGATGGAGGAGTCCATCGCTAACATGAGCAGAGCCTTTGTGGAGGCATTGGCGCATGAACGCATCACCACGGAAAGGATGGCAACCTCCGTGGAAAGGATGGCTACCTCCGTGGTAAGGCTGGATACCGTAGAGGAGAGGATGGCTACGGTCATGGAGGAGCTAAGTCGCCAGGGTCTTGAAAACATGGTCATTGTTCAGAATAAAATGACATCTCTTGAGGAGCGATGGTCAGCTATTGAGCAGAGAAACCAGACCTTCATGGAAGTCCTCTGGAGTAGGATTGCCAGTGCAGAAACGGGTTCTCATGGCCCCCCTGAAGTGCAGCAAGGTGCTGTCAAGCCACTTGCTAGCTCTGAACTGGGGCTGACCCATGAGAGGGATGTTGGTGGCAGAGAACAAGAAAGTGGGGGCTCCTCTCCAAGCGCTCACACGACCATGCCACTGCAGAGCCCTCAGTCAGAGCCCCACCAGAGTCCTCACCCAACTGAGATCGGTGTCTCAGCCCCTGCACAGCCGCAGGAGCAGCAGACTGTTGCTGAGCCCTCACAGGCTCGCAACCCCAGAGGACGCCCGCCAAAGGTGTCGAGGCAGGAGCAGCATGAAAGTGAGCAAGGGGCCACCACATCTGTTGAAGCCACAGGGGAAGCACCACGTAGGAGCACACGTAAGAGGAAGATAAAGCACAAGTAGTCACAAGGGTAGTCACTTGGGTGTTCTGTTGTGTTTAATTCTGAAATGCCATCCGTGAATTTATGTGATAAAATGACTTGATGGCAAACTGTTGACTTTGTGGGCTGTGTCATTTCACAAATGGGACTTCCACATTGAGGGCTCAGGGTGACTTGGAATTGTCAGCACGGTGGTCAGAGTGATAGGAAGCCGCAGGTTCTTGTCCATTGTCGATGGTGTGGTAAGAAGGTGCGAGGCAAATGTGTTTGATTGGGCAGCCTAAACAAATCTGGCCAAGATCAGTGCATCCCTTGCATCCCGGGCAGCAATGTTCTCGCGTGCTGCTGCCGCTGGTTGAGCCACCTCCGCAAGCTGTTCGCTGTCACTCTCCTCCTCCTCCTCCTCCTCCTCATCCTCATCTGAGGAGGCTATGCGATGAGCCACTTGTACCTCAGGCAGCTGCAAGCCACGATGCTGTGCCATGTTGTGAAGTGCACAGCAGACCATGACAATTCTGGAGATCCTGGCTGCTGAGTACTGCAGGGCTCCACCTGATCTATCAAGGCATCTGAATCGCATCTTCAGCAAGCCGATGGTTTGCTCAATAATGGATCTGGTGGAAATGTGGCTGGAGTTGTAGCGCTCCTCAGCTTCGTTGGATGGCCTCCTCAATGGCGTCATTAGCCATGTCTTCAGGGGATAGCCCTTGTCTCCAAGTAGCCATTCGCAAAGTTGGTCTGGCGGACTGAAGAGCGGAGGCACACTAGACTGTCGCAGAATGAAGGAGTCATGGCAACTGCCAGGGTACTTGGCGCAAACATACAAAATTTCCTTATTGTGGTTACACACCAGCTGCACATTGAGGGAGTGGAAGCATTTGCGGTTGACAAAAATACCTGGATTGTGATGGGGTGCCTGAAGGGCTTCATGTGTGCAGTCTACGACACCCTGCACCCTTGGAAAGCCTGCCAGATTAGCAAAGCCAACCGCATGCGCCGTTACACTTGCTTGGTCCTTGGAGAAGTTGATGTAATTGGGGGCATTGGCAAAGAGGGCATCAGTTACCTGCGTGATGCAAGTGTGTGCGGCCGCCTGGGAGATGCCGCTGATGTCTGCTGTTGATCCCTGGAATGACCCTGAAGCAAAAAAGTTGAGTGCGGTGGTGACTTTGACAGCCACTGGTAAGGGGTGTCCACCGGATCCTCTGGGCTCCAGGTGTTGGTGCAGCATTGTGCAGATGTCACCCACTACCTCTCGCGAAAGTCTCAGCCTCCTTTGGCACTGCTGCTCAGTCATGTTGAGGTAACTCATCCTCTGTCTGTAAACCCTTCCCTGCGCTGGCGTCTTCTGCCCTGTGCACCATCAGCTGGGTAAGCAGCAGGTTGGCGCTCCTGTTGTTGCTGCTACTGTTGGTGCTGCTGTTGTTCCGGGTTCTGCTGCTGCCGCGGCTGGTCTTCGCACGAATTTGAGGTCCAGGAGGAAAGGAAATAAATGGTTCCCATGCTGCAGGTATATACCTCAGTTGAGGAAGTGCACAGTCAAGGTGGGGAGGGGGGTTTCCCAGGAGGTCACACTGGAGATGGATCTCAGCTTCAAAACTTCCAAAATGAGTTGGCCTGCTAAAAGTTCACCCAGACCTGAGAAAACAAAGTTCTGCCACCTGCAAATGATCATTGTAACAAACTCCTTTTTAATGGTGGAGCTGCAGCTGTTAGTAAGCCATCCACTTGTGAGCCCGCCAGGATTAACTGGCGTGTTCCAGAGGAGACGTGCAGCACGGGGGAAAAGTGTTAAAATCAAAGGCCTCTCAAAATGGCATTATAGAGGCACTAAAGGGTAGAAATTAGGTCGCGCCCCATTTGGGGCGCAAATATCGTCCGGACGCAAATATTAGCGCCTGGCGCTAATTATCGGCACTGACAGGAAACTTCACTTTTACCGCCCCGGGAGGTGAGTGGAGCGCTAAAGCAGGCGCTGCACACCTGTCTTAAGGCGCAAAGGCCAAGGAGTGAGGCGCTAACTCAGCGCGCGAGCGCAGCACAGCTGCTGCCAGTTAGCGAGGGAACACAGACACACTGGCGCCGGACACTTCTTAAAGCGGGGGGGGCCACTTGCTCCCCAGCCACACCCTGCTCATTGCAGCCTTGAATCTCAGCCTGGAGAGACCTGTGAATCCATTTTGCTGCCAAGCATGGAGAGGGTGAGAGAACGCGCTCATCGCTTCACCGAGCGGGCCTTGGATGCTCTGGTTGACGCAGTGGAGCGCAGACGATGTATGCTGTTCCCTGAGAGTGGCAGGAGGCCTTTGCCACGCCAGTTCAGAAGAGTGTGGAGGGAGGTGGCTCAGAGCGTCTCCTCCAGGAGCATGGTGCCCAGGACCCATACTCAATGCCGCAAAAAGTTCAACGACCTCACTCGGGTCGTCAGGGTGAGTGGCTTTTTCTCAATACCTCTCCATCCCTCCATCTCAACCTCACTCTATGGCCAGAGGGTCTTAAAACCCCAATGCACAACACTCATCCAACACCTATGGCCCTTTCATCAAACACACACACACATTCCACACTTTGCATACAGTAAGGGCTATTCACCTATGGGAGGCACATCAGGCAAGACCATGGCTGTATACAGTAAGGGCTATTCACCTATGGGAGGCACATCAGGCAAGACCATGGCTGTATATTGTAAGGGCTATTCACCTATGGGAGGCACATCAGGCAAGACCATGGCTGTATATTTACTCAGATGCTGTCCTTTTTCTTGCAGGCTAAGCTGGCTCATAATAGGAGACAGCAGCAACGGACAGGTGGAGGGCGGCTTCAGCTGCAACCCCTCAGCTATCTGGAGGAGCGCGTCCACAGGATTGTGGCAAGCCGGGTGATCGGTCCCGTCGCCACTGGAGACGCCGACCCCGTTGTGGACAGCAATGGTAAGGTCATCACCTTTTTGTCCTCTGTCCTTCCACTTGTCCCTCACAACACCAGCCTTTGACACTTTCAATCCAACTTGCTAACTCGCTGCACTTATTCCTCCCTTACTGCCACCCTGTCCTCACGCTAAAGCCACTCTTGTACCTCCCTGCTTTCAGATGGTGATTCACCAGCTGAGGAGACGGGCCCTGAAGCTGCCACTGGGAGTGATGCTGCAGCCGAGGAGGAAGAGGAAGCCAGAGCATCAGTGCCACCCTCTCCCGAGGAAGCCCATGCCCACACTGGGAACACGCCTTCCCCGGAGGGGAGCAGGGGGGAAGGGGCGGATGATGGTGAAGCTCCAGGACCCAGCGGGCTGCAGCAACGTCATGGGGGGGGGTAGGGAAGAAAGGGGGCCTTCTCCCCAGAGGGAGAGTATGCCAGATACTCCTACTGCAATGGACGCAGAGGAGGAGCGGCTGATTGCAGAAATGAACACCCAGGCGGTGGGCATGCACACTGAGCTCATGGGTGCAGTGGGAAGGGTGCCCGAATGCATTGAGTCACTGGCAAGGAGTGTGGAGCACTTCGCTGTAGCACAGGCGGATGCCACACTAACGCTTAGTGCTGCAATTCAGTCACTGGCTGCCGTGATCCCACCTCTGACTGCTCTCATACAGACTCAGATGGAGGCCACGCGAGCACAGACTGCTGCCAACCTCGATGGTTCGTGCACATGTCCCCGGGGCTGTCACCGCGCCGCAGCAGGCCAGCAATCTGTTCTCCGGCAGATTGCTCCGGATGCTGAAGTGCTGCCCCGTGGGAGTGCCAGTGTGTCGGGCGAGCAGGGAGTTGCTGGCCTCTCTCACGATGACAGCATTCCTGCTGCCAACACTGTCACTTCTCCACTGCACTTGCCACCGCCTGTAGGACAGACTGCTGCCGCCCATGCAGAGTTGGTGCAGTCTGCAGCCGGGCCCTCCAGGCCCAGAAGTGGTCGAGGCCGTCCTTCAGGGGCATCTGCAGTGTCAGGGTCTGACGAGCAGCAGCCTTCCACCAGCCTTGCTGCAGCCACTGAGGTCCCATTACGGAGGAGCAGTAGGGTTAGAAGGGGGGAAGTGCGCAAGGGAAGGAGATCACCCTCGAAGGGCAAAAAGTAGGAGGTGTGACAAAATGCTGGTCATTTTTTTATTAAAGGCCGAGGTTCATGGTCCAACTTTTGTTTAGTGTTTTGGACATTATCTCCAGGTTGTGAGAACCAGTTATGTTATTGACTGTTTTTTTGTGTTTATTTCTATGAGTTTGTCATGAGGAATTGACACACACAGAGTTTGTAAAATAAATAAGTTTCTGTATTCAAAATATACATGGCTGGTAGTTGGAATTATTGGTGCCTTGGCCGGCTTAGGGGTTGCGTGCTGGGTTGATTAGTGTTTGTAGCAATGGCAGGGGCCCTAGAAGCGGCTTGCTATTAGCCGTTGACGGACGGCCCTTGCAGTTTGACCATTGTGGGCCGCCCTCCTGCCTTGGTGCTGCTGATGATCATCATCCTCGTCCTCTTCCTCCTCTTCCTCCTCCTCCTCTGGTGGTGCTACAAGGCCTGGTGGCATTGGCTGGGTCCTGAGGATTGCCATGTTGTGCAACATGCAGCACACGACTACGAAGTTCGAAACTTGCTCAGGCGAGTACTGCAGGGCTCCTCCGGAATGGTCCAGACAGCGGAACCGTTGTTTCAGCACGCCGATTGTGCGCTCAATAATGTTCCTGGTTGCTTGATGGCTTTCATTGTACCGCAGCTCAGCAGGGGTGTTTGGCGTACGGAGCGGTGTCATCAGCCAGGTGCTCAATGCGTACCCCTTGTCCCCGAGAAGCCAACCAACTGGCTGATGCGGTGCCTCGAAAACTTCTGCCACAGTAGTCTGGCGCAAGATGAAAGCATCGTGGCAGCTGCCCGGATAGTGGGCATTGACAGCGAGTATCACCTGTCTGTGGTCACAGACCAACTGCACATTCAAGGAATGGAACCCCTTTCTGTTCCTGAATTCCTCTGCATTCTCTCGCGGAGCACGCAAAGCCACATGCGTGCAGTCAATGGCGCCCTGCACCATGGGGAAGCCCGCTACCCTCGCAAAGCCCAGAGCACGGTCACGCTGCTTGTCTGGGGTCATAGGGAAAGAGATGAAGTCTCGTCTCCTTCTGAAGAGGGCATTGGTGACCTGCCGGATGCAGCGATGCACCGCAAACTGGGAGATATTGGCGAGGTCCCCAACAGCAGCTTGGAATGAGCCAGTGGCGTAGAAGTTCAAAGCCACTGTGACCTTCACTGCCACCGACAGAGACGTCCTGGACCTCAGCTGAGGCTGCAGATCTGGCTGCAGCAGGTGGCAGAGCTCAGTGACCACCTCCTTGCTGAATCGCAGCCTTCGCAAACACAGCTCCTCGGACATATGGATGTAGGAGAGCTGTTCACGATATACCCTGGGAGGGTAAGCTCTCCTGTACATGCGCCTGATGGCCCTCCTCCGTCTGGCCATCATTGCCACTCTCTGTCTGCGTCTCGGTATCCTCCAATTCAGCTGGAGCAGGACGACGCCCCCAATCATTGCAGCCCCCATATTCTCTTTGCCAGAAAAGTAATGAGGTACAGCAACTAAAGTAGCAACAAAGTTAGGATGAATAGGCAAAACTACCTCACAAAGCGTTGAGTCAATGTAGAAGTCTCTCTCTCTCTCTCTCCGAATCTCTCTCTCTCTCTCAGAACGAGTGGTGCATAAATGTCGACCACAGAAAAAGACAGGAAGAGGCCCCCTTTAAATAGCGCCCCCCCCAGCCCCACACCGATTGATAGCGTTCCAGTCTTCCGGTCGTTGGAAGCGCCAGGCGGTAAGGCAGGGGGCGCCACTCAATTTCCGCTCCGGGGCGCCCCAAGGGCGTTGCACCATGGAATGACGTCACAATCTGCGCGCGCAGGTGGTCGCAGCGGTAAAGTTTAGCGCCGCCGCACAATCTCAAGTTAAGTTCTCGAGCGGCGCAAACATCGCTGCGCCCGGGCGTTAGCGGCTTAACGCCCCATTAGCGCCCTCTTAAGGCGCTAACGGGAGGCGCAACCAAGTGAATTTTTACCCCTAAGTGCCTTAAGGGCCTATCCCGCCTCTTGGAGGCGGGACTGAAACGGGGTCTGAAAAGCCGCTTTTGGGAAAGTTGCTCAGAAAGGGCTGGAGGCGGGATCGGAGCCCGCCTCCATTTTTTGCAACTTTCCCACCTGACCCGCCTCCAAACCCGACTTCTCGGGCCTGGCAAAATCCAGCCCTATAACTTCTAACTTCTTCCAGTTACTCAGATAAAATTGCTTTTCTATCACAATACTTTTCAAAAGCTACAAACTCTGCAATTAAACATTATGAAAGTGAATGATATTGGTAAACTAAGCAATAAATGAATTTTTTAAAACTGTAATAAGTATCTTTGATCATGAAGCGACATGTTGCTATTGTCACTCTATATATTTCCTTAGATTTATTTTAAATTGTGTGTAGTCTTAGGGGGTTATTTTGGTGAAAGGGCGAAAACAGGCGCTAAATGGGTGCTGTACCTGTTTGAAAGTCTGGATTTAGCACACAATTTTGGTCCTAATTGCTGATTACCATAATTTGAACTTGCCTGGAGGTGATAAAATAGAGAAACCTGCAGGTTTAGCACTCGAGCACTGATTAGACACAATTTTCATGGAGCAGTCTATGTGGGTTCCACTCATCCACTTCCACTGAACAACAACAACAACTTGTATTTATATAGCGCCTTTAATGTTGTAAAACGTCCCAAGGCGCTGCACAGGAGTATTTTAAGACAATAAATTTGACACCAATCCACATAAGAATAAATTAGGGCAGGTGACCAAAAGCTTGACAAAAGAGGTAGGTTTTAAGGAGCGTCTTAAAGGAGGAGAGAGAGGTAGCGAAGCGGAAAGGTTTAGGCAGGGAATTCCAGAGCTTAGGGCCTAGGCAACAGAAGGCACGGCCACCAAAGATTGAGCGATTATAATCAGGGATCCTCAAGAGGGCAGAATTAGAGGAGCGCAGATATCTCGGGGGGGTTGTGGGGCTGAAGGAGATTACACAGATAGGGAGGGACGAGGCCATGGAGGGATTTGAAAACAAGGATGAGAATTTTGAAATCGAGGCGCTGCAGATGTGGAGTGTGCTGGCTGGCAGACAAGCGAACGTTTCAGGATGGCTCAGGGACTGAGGGAGAGGACACAGGGACTGAGGGAGAGGGTGCTGAGGGACTGAGGGAGAGGGACTGAGGGAGAGGGACTGAGGGAGAGGGACTGAGGGAGAGGGCACTCAGGGACTGAGGGAGAGGGACTGAGGGACTGAGGGAGAGGGCGCTCAGGGACTGAGGGAGAGGGACTGAGGGAGAGGGACTGAGGGACTGAGGGAGAGGGCACTGAGGGACTGAGGGAGAGGGACTGAGGGAGAGGACACAGGGACCGAGGGAGAGGACACAGAGGTTCTCGGATGTGGCACTGGAGGTCCTGGTGGAGGAGGTCCAGAGGAGGAGGGATGTCCTTTACCTGCAGGAGGGGAAGGATGCCACCTTGCCTTCCTCGCCCTCCTGTCCCTCTCTCCTGCAGCAGCTGGCGCTACTCTGCCTGCCCATGACCAAGCACCCTCTTTCTTCTGGTGACTCCTATAAGGTGTCCAATAAGCTGGAGAAGCACAGCACTTACTATTTTTAGGTGAAGTCCTAAGAGAATTTCCAGAAAAATGTTGATAGAGTGTTGGTGCAGTCTTGACAAAGTGTCCCAGTAAGTCTCCTGATGTGTTTCAAAAGTTCTCTTCAAACCTCCAGCAGCAAATATACAGTAAAAGGTGATATACCTTTAAGTATGAGAAGTCGCACAACACCAGGTTATAGTCCAACAGATTTATTTAATTTTACAAGCTTTCGGAACAGTTCGCTCCTTCGTCAGGTAAGTTAGCAGTGACCTGACGAAGGAGCGAACTGTTCCGAAAGCTTGTAAAATTAAATAAATCTGTTGGACTATAACCTGGTGTTGTGCGACTTCTCATTTTTGTCCACCCCAGTCCAACGCCGGCATCTCCACATCATTACCTTTAAGTAGCGCTTGAAATCCTCTGCAATGACTAGTTAACTCCCAATCAGCTGATCACTGTTAGGAGAGGGCATTAGGTCAAGGGCTAGCCACCAAAGTGCTGTGCAGCTTCTTTAATGAGCGCTAGCAGGCAATGTAACTGGCAGTCAGCTGCTTAACGACCCTCCGGGCGGCCGTTCCCATCACAAGCTTCAACTCCTTTACCAAGATGGCATCTTGCGCTAAACGCGGGCTAAACTGGTGTTTCAGTTTAAGACCCAATCTTGGCCACCTCAGAGGCTCTTTAGTGCCTAAAATTCCCCCCTTAATGTTGTTAAATCAGTTTATTTTGCCATTATTGCTGCACAAATTGGGGAGTTTAGTGTAATTTATGTTTTGTCCTTTCTTTATGCCTATTCAGATATTGCTGTTAATGAGGGCCTTACAAAGTAACAATTTTTTCCACTAAAAGGCTTGTTGAGTGGCTGTGGAAAACATTTTAGGATGTTCTCCTACATATAAATTGGGCTAAAGCAGTTTACTCTGATCTGCTATTCACATCAGTTACCTTTGTGAAATGGAAAGCAGCAGAGACTGAGAATGAGAAAGGGATGGAGTAAAAGCAAACAGAAAGGAAGGAAAAAGTTAGGAAATCTAGAGCATGCTGGAGAGGAAAGCCTCTCCAGCCTCATATGCTTAATTCCTTATTTCAGTGAAAGGTAGGTGCTTCTTGACAGTACAGGTGGAAATCAGAGTAATTTCTAGGCTGCTTTTCAGCACTTCCTAGTGATTAGTTTTACAGAAACCTGGGAGCAGGTGACCTGCTTGATCTCCCAGCCAAGAACAGTAGTGATGCAAAGAGATTAGGGAAAAGCCGGATTGAAAAATACCTCGAAAGAAATATCACTCTAAAAGAAGCAGAAGATTACATGCAAATTATTTGTTACAATCTCTGTGGTTAAACACACAACCCCTAAAGCAGGCAGAGAACATAAAACATTGAGGTGTTAGTGGCAATTACCATTACAGATGGAAGTTTAATTTTTCCATCAACTTCAACCCGGAGTGAAAGGGGGTGAATTTCCATCGGCTTTCTGTGGATCCTCCACTGAAGTTACAACAGACAAGCGGGTGAACCCCCCTGGAAATTCAGTGCCAAAATCTTTAGTGGGAATTTTCTTTTTTGCCAGTTACAAAATTGTTGTATTACTGGTTCCACTGGCGCTGCCTTCTGCTGAATTCCACGTAAATCTTCCAGTCATTGCCTACCCTTACTTTGAACTGCAGCAGTAATTGTATAGTTTATTTGTATTTAGTGCATAGGCACAGAAGACGCAAGGTTGAAAGGGAGTACAGATTGCATAGAACCCTCACAGCCCCTGGCATCAGACACACACAGAAATGCATCTACTGCCTCAGGAGCAGCTACCAGTGTCAGCCTTGGCTCAGTGATAGCACTCACACCCCTGAGTCGGAAGTTTATGGATTGAGCACATAATGTAGGTTGACACTTCACTGCAGTGCTGAGGGAGTATTGCATTTCCAGAGGTGCCATCTTTCAGATGAGATATTAAACTGAGGCCCCATCTGCCTTCTCAAGTGGTCGTAAAAGATCTCCTGCCACTGTTTGAAGAGCAGGGGAGTTATCCCTTGACCTGGTCATTTATCTCATTGCTGTTTGTGGGATCTTGCTCCTATTTCTCATCTACATGCTGGCCCTTGGCGACATCATCCAAAAACACAGCGTCAGTTTCCACATGTACACTGACAACACCCAGCTCTACCTCACCACCATGTCTCTCGACCCCTCCACGGTCTCTAAGTTGTCAGACTGCTTGTCCGACATCCAGTACTGGGTGAGCAAAAATTTTCTCCAATTAAATATTGGGAAGACCGAAGCCATTGTTTTCGGTCCCCGCCAAAAACTCCGTTCCCTAGCCACTGACACCATCCCTCTCCCTAACATCTGTCTGAGGCTGAACCACACTGTTCGCAACCTTGGTGTCATATTTGACCCTGAAATGAATTTCCGACCACATATCCGCTCCATCACTAAGACCGCCTATTTCCACCTCCGTAACATCGCCCGTCTCCGCCCCTGCCTCAGCTCATCTGTTGCTGAAACCCTCATCCACGCCTTTGTTACCTCTAGACTTGACTATTCCAATGCACTCCTGGCTGGCCTCCCACATTCTACCCTACATAAACTTGAGGTCATCCAAAACTCAGCTGCCCGTGTCTTAACTCACACCAAGTCCCGATCACCCATCTCTCCTGTGCTCACTGACCTATATTGGCTCCCGGTTAAGCAACGCCTCGATTTCAAAATTCTCATCCTTGTTTTCAAATCCCTCCATGGCCTCACCCCTTCCTATCTCTGTAATCTCCTCCAGCCCCACAACCCCCCGAGATATCTGCGCTCCTCTAATTCTGGCCTCTTGAGCATCCCTGATTATAATTGCTCAACCATTGGTGGCCGTACCTTCTGTTGCCTGGGTCCTGGAATTCCCTCCCTAAACCTTTCCACCTCGCTACCTCTCCTCCTTTAAGATGCTCCTTGAAACCTACTTCTTTGACTAAGCTTTTGGTCATCTGCCCTAATTTCTCCTAATGTGGCTCAGTGTCAAATTTTTTTGTCTTGTAATACTCCTGTAAAGAGCCTTGGGACATTTTACTACATTGAAGGCGCTATATAAATAGAAGTTGTTTTTGTTGTTGTTGTTTGCCAACAAAACAACAGTGACCACACTTCAAAAGTAATTAATTGGTTTTAAAGTGATTTAGGATGTATGAAGATATGAAAGGAGCTATGCAAATGCAAGTTTGTCTTTTCTTACCTGGATACAAGTGCAGAGTAGTGCATGCAATTTCAGGAGTTACCCAGGGAGATGTTTTCTGAGTTGTACCATCTCAAAGCATCTCAGCTGGAGCATTCCCAGTGGTTCCCATGTGAACACAAGTGATTAATTTTAATGCTTCAGCTTCTTTTCAAGATGTCACGGGGGTCTTGATGAAAGTGAAGTGTTGATCCAATCCATCCAAAATATCACTGAGGCCTTTTAGGCATGCACACTGCTACATGCACTTCGGCACTAAGCAGCAGCAGAGATCCATGATAAAAGGCTTCTTTGATATTGATAGTTTCCCAAGAGCATAGGGCATCATCGATTCCATATGTGTGTGCATTCAGGCTCCATCACGTTATGTCATGACATGTAAAAATAGATAGGATGTCACTCAGTCAATGTGCACCCTGATAGTGTCCTGAAGTTGTAAGACTCCCCTCCTGATGCAAAATCTCGTTTGATCATAGAATAATAGAATCATAGAAATTTACAGCACAGAAGGAGGCCATTCGGCCCATCTTGTCCATGCTGGCCAACAAAGTGCTATCCAGCCTAATCCCACTTTCCAGCACTTGGTCCGTATCCTTGTAGGTTACGGCACTTCAAGTGCACATCCAAGTACTTTTTAAATGTGATGAGGGTCTCTGCCTCTACCACCCTTTCAGGCAATGAGTTCCAGACCTCCACCACCCTCTGGGTGAAAAAAGTTCTCCTCAAATCCCCTCTAAACCTCCTACCAATTACTTTAAATCTATGCCCCCTGGTTATCGAGTCCTCTGCTAAGGGAAATAGATCCTTCCTATCCACTCTCTGGGGGAGCAAATTGGAGAATCAGTGGGGCGTGTGGTATGCCATATTTATGGCACTTATGATTTTCTGGTCATTAATTTTTAATAACTGGAGAATTGGAAGTGTCCCAAATCAGATGTGCTGGCCTCCGCATCCGATTCTCTGCTCTGCACTTCTGTCCAATAGGGCTTTGCGCCAAGAGTGAAGTCTTGCAATTCCGAAGTGATGTCACCCTGAGCCTGCTCCACATTAGAGTAAGCTATCCTGGGAGTTGCCGTGACTCTTACATCCTGTGACATTTCAATATTGAAGATCTGTTCAAGGAGGACAGTAAGTTGGATAAATAGCTACTGGGAGATTCTGGCCATCCTCTCCCATCTTGACTGATGAAACCAGTCATGAAGACAAACACTAAAGTTGGGGAGTGTTACAAGGAGGCCTATGCCAATACTAGGGTGCACAAAATTGCTTTGGAGTTTGCAATGATTCATTGCCTGGATCACTTGGGAGCTCCTTGCAGTATGCCCCAGAGAAGGTGCACAAAATAGTGCTCTGTGCTCCTGAATATCACAATCAAGAAAGGTCCCAGTATGCAGGAGGACAAGTAGCCGCAGCAGTCAGGGATTGAGCAAGACAAAGAGGGAAAAAAGGATGTGACAGACGAGACTTTACTACCAAGCAGATCATTGCCACAGCACCACCACTGTCATGGTTGAAACATCAGGGGCAATAATAATGGTCGCTTCTACTTGTTTGATTGTGCCTTGTAGCTTACAGGAAAGACATAGATCGCCACTGGAGCTGATGCCTGCCAAGTGGTTTGCAGCAATAGAAAGCCACATACCTGTGGGATGGCACTGATCTTGTTGTCTCCTTCTTCCTTGCAAGAGGCTAGCCATGCTGCTGTCTGGGTAGATCAACATGTGGCCTATTTAAATCGGCTTCAAAACCAGTATCCAGCATTTCATATATGGTGATCAAAGACTAAGTGTAGGTGCTAATATATAGCTGTGACTGTCAACTACTTTACATTGATATATATGGGGGTGTGTGTAATTGTCTTAACATTATTAAAAATACTTATCTGAGAAGATTTCAGGTGTTGGCTATGTTTGTCTGGAGAGTACTGTTGATCCAAATATAGCCAAAATCTTGCTGGCAGTAAAGTACAAAAGAATGTTTATGAGAATATTTTAGAAATATCACAACAGGCTAGCAAAGGCAGATCTACTTACTGAGAAAGATTGTTTGATAACTATCCTTATACATAGCTAGAACTAGCTATGTGAAAGTATTCACTCTGCTTTTCAATTTTTAGCAAACGGGGTACTTTGCATTTCATTCTACTAGACACAGCAATATGTTGTTCTCTCCACAAAGTTCACGTCCCCAGGCACCGTGTAGTCTCCTAGCCTAGGATTTCTATATATTTTGCAGGCTTTGCTTCTCTGTGCAAAATTACACCTCAAACAATTCTTTTATTTGCAGAAAAAATTGGCCCCAAGAGGCACTAGGTGGTGGGACCCAACAATTAAAACCCCTTTCTTGCTTCAAAAAGGCCTTTATGGAGATTGTAGGCTGCTGGACTTGACGTGTTAGGAAACACACTAACAGCAACCATCAAGGAGTGATTCAGTGAACTTGCAGCAATGCAATGGTCCCTCCACACACAGATTAGTTACTGTAGTTAGGACTCTTGTTCAATGTTTCTGAAAGTTTAATGCATTAAATAAAGTTATTTTAACTTTAACTGATGTGATCTTTAATATTTCACCTGTATGTTATTCTCAGAAGGGATATAATTGTCAAATCCAACATGGCAGTGAAGGTGAAAATGACACATTAGTAGAATGACTTAACTACCATCAGTGAATTTTATTGAACTAAAAAATTCCCTGTTCTGGTGTTCTTGATCATTTATGTTAATGTATGCTTTTAATTCAGCTATCAACATACCATTCATCCCTAGTTTCTAGAGTTACAGCAGTTGGATGAATATAATGCTATCTTCAAAGTAGAACAAGTAAGGTCACATGAGTACTGTCCATTGTTGTATGAATGGAAACCTTGTCCTTTTATTGCTTTTGGTAAGTCTCTCTTTTTGCAGTAAGCAATAACAGGGCTCAGATAAAGTTCCCAGGTTGCAAATGCAGGGAAATCCTTACATTCTTTGGGTTTATTAATCCACAATGACAGTGCGTATACTTGACCTTCGGAATAACTGATGAAACTAAAAAATAAAAAGCGAAGGCAGCAGGATAGTTGAATGTATTGTTGCTAAAGAAATTGATTAAAAACTATGGGATAGAAATTTGTTTATGTCTACTTTTGGGCCCAAAATAGGCGATGAGCCGCAAGCGCACGCCAGAAGCTCGAGACCAGAGGCTCACCAGAAATTGGGCCTCAGTCCTCATTTTAATAATAGAGGCGAGCTGCCGGGGCCTGTCGCGACTCCAGAGGCAGCTTGTCTGATGGTGGGAAGCAAATTTGGGCACTTGCCACGTAGGCAGCGGCCCTCAGCTAAGCCCTGGGAGTGGGGAGTGGAGGAAAACATGGAGGGTAGGGCAGCACAGTAGGAGTAAACCTGCTCCTCTCAGCTCCACAGGAGAGGAAGTTAAAAAAGAACTGTTCCTACCATTTCTTTACCGGGCTCCGGTGGTCCCTTTAAGGACCGCTGGTTAGACAACTGCAGAAATGGAAAAACTAGCATGGCGCATGCTCCGTCTAGTTTTTTTAACGAAAATTGCAGAAAGGTCTTGAAACAGGCCCAGGAGTCCAGGACCCTTCTTTGCATATTTAAATTGGTCCAACGCTGATTTCAGGTGGCCGCCAAGGACGCCTAAATACAACGAAGGCCAGTACGGTGGTTGCCATGCCGCTGGCGCAGATCAGGCATGGGAACTTTCATCCAGAAATGTATATACGTTGCGCCTGTTTTATGTGCTAGCCTTGTTATAATTCTACTTTCAGGTCCCAGCCAAATATGCATTTTAATGAGGTGCATGCTATAGCAGACCGGATTGTCCATTGAAGTACTGCCTGTTTTCAGGCTGTTGTGGAGTGCTAAAAAGAGTAAAATGGATGGTAAGGCCTACTGCTTCAAATCCACCCCAAGAGAATTGCACCAAAAAAAAATCACTATTCCACTTTAACGCTCACCCCCACTGCATTGAGGGTATCCAAATTTTCCACTCCATTTTCCCTGACTTCCACCCAAATCTGACCCGCTGTATAAGTGCTGGTATGACACTGAGGAGGCCATTTTGTTTGCTCGGGCTGAAGGCTTGTCTTACTTTGCCTGCATATCAATTTTAGCTGTTTGGTGCTCTGCAGCATGTGTCAAGACTCTTACTGCCCAGTTTAATCAGCTTGGCAAAAAGTACAGTTGTGAACTGGCAATGTGGATTTCCCAATGGGAATCCCTCTCTTTCTAAGTTTTCAAGAGGTGGATGAGAATATGAAAGAGGATGGATTGGAGGCACTTTAGACTCAGGCATCACAGAATATATTTGCTCCCTACACGCAGATACCCACTCAGCCGGGTTTACTGACCAAGAACGCCTTAGATTGCTCTGCTTATCATTGCTTCAGCAGGATGCACTTCCCTCCAGAGGCTACTGGGGATATTTCAATTGCTGGCTGAAGACCTGTAGCCCACTTCCATAAGGAGAACAGCATTGCCTATATCAATCAAAGTCACCACTACCTTGAATTTCTTTGCAACTGGATCCTTCCAGGAAGCATCAGTTGACCTTTGCCACATTAGGCAGGCAACAGCTCACCATTGTATAAAAAAAATCACTGATGCTCTCTTTAGGTAGGCCTTGCACTTCACTTCTTTTGAACAAAACGAGATAAGCAAAGCGAGGGACAGCTATCCAATTGTACAGACTGGTAGGGTTCCTATGGTACAAGCAGCAATTGATGAAATGCATATTGCATTCAAAGTCCCATATGAGAACCTCTTAATTTCATGAACAGAAAAGGCGTTCATTCGATTTGTGTGCAGCTAGTGCGTGATGCCAACCACCCTACCGTTAATGCCTTCTACCCAGGAAGCTGCCGGCAGATCCTGCAGCAACAAAAAGTGTTCCTGCACAGGATTGCCAGTGATAAAACCTTAAGCCTCAGCAACAAATATTGTCATGTGATGAATCCAGAGGTTTCATGGGGAGCACGTGCCTGAATTCCTAATTTGCACTCCGGTGAGTAAGGCTGCGTGCTGGGAATGAAACTTCACAAAATTGGCCCTCATATGGGCAGTGTCAACCCATGATCCAAGTGATTTGTTTCCAGATCAAAACTAGCCATAATTTGGCAGTAAATCAACACTAAAATTGGTTGCCTTACTCAGAGACACCATTGATCATTTGTGGTTAAAGGTACAATTATTGGGTCAGTGCATTGGGAGCTTTACCTTACATCCAACCCATGATATAGCTGATTTAGGAACACTTGTTGACACTGGCAGTGAAAAGTGAGAAAATGTTCCATTCCCCAGGACTGATCTATACTGAGCAAGAGGTAAAATCTGTTTTTTGGGAATGCCAGTAGAATGCATTCCGAGGTGTGCTGTAGCACAGGAAAGATACACAGCAAAGTTGCCTTGATAGAGTATGTCCTGGAAAGAGCATTAACTCTTAACCCAGACTTACATTTCCAATTCCCGCATGAGCCGTCCTTATGCCGGAGACTACTAATTTAAAGCAAATTTTAATTGAGATTGAATTATGGTCTGTTTTGTAAGTAGACTTTTGTTTTTAATACTCAGCACAAAACATCATGAGTCAAGAGTACACATCACCCATGATTTTAGCCCAATAGGTAATGCATTTGGGGAGGGCTAACAAGGCTAGGGAATACACAATAAACGGTAGGATACTGAGAAGTTGAGAGGAACAAAGGGACCTTGGAGTGCATGTCCACAGATCCCTGAAGGTAGCAGGACAGGTAGATAAGGTGGTTAAGAAGACATACGGGATACTTTCTTTTATTAGCCGAGGCATAGAATATAAGAGCAGGGAGGTTATGCTTGAACTGTAGCTAGGCCACGGCGTACAGTTCTGGTCACCACATTACAGGAAAGAGGTGATTGCACTAGAGAGGGTGCAGAAGAGATTTACGAGAATGTTGCCAGGACTGGAGAGTTTTAGCTATGAGGAAAGATTGGATAGGCTGGGGTTGTTTTCTTTGGAACAGAGGAGGCTGAGGGGAGACTTAATTGAGGTGTATAAAATTATGTGGGGCGTAGATGGAGTGGATAGGAAGGACCTAGTTCCCTTACTAGAGAGGTCAATAACCAAGGGGCATAGATTTAAAGTAATTTGTAGAAGGATTAGAGGGCATTTGAGGAGACCTTTTTCACCCAGAGGGTGGTGGGGGTCTGGAACTCACTGCCTGGAAGGGTGGTAGAGGCAGAAACCCTCATCACATTTAAAAAGTACTTGGATATGCACTTGAAGTACCGTAACCTACAAGGCTACGGACCAAGAGCTGGAAAGTGGGATTAGGCTGGATAGCTCCTTTTCGGCTGGCACAGGCACAATGGGCCGCATGGGCTCCTTCTGTGCTGTAAATTTATACGATTCTATGATTCATTAAATTTAATAGTCAGAAAACCACAGAGGGTGCACAACTGAACTCCCAATATGCACCCCCAGTGCATGAAGCTCTGTGTCAGAAGCACTAAAGATGGAAATTTATGCTGTCCACTCATGGCCACATTTCACTCTGAACAGTGTCAGACAAAAACTTTTATTCTGGCTGTATTTGAGCTCAGTTTCCAGGGGTGAAGGAACAGCATTTTAAGTCACAGTGAGAGTCAGTTACAATAACACTGATCTTTAAGTATGAGCTGTAAAGTGGAACTGCTACAGAAGCTTGACTGTGCACCTGACAAGGCTAAAACTGAACAAAGTTATTTTCTAATGGAGTATGATTTCTTTTTAAAAGCTATTACTCAAAACTCTGGAACCTTAAATCTTCAAAGACTGTGTTAAAAGTAGCATACAAGAAGACCATTGTTGTTCTGACTTGCTCATGGTTCTGCAGAAAACCTATCATCATCCTTACTCAGCACGATAATAAAAGCTTTAATTGAATATTGTTTGCTGCTGTTAACCATTGATCGCAGTTCATGAAAAATTAATCACGTTTGGTAATTAAATCTGCTATGTAATTAAGAATCTTCCACTGCAAAATGATAAAGGAGGTCCGTCGTTTTAATTAAAGATTTCGTTTTACATAAGTGAACTGAAGCAAGTAGTGTGAAAGGTTCCATTGTGTTAGGTTTGTTTTTTCAATTCTAATCATTGCAAGTTTAAACGAACATTCTAATAGAAAAAACCCAGAAATCTTCAAAATTTTAAATGATTCCTTTGTTTCTTTTCTGTAAATGGCTCACTTCATTGCACTATCCTGTCGATATGCAGTGCAAGAATCTTATGATATCGTATGATAGCTCATGTGACAATCAAAAGTTCAGACCGACTGAGCTGAACTTCAGTAGCTGCTATTGTCATTCTCTGTCTAGGCATTAATTTTCTGAAAATACTTTGTCAACAAATGTTAGAATAACGCAGGGCTGACTTTCCACCTGGAATTAATCTTTGCACTGACTTACTGTTATGTGGAAAATCACAGTCAAGGGTTAAGTCACATTTGGACAGAATGCATGCCAATTTACCAAAAATACCAAAAATTTATCACATAGGAAATCAGTTCTGCTGGTGGAGTAGAAACACTGATTGATTAATTACTTGGATGGGAGGTGGGCAGCGGATCCAATTACCTTTCAGCACATTGTAAATTCCAGGTAGTTATAAGTTAAACTGATAGGATCCCAACCATCAGCATTATGTGAAGCTATGAACATGTGGCATGCAGGCTTTTTGTGTCGGCTGCATGCTTGATGTTTGTTCATTTGCCACATTTCATGGGGCAGAAGGCAAATGCATTGACATAACAGAAATACAGCGTACACTTCTAAAGCATAGGCATTAGTGTGCACTTGGAAAGCAGGTGAACAGAAGGCATTCTCCCTCTGTGGCACTCCGTCAAGCTTAGAGTGAAGCTCTCTTAAGCTGCATTCTAAGGTAATGTAAAATTAAGCAAAATATCACACAATTACCATGGCAACCTTTTGAAGACCAGCAAATTTCTATCTTGCCTACTCCCAGGATCTGGTCACAGGTGAGACAGCATTCACTCTCCTGTTCACCTGCTTTCCAAGTGCACACTAATGCCTATGCTTTAGAAGTGTACGCTGTATTTCTGTTATGTCAATGCATTTGCATCCATCCAGGCTGTTCACATGCCATTCTTTAGAAGACGATGCCCCGCCTCTCCAAAATGGACCACACTTCTCTCCAACTAGCAGGATCTTCAAAGGGTGCAATATCTTGCGCTTGATACAGCTATTTCTACCCCTCTTGTAGCAGCATAGTTTTAAGGCGACCAGCAGATGTTTAAGATAGTTAAATCATCCTTTTGCTTCATGCACTGTGAGCTGAGATCACTGCGATATTATGCAAAGGAACTAACTTTGCATTATATTGAAACTAAAAAAAAAAGACATACACAAAGTACATAGACAATAAAGGAGAGGATAATAAAAGGGAATACGAAGAGGTTAGGAAAGAAGTCAAAAAAACTATTAGGAAGGCAAAGGGGAACTACTAAAGTAAATTATCAAAGAATATAAAAAGAAATAGTAAATTATTCTACAAACGCATAAATAACAAAAGGAAAATCAGGATAGGGATAGGGCCACTAAGGGATGCACAAGATAAACTCACAAGTAATGACAGTGAAGTGACAGAAATATTGAATAACTACTTTTCCTCGGTATCTAACAGGGAGACTAACATGGTGGACATGACATTAGAAGAAGAGATCAAAAAAGATTTAAAGACATTTAAGATAGAAACTAAAAAGATAGGGAAGGAAAAAATGGAGGTGGGGTGGCAGTGCTGATTAAGGATTAAGGAAGACATTGTAGTGGAAACAGAGAATGTTCTTGAGGAGACAAGGACAGAATCCATTTGGTTAGAGTTGAGGAGCAAAAAGGGTATGATCACACTATTGGGGGTATTCTATAGGCCTCCAAATAGTGAGAGGGAGGTAGGGGAGAAAATCTGCAGGGAAATTGCAGAGATTTGCAAAAGCTATAGAGTGGTGATATTGGGGGGCTTTAATTACCCAAATATCGATTGGGTTAATGCTAGGGTAAAGGGAAAGGAGGGGGAGGAATTTCTGAAATGTGTTCAGGAGAATTTCCTTGACCAATATGTTCTTGGCCCAACTAGGAAGGAGGCATTGCTGGATCTGGTGCTGGGGAATGAGGTGGGCCAGGTTGACCAAGTGTCTGTGGGAGAACACTTGAGTACGAGTGATCATCGTATCATAAGATTTAGATTAGCAATGGAGAAGAGCAAGGAACAACCTAGAATGGAACTTCTAAACTGGACTAGGGCTAACTTCAATGGGATGCGAAAGGATCTAGCCAGGGTAAAATGGAACCAAAGACTGACAGGAAAACTGTAACGGAACAATGGGTGATCTTTAAGGAGGAGATGTTCCAAGTACAGGCTAGGTACATTCCAACAAGAGGGAAGGGTAAGGGAACCAAAGCAAGGGCTCCTTGGATGACAAGGGGACAGAGAAGATGATGAAACAAAAAAAAAGGGTGTATGATGCATGTTAGGTGAATTCTTCAAGGGAGAACCAGACCAAATACAATAAGTTGAGAAGGGAAGTGAAGATGAAAATAAGATTGGCAAAGAGAGAATATGAGAGTAGAATGGCAGTTAACATAAAAGGGAACCCCAAAATCTTCTACCGGCATGTAAACAGTAAACGGGTAGTAAGAGGCGGGGTGGGGCCTATTAGGGACAAAGAAGGTGATATATGCTTAGAGGTGCAGGGCAAGGCTAGAATACCCAATGAGTACTTTGTATTGTGTTTACTAAGGAGGTGGGTGCTGACAAAATATCGGTAGAAGTGGAAAAGGTAGAAGCAATGGAAGGGGTGAAAATTGATAGACAGGATGTACTAGAAAGGTTGGGTATGCTTAGAGTGGATAAGTCGCCTGGTCCAGATGGCTTGCATTCCAGGTTGTAAGGGAATTGGGGGAAGAGATAACGGAAGGGCTTGCCATAATTTTCCAATCATCCCTAGATGCGAGGGAGGTGCCTGAGGATTGGAAAGTGGCAAATGTGACACCATTGTTCAAGAAAGGGTGTACGGACAATCCTAGTAACTTTTTAGAAACAATAATCAAGGAAAAAATTAACGGGCACTTGGAGAGGTTTCAGCTAATTAAGGAGAGCCAACACGGATTTGTAAAAGGCGGAAATAAAAACAGAAAATGCTGGAAATACTCAGCGGGTCAGGCAGCATCTGTGGAGCGAGAAACTGAGTTAACGTTTCAGGTTGATGACCCTTCATCAGAACTGGAAAAAGCTGGAGATGGAACAGGTTTTTAAGCAAGTGTCTTCTTCTTAGGCAGTCCCTCGGAACGGAGGATGACTTGCTTCCACATTAAAAATGAGTCCTCAGGTGACTGATGAGTCCAATGCGGGACCTACAGTCTCTGTCACAGGTGGGGCAGACAATGGTTGAAGGGGCGGGTGGGTGGGGTGCTTAGGTTGACGTGCGCTCCTTCCGCTGTTTGCGATTGGCTTCCGCTTGCTCCCGGCGAAGAGACTCGAGGTGTTCGGCGCCTTCCCGGATGCTTCTCCTCCACTTTGTGCGGTCTTGGGCTAGGGATTCCCAGGTGTCGGTGGGGATGTTGCACTTTTTCAAGGAGGCTTTGAGGGTGTCCTTGAAGCATTTCCTCTGCCCACCTGGTAATCTCTTGCTGTGTCGGAGCTCCATTTAGAGCACTTGTTTTGGAAGTCTCGTATCGGGCATGCGGATGATGTGGCCCGTCCATCGGAGCTGATCGAGTGTGGTCAAAGCTTCGATGCTGGGGATGTTGGCCTGAGCGAGAACACTGATGTTGGTGTGCCTATCCTGCCAATGGATTTGCAGGATCTTGCGGAGGCAGCGTTGGTGGTACCTCTCCAGTGCTTTGAGGTGCCTGCTGTACATGGTCCATGTCTCTGAAGCATACAGGAGGGAGGGTATCACTACTGCATTCCCCGCTGGAGTGGAACTAATCTACAGAACAAACGGGAAACTGTTCAACCTCCGTTGCCTCCAGTCCAGATCCAAGGTCGTCCCATCCTCTGTCATCGAATTACAGTATGCAGACGATGCTTGCGTCTGCGCACACTCTGAGGCCGAACTCCAAACCATCGTCAACACCTTCATCGAAGCATACGAGAGCATGGGCCTTACACTAAACATCTGTAAGACAAAGGTCCTCTACCAACCTGCCCCCGCCATACGGTACTGCACCCCGATTATCAAAATCCACGACAAGGCCTTGGACAACGTGGACCACTTTACATACCTCGGGAGCCTACTGTCAACAAGGGCAGACGTCGATGCCGAAGTCCAACACCGCCTTCAGTGCACCAGTGCAGCCTTCGGTCGCTTGAGGAAGAGAGTGTTTAAAGACCAGGACCTCAAACCCAGCATCAAGCTCATGGTCTACAGAGCAGTTAGCAAGTGTAGGGACAGGGAGAGGGGGGAGGGGAGGAAAAAACAAAAGGGAAGGTCTGTGATAGGATGGAAGGCAGGAGAGATTAAGAGACAAAAGGGATGATGGTGCAAAGCAAAAGGAGATGGTAATGGGACAAGTTAAGAAACAAAAGATGGCTCTAGATGAAGTGTAAATGGCAATGGCAGAATGAAAGACAGCTGCCATGTGAGAGAGAAAAAAAAATGGAAAAAAAGATAGGGGCAGCGGTTATGGTCTGAAATTGTTGAACTCGATGTTGAGTCCAGAAGGCTGTAAAGTACCTAATCGAAAGTGCCTAAATCGAGCTTACGTTGAGCTTCATTGGAACAGTGTAAGAGGCCGAGGATGGTGAGGTCTGAGTGGGAGTGGAGCGGAGAATTAAAGTGACAAGCGACCGGAAGCTCGGGGTCAACCTTACGACTGAACGGAGGTGTTCCGCAAAGCGGTCACCCAATCTGCGTTTGGTCTCCCCAATGTAGAGGAGACTGCATCGTGAGCAGCGAATACAGTATACTACATTGTAAGAAGTACAAGTAAATTGCTGTTTCACCTGGAAGGAGTGTTTGGGGCCCTGGACAGTGGGAAGGGAGGAGGTAAAAGGGAGGTAAAAGGACCTCTAACAGGGCGCAAAGCAACTAGCGCCCGGGCGCAGTGCCACCAACGCCTCCTGCGAAATTCAGCGGGAGGTTAGCGGCGGCAGTAACTGGTAGCGCCCCACGGCGCTGCGCCGCCGGCAATGACGTCATCGCCGTGTGCAGCAACCCACTCGCGCCCTGGCCGCGATCTTCGGGAGCGCCCCCTGACATACCACCGGACGCTATGTCTGACGGGGTCGGGGGGCCTACCTGTGGCCGGGGCAGCGCTATTTAAAGGCGAGGTGCGGGGCGGCCATTTTTGTTGCTGGCCGCCTGTCAGCACCTGCCTCCGCTGCCGTCCCCGGCCTCCTTACCCACCGCCCCCCCCCCCACCCGCCCCTGCAGAGTGCCGGCTGCGCTCCAAGAGCCCGGCACTTCTCTTGAGTGCTGGGCTCTTTTGCCAGCACTCCCAATCCCCAGGGGCCCAGCTGGGCCCTGGGTCGTGCTGTGCAAGGCCCCTCCCCTTTAAGAAGGGGAGGAAGGCCTGCAATACTGCGGCATGATGTGCCGCTGTGCGTGGCGCTGCGGCACATAGCGCCGTGATATTCCCTCGCCGCACCCTAAGAGGGAGGAGGGGCACTTCCAGTAGCGCCCCGCTTCCCTCTTGGGGCGCTACCACTCAATTTCCGTTGCGGGAGCGTGAATTTTTCCGGGGCGCTAAAAGTAGCGCCCCGGCGAAGTTAGCGCCCCAAAGGGGGCGCTACTCAATTTTTAGCCCATCGACTCTATGACTAATCAAACTTAGAGAGGATAAACCCCTGGCCCGGATGTATTGCATCCACGCATATTAAAAGAAGTTAGGGAAGAGATAGCAGAGGCACTATTACATATATATTAAAAAATTCAATAGAAAAGGGAATAGTGCCAGAGGACTGGTGGACAGCTAATGTTATTCCTGTATTTTAAAAGGGAGATAGAACAAGTCCAGGGAACTATAGACCAGTTAGCATAATGTTGGCGATAGGAAAGATAATAAAATAGATGTAATAGATAAACATCTAGAAACCAAAAATATAATAAAGAATAGTCAGCATGGATTTCAAAAGGGAAGGTCATGCTTGACCAACCTTATGGAATTCTTTGAAGAAGTAACAGGGTAATGCAGTGCATGTAATATACTTGGATTTTCAGAACCCCTTCAATAAGGTACCACATAGTAGACTCATGACTAAGGTCGGAGGATGTGGAGTTAGGGGACAAATAGCAGAATGGATAGTAAACTGGCTACAAAACAGAAAACAAAGAGCAGAAGTTAAAGGTATTTATTCAGACTGGTGGAAGGTGGGAAGTGGTGTTCCACAGGGATCGGTGCTGGGATCACTGCTGTTCATCATTTATATAAATGATTTGGACTCGGGAATCGGAAGTACAATATCTATATTTGCGGATGACACTAAATTGGGTGGCACAGTTAATACTGAGGAAGACTGCAACAAAATACAAGAAGACGATAACAAAATTTCAGAATGGGTGTGTAAATGACAAATGAATTTCAATATAAGTGCGAGGTGGTGTATTTTGGTAGCAGGAATAAGGAAGCCACCTACTCCTTGGAAAATGAGAGTCTAAATGGGAAACAAAGCACCGGGGTTCATTTCTAGAGGAATAGAATTCAAAAGCAGAGAAGTTATGTTAAACTTATCTCGGACTAGAAATTAGATAAGGCTCGAAAACGGGCGGTGTAAAGGGCTACCAGTAGAAGGCTCTGGCAGGAGATAGCTAACCACGTCACAGCCACAAGTGTTGTACCAAGGACATGGATCCAATGCCAAAAGAAGTTCAATGACCTCACACAGCAGGTCAAGGTGAGTGAAGGCTTCAGCAAATGCCATATCCCACCATCTGCACCACAAGCCTCACACACTGCTCAAAGCACCACACCCCCAGCACTCACCTACCAACAATCTCTAGCAATCACCAGTCATATCTCACAATCAAGGCTTCACTTCACCCTTACAGCCTTACCACTGCTTCAACACTCACACCCACAACTGACACCTTGCACACACTGACAGCTATTCAACTGTGGCAGGCACATCACCCAAACACATTGCACTACGTGCACTCACACACTTCCCTTTCTCTTGCAGGCAAAGGTGGCACATAACCACCGGGAACAACGGCAGATGGGAGGCGGCCAAGCCGCTGTACAGACCCTCAGCCTCTTGCTAACAATGACGGTATGTTCATTCCTAATCCTTCTTCTCACATCCCACTTCACCCTCATCCCACAATCTCTTCTCACTTACAAGCTGCTGATGGTGTATGCATGGAGATCTTGCTTTCCCTCCTCGGCTCACCACAACCCGACTCTTGTGCCTTTCTGCTTTTGGACACCCAAGAACTGCCAGCAGGCCAGCCTGTCGCTCATGCTGTGTAGGAGATTAAAGTAGAAGAAGAAGACGACACACTGTCACAGCATCTGACACTCGCAGACACCAGCTCAGAAATTGGCACTGCGTGAAATGTAGAGGGTAGTATAGAGGCAGGATCTGCACACGGTGAGGCCCTGGGCACGAGTGGGCTGCAGCAAGGCCAGGTGGAAAGAGTAGCTCGTGGGCCAGCTCACCTGAGTCGAGTTCATGCACGAGTTCTGCTGCACAGGACTCAGATGATAACCTCAATGGGATGGCTTTCAGAAGTAGGGTGATGGCCATGCACAGAGAAATGCTAGGTGCAATGACAAGCCTGCCAGAGAGACTCTTGTCAATATCAAGGAGCATGGAAGAGTTCGGATCCAATATTGGACGGGGCTTTGCACAGAGCTGGGAGCCCATGATTTCCAGGCTGGAAATGCTGGACAACTCCAGGAGAGACCTTGTGGACCCAGTAATGATGCTGTGTGAGATGGGCGATGTTGGGGCTTTCATTACAGCACAGGTGGAAGCGACCCAACGTCTCAGTGCAGCACAGATAGCTCTCCTGCAGGCTCAGCTTGCTGCCACCCAAGTTCAGACTGCTGCCATCATGGCTGGGTTTACGAGTGTGGAAAGAGACTTGCAGGGTGTCGCAGCAGTCCAGCAATCTGTCCTCCAACAGGTTGCTAGGGATGCTGAGGCACCGCCCTGGGGGAGTGGCAGTGGCTCTGTGGAGCACGAACCTGCTGTCTTCACTCAGGATGACAGCATTCATTCTCCCACCACTGCCACTCCTCTATTGCCCCTGCCCTTGCCGCTGCCCATCAGTCAGCCAGCCCAAACTGCTGCCGCCCATGCCGAGGTGGTGTAGTCTACAGCTGGGCCTTCTCGGTCCACAGCTGGTCGAAGTCGTCCTGCAAGGCCATCTGTAGTCTCCCCCATGGAAACTCAGCAGCCTTCCACCAGCAATGCTGCAGCCACTGGGGAGCACTGCATAGCAGCACTAAAGTAGGAAAAGGCATACGAACAACAGGCAAAAAAGGAATTGCACAAGGGTGATTAGTTCATATTGTAATGTTGATTGAATTGAAATTTATTAATTTTGTTTCGAATGTTTGTTTTGTGGTGGCTCTCATTTCAGCTTTGTGCCCAGGAGGACGCAGTGATGTTCCGTGACAGAGGGATGGTATGATGGGGATGTGGTGAGCAACGGGGATCTGCGGTTTCATTCATTGGAATCAGATTCTGATGAGGCCTCCACGGACAGCCCGTCTGCTGCCTGCCTCCTCCCTTCCTCCTCGTCCCCGTCCTCTTCCTCCTCCTCCTCTCCCTCCTCCTGAGATGAGATGGTCCTGCAATCCCTGGTGGTAAGGGTTGCGCCTTCATGATGGCCAAGTTGTGAAGCATGCAGCAGACCACCACGAAATGGGACAGCCGCTCCGGTGAGTACTGGAGGGCTCCTCCCGAGCAGTCAAGGCAGCAGAATCATTGTTTCAGCAGCCCGATGGTCTGCTTGATGATGTTTCTGGTGGCAGCATGGCTGTCATTATATGAGAGCTGGCCACGAGTGGTGGGGTTGCAGAGGGGCGTCATCAGTCAGGTATAGAGCGGGTAGCCCTTGTCTCTGAGTAGCCATCCTCGGGTTTGACGTGGTGGCTGGAAGATTGCTGGCACACCGGATTGGTGCAGGATGAAGGCATTGTTGGAGGAGAAAATTATTAAAGAAATGTCGGAGAAGAAAAACTCATCCAGTTAATGAACTTTAAATTCGCTGACACAGGACTTTTCTGCAATGGATTGGCAGTCTGCCTTGTCAGACAACGTTGCAACATACAGGGCTCGAGATAACACTGTCACATAGACGAGGCTGATCACATCAACTGTATCCTGACGTTAATTGATTTACTATGCTTAACAATTATATACATAAAATTGATTGGATTCTAATGACTATCACATGCTCATGTGAGCACGATGTAATCAATGATGGATGTATAAAATACTGTGCCCCAGAGTGACTTATTTGAGAGGTCGGTGACTGCACGTGGGTGCATCAATTCTCTCCCAGAGCGCTCTGAATAAAGTGTACTCCCGCATTTAACCGTGTAAATTGGTGTTTGAGTTTTATTGCTCAGTCGGGCTAAGTCGGGTAGCGCGTCGACTCTCCTTCACGGTTAGTCCGCTTAAGACTCCGATTAGCCCCTACAACAATTGGCGCTGCGAGCAGGGTTACTGAGTACCGACACCCTGATCAAGTGTTAACGGGCTCAAGTAACCGAAAGAATCTGAGGGGATTTGCGAGAGTACACTTTATAGGGGTTTTTGGTCCGGGTATTCTCGGAAGGCAGAGGGGGAACCGTTGTGAGTATTCTGCATTACACTGTCAAATTTTTGGGCCGTAGGTTAAAGGTACAGAGTAAAACCTGTGATAAAGTCTGCGGGCGGTGCTTGCGAGATCCGGAACTCCAGGCAACTAGACACGTCGGTAAACGAGTTCACGAGTCCAGAAGGACGGGAGAGTGAAGAGAGGCGGTGAGTGTTTACTGGAGAGTGTGATCGGAGAGCGGACGGGCGATGTCAGGTAAGGACATTAAGATGGGGCCCCCGGGGTCCCTTATTAATAGTTACATGACAGATAGACGTTCGCTGATAGACAGAATGCAGAAAGATGGCTGGGATGTTAGCCAGTCATTAGAGTCACAACGAGAGTGGGTACGTAAGCAAAAAAGGGAGAAAACCAAGAAAACGGGAGTTCTTTTGGTACACCAATTGGCGGGACTAATCGAGCAAGTAGATAAGGTCCGAGAGACTGAGAAGGCCAAAAACAGAGAAATAGCAGATTTTAAAAAGAAGATAGAAATACTAGAGGGAATAAATCAAGAACAAAGTAGAATGTGTCCCGGAAGGTGGACGGGGTGTAACACAGATCCACTCCCCCCGTACGGACTTTCCGGACCAACAGCCCCAACTGAAGAAACAGTTGGGGATACAACAGAAGAATATTTCGCGGCCCCCGTTAAAATGAGGGGCCAGCCTGGTGCCGCCGGGGCAAGGGCGGATTTTCAGCCTTTTACCCCGGGAGAAAGACAACAGATTTTGAAAGACCTGGGGAACTTACAAACACGAAGTGCCAACACCAAGTTCTGGGCAAACCTAGATATGGTTTGGCTGGGACACAGCCTCCACCTGCGTGACGTTCATCAGTTGGTCCGGGCAGCATGTCCGGTCGACCGATGGCGCCTCACGCAGACCACCCCCAATCAGGCCAATACGGATTATAAGACCGGTCGATGGACTGAACAATGTCCATTGGCAGATACAATAGACCGACAACAGGCTCCCTTTAATCTGTTTAAAACAGAAATCCAGCGGGTGTTAGGAGAGGCCCCAACTAATTGGAGTAAGATAACGTCCTGTAAGCAGCAAAAGGGCGAGGGGGCCTCCGAATATGGAGAAAGGCTGTTTATTGTTTATGGAGAGTCATCAGGCCAACCAGGGCCGGCAAGAACTGACCCCGCTTTCATTCAGGCCTTTAAAGATGGCTTGTCTCCCGCACACCAGGCTATCATCAAGATGGGCGTAGTAACAACCAGGAATTACGACGACCTAGTAGAGTGGGCTTGTGGGGTAGACGGGTTAAAAGCCAAAGAGGAAGGTACGGTCAAGGTTAAACAGGAAAGTGTAAGTGCGGTAAAACAGGCAGTGGGACCCAAGGGGGCATGTCATGGTTGCGGGAAGCCTGGACATTTTATTAGAGATTGTATGGCTAAGAAGACATGTACTTACTGTAATAAGAAGGGCCATACTGAGGCCACTTGTTTCAGTAAACATGGCAGACCTGAGACGACCCACGTCACCATGACCCCCGAAGAAAAGAGACAATATCAACAGTGGAAAGAGACACAGTGACAGTCAGCGGCCCCCGTAAAAAGAGACAAAGGAAGGATGTATGTGTCTGCACTAGTAGGGGGCCGACCGTGTGAGATGCTAGTGGACACCGGTGCCTCAGTATCCGTGACCAACCTTCCCATCCCGATAACGGACAGAAAGGTCTACATCACAGGGATTGGCGGTGATAAAACACCTGCCTTTCTGAGCACAACCCAATTGGTAGAAATAGATAACTTTTTCATCCCTATGCGATTTTACGTGTGTAAGAATAATGAGGGAACAATAATGGGAAATGACTTAATGAAAGAATACCAGGTATTAATTGATTGTGGTAAGAAGAAAATAACTTGGCCAAACTTGGACGGGCATAAAACTAGTATGCACTGTCTGACCAATAATACCACCAAAGTGGGAGTGGCTACAGCGGTAAGCCGGGACTGGCAAGTGGAAACCAATGGGTACGGGGACACGTGTGCCTCGGTACAAGGAGTATGGGCAAAAGATAAGTTAGACACAGGAATGGTTAAGATTGACCCCATTGTCGTCCCAGGACCCGAACACAAACCCCACCGACAATATCCCATTAAACCAGAAGCAAAGAAAGCTGTAGAAGACATAGTAAAGGGATTGGTAGAAAGAGGTGTCCTTCGGGAAACCACGAGCACAACCAATTCCCCTACGTGGCCAGTTAAAAAGCCAGATGGGAGTTACAGGCTGACAGTTGACTATACGGCCTTGAATAAAGTGACGCCCAAGCTTCACCCCATAGTCGCCAGCCCGTCCACAATTTTGAACGGACTGGCTCCCGAACACAAGATATTCACAGTGTTGGACATAGCCAACGGATTCTGGGCTCTCCCATTGGATCCAGAGTCTCAGGAGAAATTTGCATTCACAGTAGGAGACAGACAGTACACCTGGACCCGCCTGCCACAAGGATTCCATAATAGCCCCGCGATCTTCCATCGGGTAATGAGTAATATTTTAAAGGGTGCAGAGCTCCCACCAGGGAGCACGGTCCTCCAGTACATTGACGATCTCCTGATAGCCTCGGACAAAGTTCCAGGTCATAATAAGGCCCTGAAGATAGTACTGACAGCATTAAGGGACGCAGGACTGAAGGCTAGCCCTAGGAAGGCCCAGATTGGAAAGTTCAAAGTCACGTATCTAGGGCATCTCATTTCCCAAGGGACAAAGGAGATGCCAATGGATAGGAAGGCTGCAGTCTGGGA
Source organism: Squalus acanthias (assembly GCA_030390025.1). NCBI lineage: Eukaryota > Metazoa > Chordata > Chondrichthyes > Squaliformes > Squalidae > Squalus > Squalus acanthias. The sequence goes on from CM059432.1 coordinate 104,658,326, forward strand.
TATGCCCAGACCAGTGACAATAAGGGGAGTTAGGAAGGTCTTAGGACTTTTTAACTACAGCAGGAACTTCGTCCCCGGGTTCGCTAAGATAGCTGAGCCTATCCAAAGGTTAGTAAAGGGAGGAAGGCCTGCCCTTGAGTCCATAGAGTGGGGCCCAGAACAGGAAAAAGCTTACGGACAGTTGAAGAAGGAGTTACTGTCAGCCCCGGGACTAGGGCTGCCAGATATGAACAAACCTTTCCATATTCACTGTGACAATGAGGGCGGGTTCTACACCGCTGTGATAACCCAGGACCATGGCGATAAGCGCAGACCAGTGGCATACTACTCGACCGCAGAAGGACCGGTAGTCTCCGGACTCTCGCGATGTATAGCGGCACTGGACTGCGCAGCATGGGCAGTAAAGGTGAGCGAACCTATAGTAATGACCGGGAACATAGTCTTGCACACCAAGCATACCTTGGTGGAAATGCTAAATACTGGAAAATTAAGATCTGTCTCAAACATGAGAAGAGCTAAGTGGGAAGCAGTTCTATTACCCCCTAACGAGTCTATCATCATAGTCAGAGACATAGGGGAGAACCCAGCTGAGGGGATCCTGGGAACAGGAGCCCCACACAGTTGTAAAAAAATAGACGAGGACATTGGAGAAGAGATTATCAAAGACACCCCTCTAGAGGAAGTGGAGGAAACATTCTATGTAGATGGATCCCGTAAATATATTAATGGACAACCCCGAACTGGGTGGGCAGTAGTTAATAGTAAGATGGAAGTAGTTAAATCTGGACGGTTAGACGGTAGCTTATCAGCCCAAGTAGCAGAGTTGGTCGCGTTGACTCAAGCATTGAATGAAGCAAAGAACCAGGTAGTCAATATATACACAGATAGCCGGTATGCCTTCGGGGTAGTGCATGACTACATGACAGCATGGGGACGTAGAGGGTATATAACCACAGGAGGTAACCCCATCAAACATCAGGGACGAATAGAGGCCTTGCTAGAAGCAAGCAAAAGACCTAAACAGGTGGCAGTTATCAAAATTAAGGCCCATCAGAAAGAACCAGACAAGACAAGCCCAGACTGGGACAGCCACCAGGGGAACCAGGCGGCTGATTGGGCAGCACAGGCAGCTCTAGAACAGGAGGAGATAAACGAAGTACTGGTGGGCAGCGTAGACAGCCCGGAGAACGAAATAAAGATCTGGGAAGTCCAAGACGAAGCATCAGACACGGAAAAGGAAACATGGGTAAGAAATGGAGCTGGAGTAGGATCCGATCGAGTCTGGCGAAAAGAAGGTAAAGTAGTAGCACCGGAGTGCATACAACAGACTCTGCTAGAGATACATCACGGTATTTCACATACAGGGAGAGAGGCAATGAGCTCCTTATTAAGTAAGGATTGGTGGTGGAAGGGGATGGGAAGAGACATCGCGAGGCACTGTCAGCGATGTATCACTTGTGCTCAGCATAATCCTGGCCGGCCTATTAAAATTAGAATGGGCCACCAGCCAAGACCCCGAGGTCCTTGGGAGCACATACAAATTGATTTTACGGGACCACTTCCCCAGTCCCACGGAAAAATATACTGCCTTGTGATAATTGACCAGTTCACAAGGTGGGTAGAAGCTTTCCCAACGCGGAATTGCACGGCCTTAACGGTAGCCAGAATCCTGGCCGAGGAAGTAATCCCGCGGTGGGGAGTGCCCTTGCAAATCGACTCTGACCAAGGAACGCACTTTACAGGGAGTGTAGTAAAGAATATTTGTCAGCTGATGGGGATCAAACAGAAGTTCCATATCCCTTACCACCCCCAGAGCTCGGGAATGGTTGAAAGAATGAATCGAACACTCAAAAACGCTTTAGCAAAGGCAATACAGGAATCTGGGAAAACATGGGTTGAGGTTTTACCCCTTATCCTAATGAAGTTACGAGCCACCACGAATCGTACGACAGGCCTGACCCCTTATGAACTAATGACAGGAAGGGCGATGCAATTACCAGAAGGCATCATAACAGGTGGGGCTGATGTGGGCCCCTTAAAGGACAGACTACGGCGTTATGTCTTAGAGCTTAGCACCCAACTGAAGGGGATGCGCCAAGCCGTACGAGACAATCAGGAACTTCAGGATCAGGCACAGGAGGGGGTCATGACACCCTCCGTGCCGTCAGCGGGCAGCAAAGTGATGCTGAAGGTCCTGCCTGACAAGCCAGGCTTCGCCCCAAAATGGAGCGGACCCTACGAAATTATAATTAGTGGTGATACCTGTGCCTGTCTGGACATAAGGGGGAAGGGAGTCTGGAAACATTGGACACAATTAAAAATATATGGAGAAAAGATGAACTAATGGGCGCTTCTTTGTGTTTCTTTTACCTACAGATCAAGCGACCCGTAAATGTCCAATTACCTTACCTGTTTGCATTCGTGCTTTGGCTTATTGCATTTGGTGTACTAACTACTGTGTTTTTATGTTTGTATGTTAATACAAGAGTGCTACCAGAAGCGGCAACGACGCGGTGATAAACAGTGCCTGCTTCCAAGTAAAAATGGGGATACCACTGTGTTTAATAGCGTTAACATGCATTGTTTCGGGAATGGAAAGGGGCTCCCGTAAGCGAAGAGAGCTCCAGGTGAATACCTTTGTATATATGTCGTATGAATACGTAAAGGAGACAGGGCAAAGTAGCTGTTGGGTGTGTAGTCATATTCCGATCCACAGTAAGGGTGGGATACCACTGCGGCCCATACCCCTGAATCTCACGGAACTAGCAGAATTTGCGCTTAATGACCAGAACAGCTATCATGACATCACGAGGGAGGAGTTCCGAGGTGGAGGGTACCCATTGGAACAATTTAAGGGATGTTACAAACCCAAGTACAACTCTAGTAAAGATCCACCCTTCTTCGCCCTAACAAACACAACCGGGGTCGGAAGACCCGTCGGGGAAATATGTTGGACAAGGAGTGTAAGTAGAGGGGTGAAGGTGAACCTAGAGGCAGGAAATAGTAATTGCACCCAAACCTTTGTGACATATGAGGAGGGGAACACGGCATTTGAAAGCTGGTGGTTTAATACCACTGGTCTGCTAAACTTAACGAGTAACCAACCGTGGAATGGGACCCGACGGGCCACAGATAGTCAGATGGGTTTCACTATCTTTCGGGCAAACATGGATATGACGGCCTACAATGGAACATATTTTATATGCGGGCACAAGGCGTACCCATGGCTGCCCAGAGATTGGACCGGGTCATGTTACCTGGGATACGTTATGCCTTATGTATACCATCTCAAATCCCTCACGGAGCACCATTGGTATCGAACCAGGCGAGGAATTACGGAGACTGAGCGATTCTTCGCCGTCGCCTTCCCCCACTGGGGGGTGGGTAAATTAGCACGGGAAATCATTAACAATGCCCAAATTCTCGAGAAGGTAGCCAACGACACCACAGAAGCCCTTGCAGAAATAAGCGCAGAAATGGTAGCCCTCAGGACAGTGGCCATGCAAAACAGGATGGCACTGGACTACCTGCTTGCAAAGGAAGGAGGCACTTGCGCGGTGATCGGGCAAGAGTGTTGTACTTACATCCCTGATAGTTCGGAAAACATCACCAACTTGGTAAATCACATGAAGGAAGAGATTAAGAAATTACACCGGGAACCGACACAGTCATGGCTAGAATGGTTGGGGCTAACAGAATGGGGCCCCTGGATTATGCACGTAATGGTTGTGATAGTGATGATATGTGTCGCTGTATGTTGCTTGATAACCTTGTTAAAGACATGTTGTAAGATTGCCACAACCCAGCTAATGTCAGTCAGCGCCGTACGGGAAGAGGAGCCGTTGCTCAAAGACGAAGAAAAGGAAGGATACACCGATCTCCAGCCCATGGAGGAAACGCATGACACCGTCGCCGGGGTAGCCAGCCCTCAAGAGATGAGCCAGTGGCTGTAGCGTCGACCCCGTGAAGAGGCACGGAGCAGTGGTTTCCTGGGGGCAAGAAGGTCGTGCCCCCGGACCAACAGAAGGGAGTGTTGGAGGAGAAAATTATTAAAGAAATGTCGGAGAAGAAAAACTCATCCAGTTAATGAACTTTAAATTCGCTGACACAGGACTTTTCTGCAATGGATTGGCAGTCTGCCTTGTCAGACAACGTTGCAACATACAGGGCTCGAGATAACACTGTCACATAGACGAGGCTGATCACATCAACTGTATCCTGACGTTAATTGATTTACTATGCTTAACAATTATATACATAAAATTGATTGGATTCTAATGACTATCACATGCTCATGTGAGCACGATGTAATCAATGATGGATGTATAAAATACTGTGCCCCAGAGTGACTTATTTGAGAGGTCGGTGACTGCACGTGGGTGCATCAATTCTCTCCCAGAGCGCTCTGAATAAAGTGTACTCCCGCATTTAACCGTGTAAATTGGTGTTTGAGTTTTATTGCTCAGTCGGGCTAAGTCGGGTAGCGCGTCGACTCTCCTTCACGGTTAGTCCGCTTAAGGCTCCGATTAGCCCCTACAACAGCATCATGACTGCTGCCAGAATGGCGGGCATTCACCATCATGATGCGCTGGGCGTTGTCACACAACAACTGTACATTAAGTGAGTGGTAGCCTTGGCGGTTACGGTACATCTCAGCATTGGTATGCGGTGCCCGCAAAGCCATGTGGGTGCAGTCGATGGTGCCCTGCACCATGGGGAAACGATACCCTAGAAAATCCACATGCGCGCTCCTCCTGCTTCTCCCTGTTCAGAGAGAAGACAATGAAGTCCCTTCTCCTGGAATACAGCGCCTCTGTGACCTCCCAGATGCAGCGATGGACGGTGAACTGTGAGATGTTAGCTATGTCTCCTGCTGCAGACTGGAAGGATCCGCTGGTGAAGAAATTGAGGGCCACGGTGACCTTGAGGGCCACTGGGAGCGCCGTGTTCGGTGTGCTCTGAGGTTGCAGGTCTGGTTGCAGGAGGTGGCAGAGTTCTGTGACCACCTCCTTGGTGAAGCAGAGCCTCCTAATACATTGCTCCTCGCTTAAGTGGAGGTAAGAGAAGTGCTCTCGGAAGACACTAGGTGGTTAAGACCTCCTGTTGAGAGCCCTCCTGGCTCTCCTTCTCATCCCTCTGTGCTCATCTTCTCTTCTTCGCTGCCTCCGCTCCCTCTCCCGATGGTACTCGAGCGCGAGGGAGCTGCAAGTAGAGCCCCCCATGTCTGTGAGCAACTGTTGTGAGCAGAAACCTTTAAATGAGAATGAAGGCATTCTCCACTTGCACCAACACTCCCTGTCACCTAAGAAACAGAAAGTTACACGGTGTCAGTCAAACAGAAAAGCCATGTCAGCTGCAAGTTGTTGATGATGATCCCTTTAAATAGCACTGCTGGGGGCTCCTTCCTGCTGCTGAACGCTTGGTCAGCTGGTCGTGATTAACACAGGCTGGTAAGTGGAGCGGCGAACGCGAAAATGGCAGATCGGGCATCAAGTGAGTGTTGCACACTCACTGACATCACGATCTGCCTAATCTAAATATCTGCAGTGAGCGCAGGCATCGGCAACGCTACCGACCTGCCCAAAATGGCGGCTGCCGCGGGACTCGCCAGAAGTGGGTGGAAGCAAGGTGACCGCCATTTTTCCTTCAAAACGGGCCTTAATGGCCAGTGTTAAACCCCCGAATTTCTAGGCCATTGACTCTTGGTTAGACCAGTTCTATTAATACAAAGCGAATTAAATAAGATTTAATTAGTCATTTTAAACCACATAAACAAGCCCAGATGGCCTCAGGATATCTGGTCATGGTCAGATGGCAGGCAAAGTTATGAATGGAATGCAGAGAGTGCAGCCCCAGGAAAAGCATCCTGGGCTTCTCCAATGAGAAGTGTTTCTATCAGCAGTTTTGCTTGGACAATCAGACGTCTCATGACCTGTGTGCAGAGTTGTAGTTGGGTTTAGAGGTTCATCCATTGTCAGTGACATGAAAATGACTTCAGTTATGAGTTTCTAACCCAGTCAGCTCTTGTAAGAGAGCTGCTTTCATAAAAGAGAAAATGAAAGGACGGGAAATCAGCTGGTTCCAAATGCAGCCAGCCGGCAAGTCGGGCCTGGGAGGAGGGCAAGCACTCCTGCTTCACCTGGCCTTACAAAAATTCTTGCCAAAATTTTTTTCCTGTCTGCAGCGAGAGCCTCATCCCTGAAGAAAGTTGCCACCATTAAGATGCCACCAGATGGGAACAGGCCGACTTGGTGCTGATAAGTACTCTTGGCCAATTTAAACCCTCACTCGCCCCTTTCCTCCCTGGCAAGGGGGTGGGTGAGATTAAAATCTGGGCCCAGGAATCAAACTGTAGGCTTTCCAGGTCTGTATGGTTCAGTACCACATCGTGCAGTCCATTTATCCAGTGATCCATCAAGTGGACCTTCATTTGTAAATTTGAAGCCTTTAGCAATTTCCTGTTCCCTGTTCACCCTTTTGGATACAAATGCAACAATTTCTGGAACATCGAGTCATTTATCGTACTCTCCTTCTTTGAATTTGCTATCATTAATATACTTATGTAGAGGGCTGCTTGATTTATGTCAGTTAAAACAGAAACGTTGCACTTGCATTAATTTCCTATGTGCCTGTTCAAAATAATTTACTAATATAACAGAATATAAATATCCTCCAACTAAATATTGGGAAGACCGAAGCCATTTTCTCATCACAAACTCCGTTCCCTAGCCACCAACTCCATCCCTCTCCCTGGCAACTGTCTGAGGCTGAACCAGACTGTTCGCAACCTTGGTGTCATACGTGACCCTGAGATGAAATTCTGACCACACATCATCTCCATCATCAAGACCTCTTACTTCCACCTCCGTAACATCGCCCGACTCCAGCCCTGCCTCAGCTCAGCTGCTGCTGAAACCCTCATCCATGCCTTTGTTACCTCTAGACTTGACTATTCCAATGCACCTCGGCCCATCTTACACCCTCCATAAACTTGAGCTCATCCAAAACTCTGCTGCCCGTAACCTAACTCGCACCAAGTTCCATTCACCCATCACCCCTATGCTCGCTGACTTATATTGGCTCCCGGTTGAGCAATGCCTCATGCTTGTTTTCAAATCCCTCAATGGCCTCACCCCTCCATATCTCTGTAAACTCCTCCAGTCCTACAACCCCCCGAGATATCTGCGCTCCTCCAATTCTGGCCTCTTGTGCATCCCCGATTTTAATCGCTCCACCATTGGTAGCCATGCCTTCAGCTGCTGAGGCCCTAAGCTCTGGAATTCCCTCCCTAAACCACTCCGCCTCTCTACCTATCATTCCTCCTTTAAGTCGCTCCTTAAAATCTACCTCTTTGACCAAGCTTTTGGTCATCAGCCCTAATATCATCTTATGTGGTTTGGTGTCAAATTTTGCTTGATAAGGCTCCTGTGAAACGCCTTGGGACATTGTACAACATTAAAGGCACTATATAAATGCAAGTTGTTGTTATTGTTGTTGAATGTAAACAGTACCTGTTGCACTATTCAACAAAGTAGCAAAAATTACCAATTTAAATAAAAGTTTTTCTTTCTTCCCCTCCTCTTCTGCATGTACTGAGTCATGCTGGGTTCATTTTCACAAGCGCTGAGGGCTAGCTGGTATCTTGTCCAAATGACCATTCTTCATGTGTGAGCTTTCATGTGAAGCTATTCAGTCATGGGGGCATTGTAGCCGAGCCTGATCCTATCACAACCAATGTTCACACACGTGCACTTTCCAGTCAGGATCATTGGATAGTGAACAGGAGCCAAGCACACTGAGGTCAATTGTGAGACTACTGCTGCTGAAATCAGCCACTCAGGACTGACCAAGAATTACATTTGAAATCTTCACATCTGTATGGCTCAAGTTCGAGCTGCATTAAGCAATGAGGCATCGGACAGCTAATCATCATTATTAATACATGATGCTTCCACATACTCGAATATGTTAAACATATTGCCCCGAATTTTCACAGGGGTTCTCCCAACTTCCTGCCATAACCTGGGAGATCAGCAGAACGCCCAGAGAAATGGTGTAAATGGGTAGTTTCTCCGGAGATACCGCCATTTTCCCACCAAAGTTACAGCAGGAGATTGGGAGACCCCTGTGGAAATTTAGGCCCATTCATTTTAGATTGCAAATCTGTCAGATATTAAAAAGGTCCTCTGAATTGCATTGGTTTTGTCTGTCGATGGTAATAATGCCTGGTCTAAATAGGGCTTTAGCTCTGGTAGAGTATACCATTTTACTGTTAGCATGACTTCACATAATTGCATCTGTTCTTCCTCTCCTAGGAACAGGAGTAGGCGAGTAGGTTGTTCAGCCCCTCGAGCCTGCTCCGCCATTCAATTAGATCATGGCTGATCTGGACCTCGACTCCATTTATCCGCTTTAGCTCCATATCCCTTGATAACCCTTGCCTAACAAAAATCTATCAATCTCAGACTTGAAAGCTCAGTTGTCCCAGCATCCACAGCCTTTTGGGGGAGATAATTTCAGATTCCTACTATTCTTCTCCTCATCTCAATAATTTGCTGAAATGGTATTTTTAGTCCACCAGCATAAAACACTTACCATTGTTTCAAATATGCATCAAAATATAGGGATAGATTTAGTGCTCCTGCTGCAGAACTTTGTGTGTCAGCGGCACATAACAGAAATTTAGATGTGGTAGTCAGGATGAAAAATCATGTGTGATGTGCTGACCTGGACGCCCAAATTCCCAATCTGCAACTCCCATTTCTATGACAGGAGCCCTAGTTCGTAAAATCTATTCCAATGTGATATATGAACTGACAGTAAAGTAAAAAGCTAACCTGGAATACTACTTGAAATTGCAAAAGCAGAACTAGGGGACATAGGTTCAAACTAGTAAAAGATTATATGAGGATACATATCAGGAAATTCTTTTTCACACAAAGAGTAATCAATGCGTCGAATAAACTTCCAGGTAGAGCAGTGCAAGCAAACTCCATGGAACCATACAAGGAACAATTGAATGCTATAATATGGGGGGGATGGGGTGGGGGGGGGCGGGGGCGGTGATTAGGATCTCTGGAACAATGAACTCAAATGGGTCGAATGGCCTTCCTCGTCTGTAATTATCTTTGACACACTGTACAAAATTATAGTATTTTTGTAGTTTATAATTATTTTAACATGCCCAAGATTAAACACAGGAGAAATAGGGTGTGGTCAGAATATGTTTATTTCTTCCAAACACTACTGCCAATGACAGTGGGTTCATTTATATCCTTCTTAGCATAGTAATTTTCTGTGAGCAGTGCAATGTTTAAGAGCCAATCACAACAGTCTTCCTCAGGAATGCTATTTACAGTCATTTCTTTACAGATTGGAGAAAATTCCAATGTGACATCTTACTTGATTGTGAGGTATGAGTCTGGATGAGTTTTAAATTGATGGTGTGTGAAAGGAATCTGTGTGACATGCTCTCAGCAGAGTTCTGCATTTTATTCTTTAAATGAAATCAAATGGGGTTTACAACAGGATCAGGTCTCAATCCTCCCACTCCCCCTGCTAAATCACAGAATGTCACATGATAGTGATGGTCACCATTCTTCCCTGCAAGGATTCAGGACTGTCAGGAATTTAAATGCAATAAATTATTTAAGAACGCTTAAAAATATCATACTTGTTATTACTTAAATGAAACTAAACTGCAACCTCATCCTTCTGGAGAGTACACCTTTTAAAAATTATTTTGGGTTGCAGATGCCGTAGGGCACTTAACTCAGCTAATTCCACCTCTCCTCAGATTAGCTGGAATGACAGACGGATTATCTTATCTTTCACAATCTATTAAACTGTCGCTGTTCGTAAAATGGAGTGGAGTTGTGTGAAGACACAGTGGCAATCTGTTCAGCCAACTTAGATTTAAAGTGGTGCCCCTAGTATAATAACAGGAGTGCTACTCTACTTAAACACAGGTTTTAGGGCTCTCTTAACAGCTCCATATTATACATGGCAACCTAAAAGACACAGAAAAGCTGACAAGCGACTGTAAAAAGATGTCATAGCCCCAAAAAGTTGATAACTCAAAAAGGAAATACAACTGAAAAACAGCCTTAAATAAAGGCCTATGACCAACGCTACTGCTTCTGGTAGCTTAGTAAGTTAAATACCTTTATATTACTTTGGATTTCAGGGTTTTTATTAGTGTTTTGGCATCGCCTTCACAATTTAGCTTGTTTTCTATGAAATGTGGAATCTCGGGGCTAAATTGGATAAGGCCCGAAAACAGACGCGGGGATCACGATACGCGATCTGCCGGCGCCCTTTGAAAGTAATGCAGGCAGCATGCTGCCTGCTCATTAACATGATTGAAGCACTGAGCTGAGCGCTAAATGCGCTACTACTTAGCTCAGCACTCAACAGGGGGCCCAATATCGTAGGAAGTCTGCTCTGCATTTAAAAGTTGCCTGCAGAGTGAAAGGCTGTCTGCACTTCTTAAAGGGGAGGTGTTTTGTGAAAGAAGTACCTCATTCTGACTGGAGCTGGAGCAATGCCTGAACAAGGCAGAGAAAGGGCACCTCGGTTCCATAGTGGGCCAGCAGGCCTTCCAGACACACTGGGAGGAGATAGCCAAAGTGGTCAGTGCCGCCAGTCGTTCCCCCAGGGCCTGGATCCAGTGCTGGAAGAAGTTTAATGACCTCACACGAGTGGTCAATGTCAGTGAACGCATCTTCAAATGCCCTATCCCACCAACTGCACCACTAGCCTCACACACTGCTCAATGCACCACACCCCCATTACTCACCTACCAACAATCTCTAGCAATCACAACTCATACCTTACAATCATAGCGTCATCTCACCCTCACACGCGCATCACTGTTGCAAGCCTCACACTCACATCTCACACCTTGCACACAATGTCAGTTGTTCAACCATGACAGGCACATCACCCAAATACATTGCAGCACACTCACTGACACTCTTCCCTTTCTCTTGCAGGCCAAGGTGGCGCTTAACCGGTGCCAGCAGGAGCTAACAGGCGGGGGGGCAGGCACGGCTGCAGAACCTGACCCAGCTGGAGGAGACAGTTCTGGATATAATTGGAGGGGCTGTCACTGACGCTGTGGTGATCGGCGAGGCTGAAAGCATTGATGATGACAGTATGCTCATACCTAATCCTTCTTCTCACATCCCACTTTTCCCTCGTCCCACAATTTCTTCTCACTTACAAGCTACTGATGGTGTAAGCATGCACATCTTGCTTTCCCCGCCTCCCCTCACCACAACCCGACCCTTGTGCCTTTATCCTTTCAGATACTCAAGAACTGCCACCAGCCCAGCCTGTGCAGGAAGAAGTACAGGAGCAGAATAATAGAGAAGAGACACCGTCACTCGATCTGACACTCCCAGGTGCCAGCTCAAAAAATGGCACTGCGCGAACTTTAGAGGGTAGTGTATAAGCGGGATCTCCATGTGGTGAGTCTCCAGGCATGAGTGGGCTCCAGCCAGGCCAGGGAGAAACTGTAGCTTCCCGGAGAGCCAGGCCACACACAAGTTTTGCTGCAGAGGATGACTTCAATAGGGCGGCGTTCAGAAGAAGGGTGATGGGCATGCACACAGAAATGCTTGGTGCAATGGCAGGCCTGCCAGAGAGCCTCTTGTCACTGTCAAGGAGCATGGAGGAGTCCCGCCCCAAACTTGCACAGGGATTTGCGTGGAGCTTGGGGCCCAGGCTTTCCAGGATGGAAGTGATGGGCAACTCCATTAGAGCACTTGTGGACCCAACCATGATGTAATATTGTACTTAATCATTTATAAATTATGTTTGGAATGTTTGCTTTGTGGTGGCTTTTATTTCAGCATTGTGGCCAAGAGGACGCTGCAATGTTCCGTGTCAGAGGGATGGTAAGATGGGGAAGCGTTTAGCAACGGAGATCTGGGGTTTCACTCAGGGGAAGCGGAGTCTGATGATGCGCTCATGGACAGCCCGTCCGAAACGGGGATTTGCAGGCTGCCTCCTCCCTTCCTCCTCCTCTTCATCATCCTCCTGAGGAATCCGTGGTGGCAAGGGCTGCACCCTCATGATGGCTAAGTTGTGGAGGATTTTTTTTTAATATTCATTCATGGGATATGGGTGTCGCTGGCAAGGCCAGCATTTATTACCCATCCTTAATTGCCCTTCAGAAGGTGGTGGTGAGCCGCCTTCTTGAACCACTGCAGTCCGTACTCCCACAGTGCTGTTAGGGAGGAGTTCCAGGATTTTGACCCAGCGATGATGAAGGAACGGCGATATACTTCCAAGTCAGGATGGTGTGTGACTTGGAGGGGATCTTGGAGGTGGTGGTGTTCCCATGCGCCCGCTGCCCTTGTCCTTCTAGGTGGAAGAGGTTGCAGGGTTGGGAGGTGCTGCCGAAGAAGCCTTGGTGAGTTGCTGCAGTGCATCTTGTAGATGGTACACACTGCAGCCACGGTACGCCGGTGGTGGAGGGAGTGAATGTTTAAGGTGGTGGATGGGGTGCCAATCAAGCGGGCTGCTTTGTCCTGGATGGTGTCGAGCTTCTTGAGTGTTGTTGGAGCTGCACTCATCCAGGCAAGTGGAGAGTATTCCGTCACACGCCTTACTTGTGCCTTGTAGATGGTGGAAAGGCTTTGGGGAGTCAGGAGGTGAGACACTCGCCACAGAATACCGAGCCTCTGACCTGCTCTTGTTGCCACAGTATTTATGTGGCTGGTCCAGTTAAGTTTCTGGTCAATGGTCACCACCAGGATGTTGATGGTGGGGGATTCAGCGATGGTAATGCCGTTGAATGTCAAGGGGCGGCGGTTAGACTCTTGCTTGTTGGAGATAGTCATTGCCTGGCACTTGTGTGGCACGTAGGATGCAGCAGACCACCACAAATTGGGACACCCACTCCGATGAGTACTGGAGAGCTCCTCCCAAGCGGTCAAGGCAGCGGAGTTGTTGCTTGAGCACCCTGATGGTCTGCTCAATGAGGTTCCTTGTGGCAGCATGGCTGTCATTATATGATAGCTGGCCATGAGTGGTGGGGTTGCGGAGGGAAGCCATCAGCCAGGTGTAGAGCGGATAGCCCTTGTCGCCGAGCAGTCACGCTCAGGTTCGATGTGGTGGCTGGAAGATTTCTGGCACAGTGGATTGGCGCAGGATGAAGGCAGCATGACTGCTGCCAGGATAGCCAGGCATTCACCATCATGATGTGCTAGATGTGGTCGCACAACAACTGCACATTAAGCGAGCTGGGGTTACGATACATCTTAGCATTGATATGGGGCGCCCACAGCCATGTGTGTGCAGTCGATGGTGCCCTGCACCATGGGGAAGCCAAATACCCTGTCAAAGCCATTTGCGCACTCCTCATGCTTCTCTCTGTTTAGAGAGAAGACAATGAAGTCCCTTCTCCTAGAGTACAGAGCTTCTGTGACCTCCCAAGATGCAGCGATGGACATCAAACTGCAAGTTGTTTGCTATGTCACCTGTTCCAGCCTTGAAGGATCCGCTGGTGATAAAATTCAGGGGCACGGTGACCTTGAGGGCCACTGGCAGTGCCATCGTCGCCCTGCTCTGAGGCTGCAGGTCTGGTTCCAAGAGGTGGCAGAGTTCAGTGACCAATGTTTCATCTAATTTTCCTCCCAGGATAACTCTCAATGATCAAGTTATCAAGAGTCATAGGTGCTCTGCTGTGGTATTGGCTGTTACAAATAAAAAATGGGACCAAATCCAATTCTTCTGGGCTAATGGGAGAATTTGTCAATTTTAACAAAAAAGAGAGTTATTGGTGTTGAAAGTGCCAGGCTGCACCACACTTCAATAATGGAATGAAAGGGCTGCTTTGGGACCCAGTAGCTCTGCCTGGACCAGCTCCCGCTAAGCAACATAAACTCAGCTCCCACCCGCAGGATTGCAGCAGAATCACTCAGTAACACTCCACTCCCCTGAAGTTAGTGCAGAGAGAGTCATTCATAAGACTCAAGTCTGCATTTCTGCTGCTACCATCCAACTCCAACGACCGAAAGTATAGACCGAAATAAACTCACAACTCTATGTGATCGAGCTATTTTTACTTGGAACTGAAAATATTCAACAGGAAATGCCAACAAAATATTTCTCCCTTTCTACAATTATTTCTTAATACTTATAAAAGACCTGGCAGAAATCTTGAAAAGTAAGGCTTGTGAGGATGTGTGGGGGGAGAAAAGGCAGGTGTGAAGTGACTTTATTTATTGAAAGTTCTGGGTTCTCTCGGGTGTTCTGCAGGTCCTGAGAAACTTCTTTCAATGTGCTGTAGATGTGGGTAGTGGACTCCTCCCACTTATCCATCATCCCAGCCATATGCGTGGAAACCATGTGCAATGCCTGCACATGAGATCAATGCTCCCTAATCAATGCTCTATTGAAGAATGAGCCCGAGATTAGGCTCCTCAGTGGAGGAATGGCCCTCTTCCTCTCATCCACTTTCAGATCCTCATCTCATTAGTCTCAGTCGTGACAATCCATCTGACTGTCTAACTAGATCCTCGTGTGTGGGTATCTCTGGGAAGATGCCAGATTACAGTTAGAACAAGGTAGCAGCTATAGATCTAGAAGTGTCCAGTAATCATCGGAATGACTGGCAACTTCCTCCAAGGCAACCATTATAATGGAAAGACAAAAGAGCTTGCTTGCACACAGTGACATTTGCCCTTGAAGAACTAGAAGGTATGTGGGTTGCAGTACTTTAATAAAGCTCAAGAAGCTGAAACTACATACACTGAGCCTTACCCAACCTTTACCAACCTTTACCAACCTTCTCACCTCCAAACACACCCTCTCCTACAGGCTCTCCTGTACGTTTGCCTATTAAATCTAAAGCCTCCACTTCCTGCAGAGTCAGGGTTTTCAGTGATGGTGCCCTCCCACAGTTGTCCTAAGTCCTGTGCCCTTGGTTGTATGCCATTTTTTTCCTTTGGAAAGAGAAGAGACAATATTACAGGTCTGTGAGTGTCATGGAGACTTTCCCCGTATGAGGTCATGCATGCCATGACGATCAGAGGTGAAGATACCTTGTCCCTTTAAAAGAATTGTCCTTGAAGACTAATAGAAGTCCTTATAGCAGGCACAAAGAGTTGACAGAGTAGTTTTGAGTAAAGTAGGTGCTTGAGTGCTTGAAGAGGTTGCCCTTAACAGCAATGAGTTCCCATGACATCCAGGTGCTGAGAAAGAGGTAAAGAGGAGAGTGACCCTGTCTGAGTGAGCATTGGTCCTATAGAAAGTGAGTCTGGGGAATTAATAATGGGAAATAAGGAGATGGCAGTTGAATTGAACAGGTATTTTGCATCTGTCTTCACTATAGAGGATACAAGTAACATCCCAGAAATAGCTGTAAATCAGGAAATGGAAGGGAGGGAGGAACTCAAGAAAATTACAATCACCAGGGAAGTGGTACTGAGCGAATTGTTGGAGCAGCGGGCTGACAAGTCCCCAGTCCTGATGGACTTTATCCTAGGGTCTTAAAAGAAATGGCTAGTGAGATAGTTGATGCATTGGTTTTAATTTTCCAAAATTCCCTAGATTCAGGGAAGGTTCCATTAGATTGGAAAATAGTGAATGTAACTCCTTTATTCGAAAAGGGAGGGAGACAGAAAGCAGGAAACTACAGGCCAGTTAGCTTAACATCTGTCATAGGGAAGATGTTAGAAGCTATTATTAAAGACGTTATAGCAGGGCACTTAGAAAAGTTCAAGGTAATCAAGCAGAGTCAACATGGTTTTGTGAAAGGGAAATCATGTTTAACCAATTTATTGGAGTTCTTTGAGGAAGTAACATGTGCTGTGGATAAAGGGGAACCGGTGGATGTACTGTACGTAGATTTCCAGAAGACATTTGATAAGGTGCCACATCAAAAGTTATTGTGGAAAATAAAAGCTCATGGTGTAGGGAGTAACATATTGGCATGGCTAGAAGATTGGCTAGCTAACAGGAAACAGAGAGTAGGCATAAATGGGTCATTTTCTGGTTGGCAAGATGTAACGAGTGGTGTGCCACAGGGATCAGTGCTGGGGCCTCAACTTTTTACAATTTATATAAACAACTTGGATGAAGGGACCGAAGGTATGGTTGCTAAATTTGCTGATGACACAAAGATAGGTAGGAAAGTAAATTGTGAAGAGGACATAAGGAGGCTACAAAGGGATATAGATAGGTTAAGTGAGTGGGCAAAGATCTGGCAAATGGAGTATAATGTGGGAAAATGTGAAATTGTCTATTTTGGCAGGAAGAATAAAAAAGAAGCATATTATCTAAATGGTGAGAGATTGCAGAGCTCTGAGATGCAGAGGGATTTGGGTGTCCTAGTGCATGAATTGCAAAAGGTTAGTATGCAGGTACAGCAAGTAATTAGGAAAGCTAATAGAATGTTATTGTTTATTGCGAGGGGAATTGAATACAAAAGTAGGGAGGTTATGCTTCAGTTATACAGGGCACTGGTGAGACCACATCTGGAGTACTGTGTACAGTATTGGTCTCCTTATTTAGGGAAGGATGTAAATGCGTTGGAAGCAGTTCAGAGAAGGTTTACTAGACTAATACCTGGAATGGGCGGGTTGTCTTATGAGGAAAGGTTGGACAGGCTAGGCTTGTATCTGCTGGAGTTTAGAAGAGTAAGAGGTGACTTGATTGAAACATATAAGATCCTGAGGGGTCTTGATGGGGTGGATGTGGAAAGGATGTTTCCTCTTGTGGGAGAATCTAGAACTAGGGGTCACTGTTTAAAAATAAGGGGTCGCCCATTTAAGACAGAGATGAGGAGAAATTTTTCTCACAGAGGGTCGTGAGTCTTTGGAACTCTTCCTCAGAGGGCGGTGAAAGCAGAGTCTTGGAATATTTTTAAGCCAGAGTTAGATAGATTCTTGATAAGCAAGGGGGTGAAAAGTTATCGGGGGTAGGCGGGAATGTGGAGTAATCAGATCAGCCATGATCTTATTGAATAGCGGAGCAGGCTCGAGGGGCTGAGTGGCCTACTCCTGCTCTTAATTCATATGTTCATATGAGTGGTAGAGAATATACATTGGTACCAGAGCCTTGACTCACTTTGACTACCTTTCTGAGGTTATTGAAACTCTTTCTGTATTGTGTGGCAGTTCTTAGCATAGTGGAGATTGCACGGACACCTCCCTCCAGACAGCCTGCACCATTCTCCATACAGCCCCTCGAGCCTGCTCTGCCATTCAATAAGGCCATGGCTGATCTTCGACTTCAACTCCACTTTCCCGCCGATCGCCATTCCCCTAGAGTCCAAAAATCTATCTATCTCAGCTTTGTATATACTCAACGATTCAGCATCCACAGCCCTTTGTGGTAGAGAATTCCAAAGAGTCACAACCCTCTGAGTGATGAAATTCTTCCTCATCTCTGTCTTAAATGGCCTACCCCTTATCCTGAGACTATGCCCCCTAGTTCTAGACTCTCTAGCCAGGGGAAACAACCTCTCAGCATCTACCCTGTCAATCCCCCTCAGAATCTTGTATGTTTCAATGAAATCACCTCTCATTCTTCTAAACTCCAGAGAGTATAGGCCCAATCTACTCAATCTTTCCTCATAGGACAACCCTCTCACCCCAGGAATTAATCTAGTGAACCTTCGTTGCACTGCCTCTAAGGCAAGTATATCCTTCCTCAGATAAAGAGGCCAAAACTGTGCACAGTAAGGAAGAAAGCTGTAGACTGCAGGAAGATATCAATGACTGGTCAGGTGGGCAGAAAAGTGGCAAATGGAATTCAATCCGGAGAAGTGTGAGGGAATGCATTTGAGGAGGGCTAACAAGGCAAGGGAATACACTCTGAATGGTAGGATACTGAGAAGTGTAGAGGAACAAAGGGATCTTGGAGTGCATGTCCACAGATCCCTGAAGGTAGCAGGACAGGTAGATAAGGTGGTTAAGAAGGCATACGGAATACTTTCCTTTATTAGCCAAGGCATAGAATACAAGGGGGTAGAAGTTATGCTGCAGCTATACAAAACCCTGGTTAGATCACACCTGTAGTACTGTGAGCAGTTCTGGGCACCACATTTTAGGAAGGACATATTGGCCTTGGATGGAGTGCAGTGTAGGTTTACCAGAATGAGAATTAGGCTAAGTTACGAGGAGAGATTACACAAATTAGGGTTGTATTCCCTAGAATTTAGAAGGTTAAGGGGTGATCTGATCGGAGTTTTCAAGATCTCAAAGGGAACAGATAGGGTAGATAGAGAGAAACTATTTCCGCTGGTTGGGGATTCTAGGACTAGGTGGCATAGTCTAAAAATTAGAGCCAGACCTTTCAGGAGTGAAATTATGAAACACTTCTACACACAAAGGGTGGTAGAAGTTTGGAACTCTCTTCCGCAAACGGCAATTGATGCTAGATCAATTGTTAATTTTAAGTCGGAGATTGATAGCTTTTTGTTAACTAAAGATATTAAAGGGATATGGGCCAAAGGTTGGTATATGGAGTTAGGTCGCAGATCAGCCATGATCTCATTGAATGGTGGAACAGGCTCGAAGGGCTCAATGGCCTACTCCTGTTCCTATGTTCCTATGAGAGCAGGGAAGTTATGCTTGAACTGTATAAAAAAATAGTTGGGCCACAGCTAGAGTACTGCATACAGTTCTGGTCACCATATTACAGGAAAGATGTGATTGCACTAGAGAGGGTACAGAGGAGATTTATGAGGATGTTGCCAGGACTGGAGAATTTTAGCTATGAGGAAAGATTGGATAGGCTGGGGTTATCATCTTTGGAACAGAGGAGGCTGAGGGGAGACTTGATTGTGGTGTATAAAATTATGAGGGGCTTAGATAGAGTGGATAGGAAGGACCTATTTCCCTTAGCAGAGAGGTCAATAACCAGGGGGCATAGATTTAAAGTAATCAGTAGAAGGATTAGAGGGGAGTTGAGGAGAACTTTTCCACCCAGAGGGTGGTGGGGATCTGGAAGGGTGGTAGAGGCAGAAACCCTCAGTGCATTTAAGAAGTACTTGGATATGCACTTGAAATGACGTAACCTACAGGGCTACGGACTAAGAGCTGGAAAGTGGGATTAGGCTAGATAGCTCTTTTACGGCCAGCACAGACACAATGGGCCAAATGGTCTCCCTCTGTGCCATAAATTTCTATGATTCGATGATTCATAAAGCTACCATCGTACCTCATGCAACCCATTACTAGCAGAGAATTAAAACTCCCTCTGGGTGCTAGGTATTGAGTGCATCTCTCCACAAACCAGCTCAAATACTTTTAAAAGTGCCTGGTGCTGTGGCTCAATGAAAAAGTATTTTCTGGGATGTTGATTAGAGATACACAGAGGAGACCCTCGTGATAAGCCTTTCAGGATATACAAGTGACTTTAAGTGTGCAATAATGCCACCTGCCCATGTTGCAGGGTTAAACACTCATTGAGATCTGCTGAGGTCAATTACCAAACAACAATGAGAATATTTTTTTCAATTCAAGGGTATAATCAATTCATACATTGACAACTTACATTACACAGTTAGAATAATCAAATTCAATTCTCTCTTTGACCAGCCAGGTTCTCCCCCTATTCTCTTATCAGGGGTAGCTCTGTTCTTGCATTCAAATATTAGAATTAAAATCAGTTATACTGTATCTTGTCTGGTTTGATAGATAGCAGTGGATACAATATTGTGTTGTATACCTTTAGTTTGTCTGCTGTCCTCTTATGCCATCTAGGGGTTGAATATACTGCTGCACCACTGTGCTGAGCTATCAGACTGGATATTAGATACAAACAGACCCGTTTTGTTTTCTCTTCCAATTTCCCCCAAATTTTCTTCCCATATCTTTCTTCTGAAAGCAGTGACTCATGCTATTATACAGTTATACAAGCACTAGCAGCCTTCTAATACTTATCTAACTGGCTTTGTTCGCTTGTGAATATTGACACTGAGTATTAACTATGGGCCATCACAGCAATCATGTGCTTCATCTAACATCTACACAAGCACACTGTGGCAGGGTCTACTCAAAAGAGATCAGTAGTAGGAACCTTGATCACTTTCTTTTTCTTCTCTATCCTGGGACAGTAAGGCTAATTGTAACACTCTTCACCTGCCCAAGGTTGGTTAAATTGGCACAGACCAAGGTTCAAGCCTGGGGCCTTGCTGGTCTATATGGTTCAGCAACAAACCATGCAGTATAATTACCCATCTTGCCCATGGGATGGAGGGGGGAGGGGGTCTAGATTTTAGTGTAAGAATTTAATAGTCTCAACTCATTTTCTCCAATCAGATTTCCACTTTTTTTTCTTTTGCTGCACAAGATCCAGCAGCTAGCAGGACCCCTGTAAACTGCAGACAGTGTCAAGTGCACAGAAAACCATTGCTTCGGAAATATTCATGGAATCAACGAGTTTCCCCAACATGTAGCCGGAAGAGGCTCCCAAAGCTCCCCCTCACTGGAGAGGCATGGCACTTCACTATGTAGTTATTAGTAGCGTGCCATTTCCTTTATTTTCCAATTGTATTGTTCAATGTCGCAAAACCTTGGACCATCAGTTAACTTCTTTGTCAAGAGGGCAGCTTTTAGCTGTTGTGAGCAGGATGCTGGCCCTGAGATAGCAGGTCACTGCCAAGAAAGAGCGGCTGACAGCTTTTGTACTGTGAGCGATCCATTCAAGCACTCAGCCATACTCGAGGAGAATACTGGTGCTCGGGCAACAGCAATGATCTTGGAGAATAGTGCCAAAAACCACTAACTTCCCTTCAGAGGCTGGCAATAGGACTCTGTTTAAGCATGCATAGCTTCAGTGTTTCAGAGCACAGTTCTGATCCACAAGGAGGTTTCCAGTAAGCTTGAAAACTGTCGACTAATCTCACTGATATTAGCGCCTCTAAAGCAGTTCTTTGGGCTGTCACACACATCAAATGCTCTGGAAAACAATGGACCAATTAGAAAGGAGCGGACAGCATTTTGCTCTTGTAAGGAATGTGTAGGACAGAGTTGTGGCACTACATGAGCTTGCAGAACATCATAAGGCTCAGGGAAATCGCACTTACATTGTGTTCATTGATTTTTGTAAAGCTTTTCACCTAGCATCTCATATAGCCCTCAAGTTGAAGCTGAAAACATTGGCAGTACAAGGCCAAATCTGCCTGGGATTCCAGCTCCAAGATTTGTGTTACTGTCCATGGGAGATTCACTGAACCTATCGCTCTCAAAAGAAGAGTGACACAAGGTTGTCATCCTATTCAACGACTTCATCAATGATGTGGTGGATGGTATCACATGGGGCAGCCTCAGAGCATCTCTTTCAGGCTTATCTGAAAATATTGTGACACTCGTTTTCACAGATGAAATTGTGTTGTTGGCAGAATCACCCAAATTTCTGCAGAGGGTCTCCTGCTCATTCACCGTAACGTCAGCAGAAGAGCCACAGAAACGCCGGAAAGGTGACGTTTTGTGGACAAGCGGGAGAATCTCTTCAGAAATTCACCCCCCTAGTACCACCATCTTGAACAATGGGCTCACTAGTAGGACATGATGGTGGTGCCCCCAAATGCAGTATTATGGCCTTCCTATAGCTCAAGAGAGGACCTTGAAGGGTTTGATATACAAGGGGCACCTATCCTGATTGTTGATTCATATCAGTACTTGGAAGTCTTGGTGGCTGTGACTTCTGCTTGGACAGAGTCTTCAGGGGTTGCACCAAGAATGAGTGAAGGATGCTTTTGTCTTTCTCGTCTTTCTCCAACAACAGCAAAAACCTCAATACATGCTTCTGGCATATAACATGTGCATCTAAACAGTTCTTCTTTACAGTTCTGAACTCTTAGGCATGCAATGGAAGGGCTTCTTCTGGATCATGTGCAAGGTCTAGGACCAAGCTGTGAGATGGATTTATGGCAGAAAGAGAAGCAGCTTCAGGGAGGGAAAGCTCTCGACTACCTTGATCTGTCACTGAGTACTCTGAAGGGGAGTCAGCCTCACAAAAGGCACTCCATTTTGCTAAAGCTCCTCACATGAGAACCTGGATTAAGCAATTGGTGACAAATATGCCTGGTACAGGTCATTGCACTTGGTATGAAGTAGACTGCCCTATATAGGTCCTTCCTGCACACTGAAAGCAGGTGTCCATTATACAACCAAAGAGGAAACTCAGAAACTTGGGACGACAACTGGAGGTTGAGTAAAGAAAAGAAAGATCTTGCATTTATGTAGTGCTTTCACAACCTCAGGACGTCTCAAAGCACTTCACAGCCAATTAAGTATTTTTGAAGCGTAGTCACTGTTCTAATATGGGGAAACATGACAGCCACAGCAAGTCTCACAAACAGCAATGAAATAAATAACCAGATAATTTGTTTTAGTGATGTTGGTTACGGGATAAATATTGGCCAATATTTAGGGAGAACTCCCTTGCTCTTCTTCGAAAAGTGCCATGGAAGTTTAGGAACACACATTCAAATATCCAAGGATTATTGCCTACTATTATTGGATTATGGAAGCAAGTAGCTGCTGCCGAAACTCTGCACCTCCAACTGATGGAACCACTGTTCAGTGGGATATAGTGCATATCCATACTATGGTCAGCAGGATGATGGCAAAGTATTGATAGATCCTAGGATGAGTTGTGCTGCTCACCATGCTGCTTGTGTGAAGCTCTTGATAATTGCTGTCCACATAGTGAGGGCTAAAACTCACACTTGTCAGTTATCTGATGACCAATTAGTGACTATCCCCATTGGCAGGAATTAAGTGGATTGTTTTTGTGGAGGGCGGGGTGGGGGGGCGGTCAAGGTGGCTCCAAGATTATATAGCTCACAGAGGAAGCTCAGAACCAAGTCAACACCCCGCGATGGACTTGGTAATCAGACACCTCAACCAGCCGGGTCCATAGTACTCCAGAGCATTCTTAATAATTGACCAGGCAGCAATGTTCCCTTTAATTTTTTTTGTACTGAGCGGGCCACGAACTCCTTTTTGTCCATGGGCAAATTTTACAACAGCAACATCAACCAGTTAAAAACAGATATACAGTAATGCCAAATTGTCACCCCATCGTCTCAAATCATGATACAATCAGACAGACTCTTAAAAATCATGAAATCAGTTGCTCTTTTTTGGATAATAAACCTCATTACTGGCTTTATTTAATCTCTAACATGTCACAGCTCTTACAAAAACGATATTACACGTGTTAGAATTTGCTCTGTGTC
This sequence comes from Squalus acanthias, assembly GCA_030390025.1. Classification (NCBI taxonomy): domain Eukaryota; kingdom Metazoa; phylum Chordata; class Chondrichthyes; order Squaliformes; family Squalidae; genus Squalus; species Squalus acanthias. The sequence goes on from CM059432.1 coordinate 104,681,532, forward strand.
AATCTGTCAGGTGTCCCATCAAAGTTAATCATAACATCTATGGGTTATTGTTTAATTAGGATTGTTGTCTTAAATCAGTGTTCTGTTAGTCACTTGAGTAGTAACAAATTCAGTCTTCTGGTTATAATCATTTTATTCTTTAACTTCAACGTAAAAAGCAATTTACAAGCAGAGTATAGTCACAGATAGAACACGTGACCCTAGGCATGGGACTTTTTGTGCTGCTTGAACAAAGGAAAAAGCTTATATTTATACACTGTTTTTATCAAACTGGAGCTGGCGTGGCCTAATATGCTAGTCTCTGGCTACTGCATAGTCCAGAGACACAAGTCTACATTTCTTTCAACATACTTCAACGTTAGATGCACATAAAAACATCATGGCCTTGCTGTGGTAAGCATAACCCTTCTAGTCTCTAGATATTCTTATCATAACATTTCTAATCTAAACATTCTATTATTGAAATATCCAGGGCCGGTTGGTTGCAAACACCGGCTGTTGCTAAGTGAAATCTGTGTGTGTGTGTCTCTCTCTCTCTCTAATGATAACAACCATATTTTTCCCTATATTGAATGAACTAAACATGAACACTTTTCAGAAGCTGAATTAACCGAGTTCCATATGCCAACATGTCCTACTTTTTTTTTCCCTGATGGGTTAAGTTACCTCTTAGCAAAGTGTTTTATATCCTTCTTTGCCTTTAATAATCCTGGCTTCCTCTTAGTGCCCTTGCTATCTCCTTACTTTTCCTTATATTTTCTATGTCCCCCATCACTTTCCTCACAGGCTGTTGTCGGGAGCGGAGAGAGCAGCAGCACAGTGAGTAGTTAAACTCACTTTCGCGGGCTTTTTTTGCAGAGGCCAGTGTCGGGAGCGGAGAGAGCAGCAGCACAGTGAGTAGTTAAACTCACTTTCGCGGGCTTTTTTTGCAGAGGCCAGTGTCGGGAGCGGAGAGAGCAGCAGCACAGTGAGTAGTTAAACTCACTTTCGCGGGCTTTTCTTTCACAGGCTGTTGTCGGGAGCGGAGAGAGCAGCAGCACAGTGAGTAGTTAAACTCACTTTCGCGGGCTTTTTTTGCAGAGGCCAGTGTCGGGAGCGGAGAGAGCAGCAGCACAGTGAGTAGTTAAACTCACTTTCGCGGGCTTTTTTTGCAGAGGCCAGTGTCGGGAGCGGAGAGAGCAGCAGCACAGTGAGTAGTTAAACTCACTTTCGCGGGCTTTTTTTGCAGAGGCCAGTGTCGGGAGCGGAGAGAGCAGCAGCACAGTGAGTAGTTAAACTCACTTTCGCGGGCTTTTTTTGCAGAGGCCAGTGTCGGGAGCGGAGAGAGCAGCAGCACAGTGAGTAGTTAAACTCACTTTCGCGGGCTTTTCTTTCACAGGCTGTTGTCGGGAGCGGAGAGAGCAGCAGCACAGTGAGTAGTTAAACTCACTTTCGCGGGCTTTGTTTGCAGAGGCCAGTGTCGGGAGCGGAGAGAGCAGCAGCACAGTGAGTAGTTAAACTCACTTTCGCGGGCTTTTCTTTCACAGGCTGTTGTCGGGAGAGACGAGACCGGAAGCGGACCAGGTGGGAAGCACCCAGGTGAGCGGCATTTAAGGAGGGTGGTGGCTTAAACCCGAGTTCCTACAGAGTAGGAACCCCCACCCGCCCTCCTCCTCTAACCTACTAGTCTTTTAGCAGTCTAAAAACAGAGGTCACACATTTTTTGGTCTCAGTTTCTTTTCAGCAGGGCAGGAACCGGGAGGAGCGGGAAGCCGGCGTAGGACCAAGGGGACACAAGACCGGGAAGTCAGCGAAAGACCAGGCAGGTAAGACTAACTGGTAAGTACTTTCCTCAAACCTTCCTAGAAAGTAAAACTAAAACTAGTGGGATTTGGTTAGTTAAAAAGGAATAAGAGGAGTACAGTATACATTGGTCTAAGTAAGCTTCGGGAAAACAAAAGTCAATAAATAAACTAAAACTAGAAAATTAAAAAGTAATATAAGGGTTAAGTCATGGCAGTAGAGCTCGGACCTGTGTCATGCTCCTCCTGTAACATGTGGGAAATCAGGGACGCTTCCTGTGTCCCTGACAACCATGTGTGCGGGAAGTGTGTCCAGCTGCAGCTCATGTGGGACCGCATGACGGCCCTTGAGCTGCGGATGGACTCACTTTGGAGCATCCACGATTCTGAGAGGGTTGTGGATAGCACATTTAGTGAGTTGGTCACACCGCAGGTTAAGGCCAGCGTAGATAGTACATGGGTGACCAAAAGGCAGAGCAAGGGCAGGAAGGTAGTGCAGAAATCCCCTGGGGTTGTCTCCCTTAGCAACAGGTTCACCGCCTTAGGTGCTGTTGTCGGGGGGGATGACTCATCGGGGAAGGCACCAGCAGCCAGGCTCATGGCACCATGACTGGCTCTGTTGCAAAGAAGGGAGGGAAAAAGAGTGGCAGGGCTATAGTAATAGGGGATTCGATTGTAAGGGGAATAGATAGGGGTTTCTGTGGTCGCGACCGAGACTCCAGGATGGTATGTTGCCTCCCTGGTGCAAGGGTCAAGGATGTCTCGACGCGGGTGCAGAACATTCTGGAGGGGGAGGGGGAACAGCCAGTTGTCGTGATACATGTTGGTACCAACGACGTAGCTAAAAAAAGGGAAGAGGTCCTACAAGTAGAATTTAGGGAGTTAGGAGCCAAGCTAAAAAGTAGGACCTCGAAGGTAGTAATCTCTGGATTACTACCAGTGCCACGTGCTAGTAAGAGTACAGAGAACAGGATAGTTAGGCTAAATACGTGGCTTGAGCAGTGGTGTAAGAGGGAGGGTTTTAAATTTTTGAGGCATTGGAACCAGTTTTGTGGTAGGTGTGACCTATACAAAAGGGACGGTCTACACCTGTGCAAAGATGGAACTGATGTTCTCGGGGTAATTTTTGATAAAGCAGTTCGGGAGCATTTAAACTAGTATGGCAGGGGGCTAGAAACCTATGTAGTGAAATAGAGGAAAGTGAAAGGCAGACAGAAATAAATGGTAAAAGGGCGAGGAACAAAAAACAAAGGGCCAAACTAATTCATAAAAAATGTGAGCATAAAAAAAGCCTGAGGGTTTTATACCTTAATGCGAGAAGCATCAGGAACAAGGTAGATGAATTAGCTGTGGAAATAGAGGTTAATAATTATGATCTAATTGGGATTACGGAAACATGGTTGCAGGGTGAGCAGGGCTGGGAGCTTAACATACAGGGGTATTCAGTATTTAGGAAGGATCGACAAAAAAGAAAGGGAGGAGGGGTAGCATTGCTGGTAAAAGAGGGGATAAATGCAATTGAAAGGAAGGATATTAACTCAGTTAATACAGAATCTATATGGGTGGAGCTAAGAAATAGCGAGGGGCGAAAAACATTAATAGGAGTGGTATATAGGCCTCCAAATAGTAAAATAGAGGTTGGGGAGGGCATCACGAGGGAAATTAGAGAAGCGTGCAATAAGAGCACAGCTGTCATCATAGGTGACTTTAACTTACATATAGATTGGAATAGCCTAATCAGTAAAAATAATGAGGAGGAGGAATTCCTTGAGTGTTTAAGGGATGGTTATCTGGATCAATATGTCGAGGAACCAACTCGGGAACAGGCTATATTGGACTGGGTACTGTGCAATGAGAAGGGACTAATTAGTAATCTTGTTGTACGGGGACCCTTGGGTCAGAGCGATCATAACATGATCGATTTCTCACTCGAAATGGAGAGCGAAGAAATTGACTCAGAGACTAAGGTCCTGAATTTAAACAAGGGGAATTATGATGCCATTAGACGGGAACTGAGTAGGTCTGATTGGACAACATTCCTGGGAGGACTGGAGGTAGATAAACAATGGCAAGCATTTAAAGATAGAATGACAAAATTGCAAAAATTGTTTATACCAATCTGGCATAAAAGGAAATCTAAAAAGGTGACTCAACCGTGGATAACAGGGGAAATTAGAGACAGCATAAAATCCAACGATAGGGCGTATAAAATAGCCAAAAAAGCGCCAGAGCGGAAGATTGGGAACAGTTTAAGATAGAGCAAAGGAGGACAAAGGGCTTAATCAAGAGGGGCAAAATAGCTTACGAAAGCAAGCTGGCGGAAAATATAAAAACTAACTCCAAAAGCTTTTATAAGTATATCAAGAGGAAAAGACTGGTGAAAACCAAAGTTGGCCCATTGCAGTCAGATACGGGGGAATATATAACGGGAAATAAGGAAATGGCAGACCAACTAAATGCATACTTTGGGTCAGTCTTTACGAAGGAAGACACAAAAAACCTCCCTGGGATATCGGGAAAAATAGGGACATTGGCAAAGGAGGAACTGACGCAAATCAATATCTCTAAGGATATGGTGTTAAGGAAGCTAAAGGGATTGAAGGCGGACAAATCCCCAGGGCCTGATAACATGCATCCTAGGGTACTGAAGGAGGTGGCCCTAGAGATAGCGGATGCACTAAGTATGATTTTTCAGAATTCATTAGACTCGGGAACAGTGCCCATGGATTGGAGGGTAGCTAACGTTACCCCACTATTCAAAAAGGGGGGTAGGGAAAAAGCAGGTAATTACAGACCTGTAAGCCTTACATCAGTTGTGGGCAAAATGCTGGAGTCCATCATTAAGGATGAAATAGCGGAGCACTTAGCAAATGGGGACAGGATAGGACAGAGTCAACATGGATTTACAAAGGGTAAATCGTGCTTGACTAATCTATTGGAATTTTTTGAGGGAGTAACTGGTAAAATAGATGGGGGAGAGCCAGTAGATGTGGTGTACCTGGACTTCCAAAAGGCCTTCGATAAGGTCCCACATAAAAGATTAGCAGGGAAAATTGAAGCTCATGGGATAAAGGGGAAAGTATTGACGTGGATAGAGAACTGGCTGTCAGATAGAAAACAGAGAGTTGGAATAAACGGCTCATTTTCTGAATGGCAGGCAGTAACAAGTGGGGTACCACAGGGATCTGTCCTGGGTCCCCAGCTGTTCACAATTTACATTAATGACCTGGATCAGGGAGTCGGATGCAGCATTTCCAAATTTGCAGACGACACTAAACTAGGAGGGGGGGTGGGCTCAGAGGAGGAGACCAGGAAGCTCCAGAGCGATTTGGACAGACTGGGTGATTGGGCGGATAAATGGCAGATGCACTATAATGTGGACAAGTGCGAAGTTATCCACCTTGGGTGCAGGAACGGGAGGGCAAATTATTATTTAAATGGCAATAAATTGGGAGAGGGGGAAGTACAGAGAGACCTGGGTGTTCTTGTACACCAGTCACTGAAGGCGAGCATGCAGGTGCAACAGGCGGTCAAGAAGGCAAACGGTATGCTGGCCTTCATAGCAAAAGGGTTGGAATACAGGAACAGGGATACCTTGCTGCAGCTGTACAGGGCACTGGTGAGACCACACCTCGAGTACTGTGTACAGTTTTGGTCGCCTCATCTGAGGAAAGATGTTCTTGCCATGGAGGGGGTGCAGCGGCGATTCACCAGGCTGATACCAGGAATGGCGGGATTGACCTATGAGGAGAGACTATGTAGTTTAGGGATGTACACACTGGAGTTTAGAAAATTGAGAGGGGACCTCATAGAAGTGTATAAAATTCTGACAGGTCTAGACAGACTAGATGCAGAAGGAATGTTTCCCTTGGCGGGTGAGAACAGAACTAGAGGACATAATTTAAGGATAAGGGCTAAACCATTTAGGACAGAAATGAGGGGGAATTTCTTCACTCAGAGGGTGGTGAACCTGTGGAACTCATTGCCACAGAGGGCAGTGTACGCCAGCTCATTAAATATATTTAAGAGGGAATTAGATATATTTCTACAGGCAAAAGGGGTTAAGGGTTACGGAGAGAAGGCGGGGACGGGATACTGAATTGGAGGATCAGCCATGATCTCATTAAATGGCGGAGCAGGCTCGAAGGGCCGGATGGCCTACTCCTGCTCCTATCTTCTATGTATCTATGTATCTATGTATAATGCAATGGCCAGGATCCTTAGGGGTAAAAATTCAGTTGGTTGCGCCTCCCGTTAGCGCCTTAAGAGGGCGCTAATGGGGCGCAAAGCCGCTAACGCCCGGGCGCAGCGATGTTTGCGCCGCTCGGGAACTTAACTAGAGATTGTGCGGCGGCGCTAAACTTTACCGCTGCGACCACCTGCGCGCGCAGATTGTGACGTCATTCCATGGTGCAACGCCCTTGTGGCGCCCCGGAGCGGAAATTGAGTGGCGCCCCCTGCCTTACCGCCTGGCGCATCCAACGACCAGAAGACTGGAACGCTATCAATCGCTGGGGGGGGCGCTATTTAAAGGGGGCCTCTTCCTGTCTTTTATTGTTGGTGGCATTTTTGAACTACGCATTCTGAGAGAGAGAGGGAGAGACTTCTGGAGAGATTCAACGTTGTGTGAAGGAGTTTTGGGTACTGAGCAGCACTTTGCAGGTTCATTTTGATTTGCCATTCCTTGTATCGATTTAGCAGAGACTGTGGGAGCTGCACTCTGAGCTCTTTGCCTGGTACTCTCCATTGTTCTTTCCAGCACGTTTGATGTGCAAGTCTCTCCAGGCCGAGATTCAAGGCTGCAATGAACAGGTTGTGGATGGAAAGCAAGATTAACCATCCCCTTTAAGAACTGGCCCGTGCCATTGTGTGTGTGTTCCATTGCTGACTGACATTACATGAGCTTCGCCAGCGCTCTGAGTTAGCGCCTCACTGCTCGGCCTTTGCGCCTTAAGACAGGTGTGCAGCGCCTGCTTTAGCGCTCCACTCACCTCCCGGGGCGGTAAAAGTGAAGTTTCCAGTCAGTGCCGATAATTAGCGGCAGGCGCTAATATTTGCGTCCAGACGATATTTGCGCCCCAAATGGGGCGCGACCTAATTTCTACCCCTTAATGTTATTATCTGGGCTATCACCAATCCCAACTAAAATAATCTAACCCATGGGTGTAACTCCACACCATTCATGATTTCCTAGTTTCTTAATTGCCTGTTCTATTTGTTTATGATTTTGCAGCATATGCGAGGTTCTCGTTCTGTAGATTATGGATTTCAAACTGAGGGATAGAGGGGGTATATAATGTCAATTGTGTGAGGTTGCTTTAATCATCCCATTCTCTAAAACCTTCTCACTTGTAGGTGGGTCACATTATGATGGTGTACCAGCACCAATGTTTTATCGATTTGGGTTTTTCCCAGCTGGAAACACACAGAATGAATGTATGGGCCGTCTTGCTAATCCAACAGTCATAAAAGCAGCTGTGGTGGTCACACAGTATCTTTCCTTGCCTTTGTAGGCTATATTAGTCCATCCCTCTTCCCAGAGTCTTTGACTCATCTTACAATTGGGTGATTTCTCATCAATTATGAAGCCGCAGGCTGGAGTGGTATGTTTTCATACCACATTACACCTACAAACTCAAGTGGACCCGTTAGGGTACAGCACTCTATGTCCGGTGCTATCCAAGTTCCAGCGTTCTTTATCAGATGGCTTGGGTATTCTTCATATTGTTTATGTATTGGGCCTATTCCAAAGTCTTTACTCACTTCGATAGACTCTACTGGGTACACTTCCCAAGGTTGACTCCCATTCTTTGCTAACAATAGTGCCAGTACCAGCGGTAGGATTTCCTCATCCCCGCCCTCACTTCAGAGGGCCAAAAATGCCATTCCCATCTGGCGCATCATATTATAGTCTATATCGTGGTTTCTTTGAACCATTTTCTACCCTACGTAAACTTTAGGTGATCCAAAACTCGGCTGCCCGAGTCCTAACTCGCACCAAGTCCCGTTCGCCCATCACCCCATCTGCTCGCTGACCTACATTGGCTCTCGGTTAAGCAACACCTCGATTTCAAAATTCTCATCCTTGTTTTCAAATCCCTCCATGGCCTCGCCCCTTCCTATCTCTGTAATCTCCTTCAGCCCCACAACCCCCCCAAGATATCTGCGCTCCTCTAATTCTGCCCTCTTGAGCATCCCTGATTATAATCGCTCAATCATTGGTGGCCGTGCCTTCGGTTACCTAGGCCCTAAGCTCTGGAATTCCCTGACTAAACCTCTCCGCCTCGCTACCTCTCTTTCCTACTTTAAGACGCTCCTTAAAACCTATCTCTTTGACCAAGCTTTTGGTCACCTGCCCTAATTTATCCTTATGTGGCTCGGTGTCAAATTTTTTGTCTTTTAATACCCCTGTGAAGCGCCTTGGGATGTTTTACTATGTTAAAGGCGCTATATAAATACAAGCTGTTGTTGTTGTTGTTTTCTCAGTTGTTCTTCTTGAATTAACAAAGGGATTTGATTACCCTCTAGGTTGTCCAGTCCCTTCTGTACCACATTCATCACAAATGTTGCATAGAGGCGACACACAATACCTCTAGTAAGGTCTTGATTCTGGTTAGCCTCATTGTTTGCCAATAATTATTTTAATTGCCACTTCATTACCTCATCGTGTTCCCACATACTTTCTATATCTATTCTGTTTACTCCTGCTAACCTTGCCGTGGTTCCTATTCCTAGCCATTCTGTCAGCCCTCTCTTTCTTTGCGATTTAAACTGATTCTCCTTATGTTCCCCATCTTCCTCAGCCCTTGGCTCCTGTTTTCTATTCTTTACTAACACACCCTTTACTAATTCTCCTACCATTTTGTCTATTAATTGTGAATAACTCCCTTCTCGATGACAGATTCAAGCTCATGTTTAACACAACCGGTACAATTTCAAAACGCACATCGAAGCTAAATTAACCGAGTTCCATATGTCAACATGGATATGCTAATATTGGAGATTAGTCGGAACATAGAAACATAGAAACATAGAAACTAGGAGCAGGAGTAGGCCATTCGGCCCGTCGAGCCTGCTCCACCATTCAATACGATCATGGCTGATCATCCAAATCCAGTACCCTGTCCCTGCTTTCTCACACAGAATCCCCATCGAGCCTGCACCGACACATATCCCACCCTATCCCCGTAACCCCACATATTTAATTCCCCCTAACATATCCCATCCTATCCCCGTAACCCCACATATTTAATCCCCCCCTAACACTAAGGGTCAATTTATCATAGCCAAATCAACCTAACCCGCACATTTTTGGACTGTGGGAGGAAACCGGAGCACCCGGAGAAAACCCACGCAGACACGGGGAGAATGTGCAAACTCCACACAGACAGTCACCCGGGGCCAGATTCGAACCCGGGTCCCTGGCGCTGTGAGGCACCAGTGCTAACCACTATGCCACCGTGTTGAACAATAGGTATGATGCGGAGATGCTGGTGTTGGACTGGGGTGGACAAAAGTGAGAAGTCGCACAACACCAGGTTATAGTCCAACAGCTTTTGGATTTGAAATCACAAGCTTTTGGAGCGCTGCTCCTTCGTCAGGAACAATAGGTGAGTAAAAGAAGCAGATGAGTCAGTAACATCTCATGTGAGGTGTTAATAGCAGTTTGGCCAGAACAACAGAGGCAATTATGCTTTCTGCGCATCATGTGATATGACTCACCTTAAAGCCCAACACCTACGGAAGCCAAGCTTGATCACCTTGTGTCGACCTCTCTCTTGTCCTCTGAGAACATCCTGAAAACCCACCTCTTTGACCAAGCCTTTGATCACAGAATCATAGAAATTTACAGCACAGAAGGAGGCCATTCAGCCCATCTTGTCCGTGCCAGCTGACAAAGAGCTATCCACCCTAATCCCACTTTCCAGCACTTGGTCCATAGCCTTGTAGGTTATGCCACTTCAAGTGCATATCCAAGTACTTTTTAAATGTGATGAGGGTCCCTGCCTCTACCACCCTTTCAGGCAGTGAGTTCCAGACCCCCACCACCCTCTGGGTGAAACAATTTCTCCTCAAATCCCCTCTAAACCTCCGACCAATTACTTTAAATCTATGCCCCCTGGTTATTGACCCTTCTGCTAAGGGAAATAGGTCCTTCCTATCCACTCTATCTAGGCCCCTCATAATTTTATACACCTCAATTAAGTCTCACCTCAGCCTCTTCTGTTCCAAAGAAAACAACCCCAGCCTATCCAATCTTTCCTCATAGCTAAAATTCCCCAGCCCAGGCAACATCCTCGTAAATCTGCTCTGCACCCCCTTCTAGTGCAATCACATCCTTCCTGTAATGTGGTGACCAGAACTGCACGCAGTATTCTAGCTGCGACCTAACTAGTGTTTTATACAGTTCAAGCATAACCTCTCTGCTCTTATATTCTATGCCTTGGCTAATAAAGGCAAGTATCCCGTATGCCTTCTTAACCACGTTATCTACCTGTCCTGCTACCTTCAGGGATCTGTGGACATGCACTCCAAGATCCCTCTGATCTTCTGCACTTCTCAGTGTCCTACAATTTATCGTGTATTCCCTTGCCTTGTTAGCCCTCCCCAAATGCATTACCTCACACTTCTCCAGATTGATTCCATTTGCCACTGTTCTGCCCAGCTGACCAGTCCACTGATATCTTCCTGCAGTCTGCAGCTTTCTTCTTCATTATCAACCATATGGCCAATTTTTGTATCATCTGCAAACTTCTTAATCATACTTCCTACATTCAAGTCCAAATCATTGATATATACCACAAAAAGCAAAAGACCCACTACTGAGCCTTACGGAACCCCACTGGAAACAGCCTTCCAGTCACAAAAACACCCTTCGACCATTACCCTTTGTTTCCTGCCTCTGAGCCAATTTTCTTAATATCCCCTTCTTTGACTCTGTGTACATTTGCACCTGATCAGTGATCACGCCTCTGTGAAGCGCCTTGGGGTATTTTTCCATGTTAATGGTGCTATACAAATGCAAGTTATTCTGAATAAATGGTACTACGTAGCATTCGCAACAAGGTGGATGAATTAATGGCACTAATAGAAGTAAATGGGTATGATGTAATTGCCATTACAGAGACATGGTTGCAGGGTAACCAAAGCTGGGAACTGAATGTTCCACGGTACTCAACATTTAGGAAGGACAGACAAAAAGGAAAAGGAGGTGGCGTAGCGCTGTTAGTAAGGGATGAGATCGGTACGGTAGAGATAAAAGATCTTGGCTCGGCAGATCGTGATGTAGAACTGGAATCAGTTTGGGTGGAGCTAAGAAACAGCAAAGGGCGGAAAACATTGGTGGGAGTTGTGTATAGGCCACCAAACAGTAGTGGTAATGTAGGGCACAGTATCAATCAAGAAATTAGAAGTGCATGTAACAAGGGCAATACGGTAATCATGGGGGACTTTAATCTACATATTGACTGGGCAAATCAAATTACCACTAATGGTGTGGAGGACGAATTCTTGGAATGCATGCGAGATGGTTTCCTGGATCAGTATGTGGAGGAACCAACCAGGAAACAGGCTATTCTGGATCTGGTACTGTGTAATGAGAAAGGGCTAATCAATAATCTTGTGGTAAAGGGGCCTTTAGGGACAAGTGACCTTAATATGATTGAATTTTACATTAAGTTTGAGAGTGATGTAGTCCAATCTGAAACTAAGGTCTTCAATCTAAACAGAGGAAACTACAAGGGTATGAGGGACAAGTTGGCCATGGTAGATTGGGAGACTACACGAAAAGGTATGAAGGTGGACATACAATGGCTAACATTCAAGGAAATAATGCATAATTTGCAACAAACATATATTCCTCTAGGGCATAAAAACCGAAAAGGAAAAGTGATCCAACCATGGCTAACAAAAGAAATTAAAGCTAGTATTAAGTCAAAGGAGGAAGCTTATAAAGTTGCCAGAAAAAGCGTTCAGCCTGAAGATTGGGATCTTTTTAGAAATCAGCAAAGGGGAACCAAGAAATTGATAAAGAAAGGGAAAATGGAATATGAGCACAAACTAGCGAAAAATATAAAAATGGATTGTAAAAGCTTCTATAGGTATGTGAAAAGGAAAAGACTGGCAAAGGTAAATGTAGGTCCTTTACAGTCAGAGACGGGAGAATTTATAATGGGGAATGAGGAAATGGCCGAGAAATTAAATAAATCAAGACTTTGTTTCTGTCTTCACGGAGGAAGACACAAAAAACCTCCCAGAAATACGAGAAAACCAAGGGTGTGGCGAGAATGAGGAACTTAAAGAAATTATTATTAGTAAAAAAACAGTACTAGCAAAATTAATGGGACTAAAAGTCGATAAATCCCAAGGACCGGATGACCTACATCCTAGGGTTTTGAAAGAGGTGGCCATTGGGATAGTGGACACATTGGTTGTCATCTTCCAAAATTCTATAGATTCTGGAACGGTTCCTGCAGATTGGAGGATAGCAAATGTAACCCCACTATTTAAGAAAGGAGGGAGAGAGAAAACAGGGAACTACAGACCTGTTAGCCTCACATCAGTAGTTTGGAAAATGCTGGAATCTATTATAAAGGATGCATTAACTGGGCACTTAGAAACTAATAGTAAGATTGGGCAGAGTCAACATGGATTTATGAAAGGGAAATCCTGTTTGACAAACCTATTGGGAGTTCTTTGAGGATGTAACTAGTGGAGTAGACAAAGGGGAACCGGTAGATGTGGTGTATCTGGATTTTCAGAAGGCCTTCGATAAGGTCCCACACAAGAGGTTGGTGAACAAAATTAGGGCACATGGAATTGGGGGTAATATACTAGCATGGAGTGAGAATTGGTTAACAGACAGAAAACAAAAAGTAGGGATAAACGGGTCTTTTTCAGGATGGCAGGCTGTGACTAGTGGGGTACCGCAAGGATTGGTGCTTGGGCCCCAGCTATTCACAATCTATATCAATGATTTGGATGAGGGGACTAAATGTAACATTTCCAAATTTGCTAGGTGGCAGTGTCAGTTGTGAAGAGGATGTGAAGAGGCTTCAAGGGGATCTCGACAGGCTCAGTGAGTGGGTGAGAACATGGCAGATGGAATAAAATGTGGATAAATGTGAAGTTATCCACTTTGGTAGAAAAAACAGAAAGGCAGAGTATTTCCTAAATTGTGAAAGATTAGGGAATGCAAATGCTCAAAGGGACCTGGGTGTCCTTGTACATGAGTCACTGAAAGTGAATGTGCAGGTGCAGCAAGCCATTAGGAAGGCAAATGGTATGCTGGCCTTCATTACAAGAGGATTTGAGTACAGGAGTAAAGAAGTCTTACTCCAATTATATAGGGCCTTGGTGAGACCACACCTGGAGTACTGTGTACAATTTTGGTCTCCTTACCTAAGGAAGGATATACTTGCCATAGAGGGCAACAAAGGCTCACGAGATTGATTCCTGGGATGGCGGGACTGTCGTATGAGAAGAGATTGAGTAAACTAGGCCTGTATTCTCTTGAATTCAGAAGAATGAGAGGGGATCTCATTGAAGCATAAAAAATTATTACGGTGCTTGATAGGGTGGATGCTGGGAGAATGTTTCCTTTGGCTGGGGAGTCTAGAACCAGGGGTCACAGCCTCAGGATAAAGGGTAGGCCATTCAGGACTGAGATGAGAAGAAATTTCTTCACACAGAGGGTGGTGAATCTTCACACAGAGGGCTGTGGAGGCTCAGTCATTGGGTATATTCAAAACAGAAGTTAATAGATTTCTGACTAGTAGGGCATCAAGGGATATGGCGATAGGGCCGGTGAATGGAGTTGAGGCAGAAGATCAGCCATGATCTCATTGAATGGCGGTGCAGGCTCAAAGGGCCGAATCACCTACTGCTGCTCCTATTTCTTATGTTCTTATGTTCTAATTCCAAACAGTTATACGGTAAATAGCCCTTCCCCTGCTGAACAAACCATATCTGCAAGCCGCACCCCTCATACACACACACATACACTCTCACTCATGCACCACACAGACACACAGATACACACTCACTCACAGATACTCACTCACTCACACAAACACACACACACACATACACTCACTCACAGACACACAGACACCACACAACACAGATGCACCACACAACACAGACACTCCACACACACTGTTCACTCCTTGACCTCTTGAGCTCTTGTGAACATATTGCCACTTTTATAAGGTCCATTAGAGAGGAAGACAGGACTGGGCAGAGGAGCGTGCTAGAGAATAACTTCCATTCCTAAGTACCCCCTTTAAACTTCGCCTCCTTCTTAAGTTTGGGCCAAAGTCTCTCTCAGAGGGCAGTCGTTTCTCATACAGAAAAAGCAAATCCTCACATCGTACTGCCTGGAAAGACCATAATGCTCATCGACTCTCGGCAGGCACAATAATCACAAGCCCCGCTCGCAACATCTGCTGCCAACTCCCATCTGAGCTAAGCTGAGGCCAGATAATCTCCAGATGAAGGGGCTGCCATAGAAACCTTGCTGTGGTTGGTGTAACACATCAAGCGGCAGGGGGTACAAGTGGCTCTGAGCCTGGCAGCCCAGTGCGCTGAGGTACATAGCAGACAACGGGCAGTCAACGAAAGACACTTTTAACTAGTGCCTCGCTCGCCAGGCACAAATCTGAAATCCCCTTTTACTGGGAAATACCGTTCAACACAAACAATTCTTTTTAAAACAGAAGTTTTGAATCAAACTCTAACAGCACAGCCAAACCCAGAACATGGCCCATGGGGAGACATCTCCCGATGGCCAGGAGCAAGGGAAGGAACAAGGAGAGAGATGAAGGAACAAAGAGGTAGAAAGGGAACAAGAGGGAGAAAATTAAGGAATGAAGAGAAGGAGAAAGGAAGGATGGAACTTCTGTTCAAATCGATCTATCAGAGAAATCAATCCTGTGGGTCTGGTTGGTTTTCCTTTAAAGCTGCTGGGTACAGAGCTGTGAACTTGCGTCAATGAAATAAAGTGAAACTCCCTGGAAAAGTTTTTTAATTCTTCTTTGAATCATGATCGCAGATGGATTGCTGGATTGTGTCGCCACTCTCCTGAGGAGGAGAGGTAACAAAATCTGCAAAAGAACTCGAGTGACTCCACTCTCCCATCACTCTGCGCTCATTTAAAAAAAAATCCAACAGGAACAGTGAACGACGCCTGGACTCACCGCTTTACAGAGTTACATATTACATAGAATTTACAGCACAGAAACAGGCCATTCGGCCCAGCTTGTCCATGCCGGTGTTTATGCTCCACACGAGCCTCCTCCGACTCTCCTCCATCTAACCCTATCAACATATCCTTTACCACTAGATATTAACCAGGGGCTGTGATTTTTCTGAAGTTTCTTCTCACCAGCGGAACCTTTGTATTCATGGGTCGCTGAAATCAGGCATGGTTCAGACTGTGGCCAATTGGAGCTTGTGGGCAGGTGAAAATTAGGCCATGCCACAGCCGTACATGAGCTTTAAATCTCTCAAATTTGGGCAAGGCTCTGCCTACAGTGCATAACTAGCTGATAAAGAAAGTGCATGGAGAGTCCCAGGACCTGGCTCGATCTAGGAGGCTTCTTAAATGGAAGGCAATTTGTGGGGGATTTTTGCATTTCAAATTACACTTTGCTGCATTTTACTCAGTGCAGTAGTTGGTTTTGCCGGATATTCCACTTTTATATTTTCTTTCATTATTCTTTTGGGGGTTCCGAATGGGTTATATCATTTACAATCGATGATGAAGTCCAACACCGCCTTCAGTGTGCCAGTGCAGCCTTCGGTCGCCTGAGGAAGAGAGTGCTTGAAGACCAGGACCTCAGGCCCGGCACTAAGCTCATGGTCTACAGAGCAGCAGTGATACCCGCCCTGCTGGATGCCTCAGAGACATGGACCATGTACAGCAGGCACCTCAAAGCACTGGAGAGGTACCACCAACGCTGCCTCCGCAAGATCCTGCAAATCCATTGGCAGGATAGGCACACCAACATCAGTGTTCTCGCTCAGGCCAACATCCCCAGCATCGAAGCTTTGACCACGCTCGATCAGCTCCGATGGATGGGTCACATCGTCCGCATGCCCGATACGAGACTCCCAAAACAAACGCTCTACTCAGAGCTCCGACACGGCAAGAGAGTCCCAGGTGGGCAGAGGAAATGCTTCAAGGACACCCTCAAAGCCTCCTTGAAAAAGTGCAACATCCCCACTGACACCTGGGAATCCCTGGCCCAAGACCGCATGAAGTGGAGGAGAAGCATCCGGGAAGGCGCCGAATACCTCGAGTCTCTTCGCCGGGAGCAAGTGGAAGGAACGCACATCAACCCAAGCACCCCACCCACCCACCCCTTCAACCACCATCTGCCCCACCTGTGACAGAGACTGTAGGTCCCGCATTGGACTCATCAGTCACCTGAGAACTCATTTTTAATGTGGAAGCAAGTCATCCTCGGTTCCGAGGGACTGCCTAAGAAGAAGAGAAGAAGAAGAAGAAGATAATTTACAAGATCACAAGATAGTTATAGGTGAGGAAAGCCATTTGTCCCATCTTTGTACATCCATCCAGAATGATACTAAAGGTCCCCCCGCCATTGCGGCATCTATTGCTTAAATGATTCAGCCTTGGCTCAGTGGTAGTGTTCTGGCCTCTGAGTCAGAAAGTTGTGGGTTCAAGTCCCACGCCAGAGACTTGAGCACAAAAATCGAGGCTGACACTCCAGTGCAGTGCTGAGGGAGTGCTGCGCTGTTGGAAGTGGCGTCTTTCAGATGAGACGTTAAATCAAGGCCCTCTCAGGGGGACGTAAAAGATCTCATGACACTATCTCGGAGGTGCAAGGGAGTTCTCACTGGCATCCTGGCCAATATTTATCCCTGAACCAACATCACAGATTACCTGCTCGTTGCTGTTCGTGGGACTATGCTGTGCGCAAATTAGCTGCCGTGTTTCCCGCATTAAACAGTGCCTACACAGAGCCTCGGTTTAACTAACAGCCTTTCATGTGGAACTTTTGCCTTGCTTTAGTCTAGGTACAGCACATTGTCGGGCTTTCCACAGAGTGCTTCAGTTGTCACTTCCTCGAAGAAGTTGGTCAGGCAGGACCTAGCCTTCTTTAATTTCAGTACCCTTAGCTTAATCTAGATCAAGTAAGTAGTCAAGAAACTACACTGTAAACTAAGTTACCTAATTACAAATTTGATTAAATTTAATTAAATAAAACAAGGTCATGTAGGGATGGCAGTGCAGATGGTGTGCCACAACTGCAGCATGTGGGAGTTTGTGGAGAGCATTGTGATCCCGGACAACCATGTTTGCAGTAAGTGCCTGCATCTTGAGGAACTTCAGCTCAGAGTTTTTGAGCTGGAATCTGAGGTGCAGACATTGCGGGGCATCAGGGCTGGGAAGAGTTACCTGAACACTTTGATCCAGGAGGCAGTCAAACCCCTTAGGTTAGGTAGTGGTACAGGTCTGGTTAGTGGTCGGGGACAGGAGGGTGTGACAGCAACTAAGGCAGGTAAGGGGACCCCAGGTGCAGTGCTGGAGGAGCCTCAGCCTTTGCCCTTGTCCAACAGGTATGAGGTTCTTGCTGCCTGTGTGGATGAGGGAAAAGTCTGCAGGATGGATGAGCAAGCTGACCATGGCACCATGGTGCAGGGGGCCATTCAAGTGGGGGGAGTGAAACGGAATGTAGTTGTGGTAGGGGACAGTATAGTCAGGGGGAATAGATACTGTTCTCTGCGGCCACGACCGAGAGTTCCGAAGGTTTTGTTGCCTGCCCAGTGCCAGGGTTAAAGACATCTCCTCACGGCTGGAGAAGAACTTGGAGTGGGAGGGGGAGGATCCAGTTGTTGTGGTCCATGTAGGAACCAACGACATAGGTACAACTAGGAATGAGGTTCTGCTGAGGAAGTTTGAGGAGCTAGGATCCAAATTAAAAAGCAGAACCTCAAAGGTAATATTCTCTGGATTTTTACCTGAGCCACATGCAAATTGGCACAGGGACAAGCAGATTAGAGGTTTAAATGCGTGGCTCAAAGAGTGGTGTGGGAGGAAGGGTTTTCAGTTCATGGGGCACTGGCACCAGTACTGGGGAAAGAAGGAGCTGTTCCGTTGGGACGGGCTCCACTTAAACCGGGCTGGGACCAGTGTCCTGGCGAACTGAATAACTAGGGCAGTAGACAGGGCTTTAAACTAATGAAGTGGGGGTGGGAAGATTCAGGAAAGAGTAAATTTAAAAGCAGCGAGAGAAATGTCAAGACTCTAGAGCAGAGTTTTGGGTAAAAATAAGCAGAGTGGGTCAGGAAGGGACAGAGAAAGTAACAAAGGTAATAAGGTGACATCAGGGAAAAATAGAAATAAGTCAAAGCTAAGGGCACTATATCTGAATGCGCAAAGCATTCACAACAAAATAGATGAATTAATAGCGCAGATAGAAATGAACAGGTTTGATCTAATAGCCATAACGGAGACATGGTTGCAAAGTGGCTAAGGTTGGGAACTAAATATTCCAGGATACTTAACTTTTAGAAGAGATAGGCAAAATGGAAAAGGAGGAGGGGTAGCCCTGATAATAAAAGATGGGATAAAGACAGTAGAGAGAAAGGATCTTAGCTCCGAAAATCAAGAAGTAGAATCAGTTGGGTGGAGCTAAGAAACAGCAAGGGGCAGATAACATTGGTGGGAATTGTTTATAGGCCTCCGAACAGTAGTTCTAATGTAGGGCAGTGTATAAATCAGGAAATTAGGGGCGCAAGTAACAAGGGTAATACAGTAATCATGGGGGACTTTAATCTACATATAGACTGGGCAAACCAAATTTGCAGTAATAGTGTGGAGGACAAATTCATGGAATGTATGCAAGGTAGTTTTATAGATCAGTATGTTGAGGAACCAACTAGGGAACAGGCTATTTTAGATCTAGTATTGTGAAATGAGAAAGGGTTAATTAATAACCTTGTAGTAAAGGGGCCTTTAGAGAAGAGTGACCATAATACAGGAAACTCTTTCGTATCCGGCACCGACGGGACCGGGATGGTGCCGGTTGATTAAAAATTCCGGATAACAGAGAGGTATATCTACCGAGGCTATTTTTAACAAAAATAAAAAAATCAAGAAATGTGCAGTATAATTGGGTACTCCCCTACAGAATGTTGTGTTAAATGGATGGTGGAAGATGCTTGATTAAGTACAGTAATGCCAGTTGAGGATAATCCATAACTCTTTAATTACTTAACAGTAAAACAAAACGTATAAACGACTGTATACTGTAGTTTTCGGAGTATGAATTCTGCTGGTTATTAGAGAATTCCGGATATTTAGGTGCGGTTTAAACGAGAGTTTCCTGTATGATAGAATTTTATATTGAGTTTGAAAGTGATTTAGTTAAATCTGAAACTAGGGTCTTAAATCTAAACAAAGCAAACTATGTAGGTATGAGGGGCAAGTTGGCTAAGGTAGATTGGGAAACTACATTAAAAGGTATGATGGTAGACAAGCAATGGCTACCATTTAAAGAATTAATACATAATTTACAACAAATATACATTCCTTTGAGGCACAAAAACCCCACAGGAAAAGTGATCCAACCGTGGCTAACAAGAGAAGTTAAAGATAGCATTAGATCAAAGGAAGAGGCTTATAATGTTGCCAAAAATAATAGTAAGCCTGAGGATTGGGAGGATTTTAGAATTCAGCAAAGGAGGACCAAGAAATTGATAAAGAAAGGGAAAATAGAATATGAGAGTAAACTAGCGAGAGACATAAAAACAGATTGTAAAAGCTTCTATAGGTATGTAAAAAGGAAAAGATTAGCGAAAGTAAATGTGGATCCCTTACAGGCTGAGACAGGAGATATTATAATGGGGAATAAGGAAATGGCAGCGAAATTAAACAAATACTTTGTGTCTGTCTTCACGGAAGAAGACGCAAAAAACTTCTCGGAAATAGTGGAGAACCAAGGGTCTAGCGAGAATGAGGAACTGAAAGAAATTAGTAAAAAAATAGTACTGGAGAAATTAATGGGACTGAAAGCCAATAAATCCCCATGGCCTGATGGCCTACATCCTAGGGTTTTGAAAGAGGTGGCTATAGAGATAGTGGATGCATTGGTTGTCATTTTCCAAAATTCCATAGATTCTAGAACTGTTCCCGCAGATTGGAAGGTAGCAAATATAACCCCACTATTTAAGAAAGGAGGGAGAGAGAAAATGGGGAACTACAGATCAGTTAGCCTGACATCAGTAGTAGGGAAAATGCTAGAATTTATTATTAAGGACGTGGTAACAGGACACTTAGGGGGAAAAATTCACTTGGTTGCGCCTCCCGTTAGCGCCTTAAGAGGGCGCTAATGGGGCGCAAAGCCGCTAACGCCCGGGCGCAGCGATGTTTGCGCCGCTCGAGAACTTAACTTGAGATTATGCGGCGGCGCTAAAACTTACCGCTGCGACCACCTGCGCGCGCAGATTGTGACGTCATTCCATGGTGCAACGCCCTTGTGGCGCCCCGTAGCGGAAATTGAGTGGCGCCCCCTGCCTTACCGCCTGGCGCTTCCAACGACCAGAAGACTGGAACGCTATCAATCGCTGTGGGGCTGGGGGGGGCGCTATTTAAAGGGGGCCTCTTCCTGTCTTTTATTGTTGGTGGCATTTTTGAACTACGCATTCTGAGAGAGAGAGGGAGAGACTTCTGAAGAGATTCAACGTTGTGTGAAGGAGTTTTGGGTACTGAGCAGCACTTTGCAGGTTCATTTTGATTTGCCATTCCTTGTATCGATTTAGCAGAGACTGTGGGAGCTGCACTCTGAGCTCTTTGCCTGGTACTTTCCATTGTTCTTTCCAGCACATTTGATGTGCAAGTCTCTCCAGGCCGAGATTCAAGGCAGCAATGAACAGGATGTGGATGGAAAGCAAGATTAACCATCCCCTTTAAGAACTGGCCCGTGCCATTGTGTGTGTGTTCCATTGCTGACTGACATTACATGAGCTTCGCCAGCGCTCCGAGTTAGCGCCTCACTGCTCGGCCTTTGCGCCTTAAGAGAGGTGTGCAGCGCCTGCTTTAGCGCTCCACTCACCTCCCGGGGCGGTAAAAGTGAAGTTTCCTGTCAGTGCCGATAATTAGCGCCAGGCGCTAATATTTGCGTCCGGACGATATTTGCGCCCCAAATGGGGCGCGACCTAATTTCTACCCCTTAGAAAATAATAATAGGATTGGGCAGAGTCAACACGGATTTATGAAAGGGAAATCGTGTTTGACAAATCTGTCAGAATTTTGTGAGGTTGTAACTAGCAGAATAGATAAGGGGGAACCAGTGGATGTGGTGTATTTGGATTTTCAGAAGACATTCGATAAGGTGCCACACAAGAGGTTATTAAACAAAATTAGGGCTCATGGGATTGGGGGTAATATACTAGCAAGGATTGAGGATTGGTTAACGGACAGAAAACAGAGAGTAGGAATAAATGGGTCATTTTTGGGTTGGCAGGCTGTAACTAGTGGGGTACTGCAAGGATCAGTGCTTGGGCCTCAGCTATTCACAATTGACATCAATGATTTGGATGAGGGGTCAAAATGTAATATATCCAAGTTTGCTGATGATACAAAGCTGGGTGGGAAGGTAAGTTGTGAGGAGGATGCAAGGAGATATAGACAGGCTAAGTGAGTGGGCAAGAACATGGCAAATGGAATATAATGTGGAGAAATGTGAAGTTATCCACTTTAGTAGGAAAAATAGAAAAGCAGTGTATTTTTTAAATGGTGAGAGATTGGGAAATGTTGGTGTTCAGAGGGACCTGGGTGTCCTTGTACACGAACCACTGAAAGTTAACATGCAGGTACAGCAAGCAATTAGGAAAGCAAATGGTATGTTGACCTTTATTACAAGAGGATTTGAGTATAAGAGTAAAGACGTCTTACTGCAATTATATCGGGCCCTGGTGAGACCACACCTGGAGTATTGTGTACAGTTTTGGTCTCCTTACCTCAGGAAGGATATACTTGCCATAGAGGGAGTGCAACAAAGGTTCACCAGACTGGTTCCTGGGATGGGGGGATTGTCCTATGACGAGAGATTGAGTAGACTAGGCCTATATTTTCTAGAGTTTAGAAGAATGAGAGGTGATCTCATTGAAACATACAAAATTCTTACAGGGCTTGACAGGGTAGATGCATCGAGGATGTTTCCCCTGGCTGGGGAGTCTAGAACTAAGGGTCACAGTCTCAGAATAAGGGGTCGGCCATTTAGGACTGAGATGAGGAGAAATTTCTTCACTCAGAGTGTGGTGAATCTTTGGAATTCTCTACCCCACAGGGCTGTGGAGGCTCAGTCGTTGAGTATATTCAAGACAGAGATCGATCGAATTTTGAATATTAAGGGAATCAAGGGATATGGGGATAGTGCAGGAAAGTGGAGATGAGGTAGAAGATCAGCCATGATCTTATTGAATGGCGGAGCAGGCTCGAAGGGCCAAATGGCCTACTGCTGCTTCTATTTCTTATGTTCTTATGTTCAGAATATCCAACTAGAGTTCGGGAACTCACTACATGGGGAATTACGCCAACAAACTTGCATCCTCGTGCTGTCTAATGCAACACAGCGTACACCAAGGTGCCAAGCTGATGAGTTTAAAATGACGCCAGCTTACTCCGCACGCGAGCACCGCAGTTTGGCTTTGTTCCCTCTTACCGAGATAGATGCCAGACTCGGCCGCTCCTCTTGCTGCCTCCATGAGGTCTTCCTCGTCGTCCATTTCATTGCCGCGACTGGCGGAGTAGCTGGCATCATTGAAGAGGCTGACTGGGATCAATTTTCCATCCTCAACCAACCAAGCTGATGCAACTGGAGTACAGAACTGGTGCAGGTTACATCATCGCAGCACGCTACTTCCAGGCCTGGGGTCTGGAAGGCTCGAGGAAGGCAAGGCCACTCTGGCGAGGGGTTTTGGTGGGGGGGGGGGAGGGGGGAGGGGGATAAAGATATGCACTTCAGATGACAGATGATACAGTCCCAACTGCTTGGAGGCATCAGGATGTACCATCTAATGAATCTCCTGAGACAGCCAGCAAAACAAAGACCACGTAACTCCCCTTCCCCACTCTGAGTCAGTAATTTCCTACGGAGAGGAATCTCTAGATTTTGTGTTGCCACCACAAAGAACGACTCTCGCAACAGCTTGTGTTGTTCCAAAGTGCGGCCGCCACTCACTCCCAGGGAATGGACTACACACGTCACCACAGAAAAAGTACTGACAGAATCCTGAGACAATGTTCGCCGGGTTCCAGGTCTTCGCATTTTAGCAAATGCCGTTCCTATTCGGATCAGCTCTAAGGTCTTAAACGACTCTGTGGGGATTCCCAGGCCATTGTGTATTGGGCCCCTCCCCCAGTTCCAGAATTTAAGTGCGCGGGAAGTGAGGGATCAGTGCGCGGCCGCGCACCTTAGAGGGAACAGTGCCAGGCAGCTTGGTTCACTGGTGAAATATGGAAAGGTAGATGTCTCACTGGGTGGTCAGGATTATTCTCTTCCTTTCCAGACAGCCTTACAAACCGATACCCCAATGGGTTAGGTGATCCCAGCTAGACAAGCAGCAGGAAGCTTACCAGTGCCCTGTACTGGTAAGCTCGGCAGTTTTAGCTGGTTAACTCTAGCAGTACCCCTGTGCACTCTTAGGGCTTCCTAAGCCTCTGGACCTGGGTAAGTAGAATGTGTCCCTCTGGGGAGAGAGTTTGCGCTCTGTAGGGGCAAGCAGAAATTCTACAGGTGGCTGTAAATATCTCAGTAGATTGATTTGGAAACGCTTAAACATAGCAATGGATTTCACTGCATGTCAGATAGCCAGCTGACCATAAGAAAGAATTGTTCTCTCTGACTGCCCCCACTTCCTCCTTTAGTCAAGATGCGGAGATGCCGGTGTTGGACTGGGGTGGACAAAAATGAGAAGTCGCACAACACCAGGTTATAGTCAAATAAAACTGTTGGACTATAACCTGGTGTTGTGCGACTTCTCATTTTTGTCCTTTAGTCAAGAGGGTGTGACAGGCTGACTTATGGATTTCTCTGTAGCCACTATCTTTGCTGTTCTCTAATCACCAAACAGGAAATAGACGATAGGACTAGTGCTTTCTCTGCTCCTTCAGCAGTTTGTGTGTCCTTCTCCAACTCCAGTCGTTAATTGTTTCTGTACTTTCTTGCTTTATCTAGTTTCTTTTTGGTCTGTTGCAGTCTGTCTTACTCCACTTGTATGCTATATTAAAACTACATTTTGTTCCTTTTTTAGGATTCATTTCCACAATTTAAATGTCATGTAATAGCTTTTGGTAAATGAAAAATTGTTAATTAACCTAAAGAGACATATATATAGAACTTCCGCAAGGTGGAGGAAATGTGGCGAAACAGGACTTCCACTTGCCAATTCGACCTCCCTATGACCCCAGCCCAAATTGAATAATTGGGGAGGGCGCCTCATGCCTATAAAGGTACAACAGAGGCACCTACCTCACTGTGCCTTTGGAAACTTGGAGAGGTACCCAGCCACTCCGAGGGGGGAGCCCTAGGTCCTCATCAGGAAAAAGAAACATTAAAAAATTCTCCCATACCTTGTAGGGACTAGAAGGACAGCATATTGTCTGGGATAGATTACATTTATTGAATTGAATTACATCTATGGGCCTTTTATATACCCACAACCTAACTCATGCCTACTCTCAGATGTGGGAACTCCTGGACAGAAAAAGGTTGAGCTGGATGGATGTCCAAGGTATCCCAGGAATGTCCCCAGACACAGCCCCACAGTGCTGGGGCAGATGTGCTCCCCCCGGGTCAGACTTTTCAGGGCAAGTTAAATGGGATGGAAACCTGGCAGACCCAGATTCTGCCCCAAATTCAGACACCTCTGCCACAACTCAGCCTGAGTTCTGTACATCCCTGGGGGCCAGAATTTCTAATTTATGGTCTTTGTTGTAAAGTTCTGACCTGCAGCTTTGGTTTACCTTAAACTTTCTGTGGTGAATAAAAGTGAAAACATTATTTTCTATAGTATGTTTCGTAGCTGCCCCACAAGTTGCAATTTAAAAAAATATATATAAAAACAAGACAATTATAAATGAAGAAAAAAAATGACTTGTGTTTACAGGGATATCATTGCAAAATTCTTCACCTTTACTATTTCTTTGAAGAAAAATATGTTCTGCTGAAGGTTAACCTCATTATTGTGATATTGCGGTCATTCTTGTTTTTAGCTGGGCAAACAGAAAATAACAATTAAAATAATTTGTTCAAATAAGCAATTGCAGGCCTGATATCAAATACAGGTTTCTCTCTATCTTTGATACACTATCTGAAGGAATAACTTTATCCTCATACTTCATTTTACAGGCCTACAACCACCTTACAAGATTATTCTAAATTATTGATATTCATCATATCAGTTAAAGGAAAGAACAAGCAAACAAACCAGCTGTTCCAGGTGTTACTATTGTTCAGCAAAGTGATTTAAATACTCCAGTCTAGGTCACTGTTGTGTGTTCCATCCTTCCAGGTGTTGCTATGAGTTATTCTCCAGATATGTGTTATTGAAGACTCCACCATAAAGCTAATTGTCTTATAACTGACATACTGAATAACCAGAGATAGGAAAATTACATAGGATATATGGCACAGAAACAGGCCATTCGGCCCAACCAGTTCATGCAGGCGTTTATGCTCCACTCGAGCCTCCTCCTGTCTTTCCTCATCTAACTCTATCAGCATAACTCTCTATTCCCTTCTCCCTCATATGCTTGTTTAGCCTCCCCTTAAATGCATCTATACTATTCGCTTCAACCACTCCCTGTGATAGCGAGTTCCACATTCTCACCACTCTTTGGGTAAAGAAGTTTCTTCTGAATTCCCTATTGGATTTCTTGGTGACTATCTTATATTGATGGCCTCTAGTTATGCTCTTCCCCACAAGTGGAAACATTCTCTCTGTATCCACTCTATCAAAACCTTTCATAATTTTAAAGACCTCTATTAGATCACCCCTCAGCCTTCTTTTTTCAAGAGAAAAGAGACCCAGCCTGTTCATCCTTTCCTGATATGTATACCCTCGCATTTCTGGTATCATCCTTGTAAATCTTCTCTGCACCCTCTCCAGTGCGGTGCCTCTATATCCTTTTTATAATATGGCAACCAGAACTGTACGCAGTACTCTAAGTGTGGTCTAACCAAGGTTCGATACAGGTTTAACATAACTTCCCTACTTTTCAATTCTATCCCTCTAGAAATAAACCCTAGTGCTTAGTTTGCTTTTTTTATGGCCTTCCTAACCTGTGTCGCAACATTTAATGATTTGTGTATTTGTACTCCGAGATCCCTTTGTTCCTCTACCCCACCTAGATTCGCACCCTCCAAGTAATAAGTGGCCTCCCTATTCTTCCTACCAAAATCTAATACCTCACATTTATCTGTGTTGAACTTCATTTGCCAATTACTTGCCCATTCTGCAAGTTTATTAATGTCCTCCTGTAATTTGTTGCAGTCTTCCTCAGTATTGACTATCACCTCCAATTTGGTGTCATCTGCAAATTTAGAAATTGTGTTTTTGATTCCAAAGTCTAAATCGTTAATATAAATTGTGAACAACAGTGGTCCCAGCACTGATCCTTGTGGAACACCACTACCCACCTTCTGCCACTGTGAATAGCTACCTTTTACCCCTACTCTCTGCTTTCTGTCCTGAAGCCAGCTAGTTATCCATTCTGCTATAACAACAGAAAACGCTGGAAAAACTCAGCAGGCCAGGCAGCATCCGTGGAGAGAGAAACAGAGTTAATGTTTCAGGTCGAAGACCTTTCGTCAGACGAAAGGTCTTCGACCTGAAACGTTAACTCTGTTTCTCTCTCCACGGATGCTGCCTGGCCTGCTGAGTTTTTCCAGCGTTTTCTGTTGTTATTTTGGATTTCCAGCATCTGCAGTATTTTGCTATCGTATCCATTCTGCTACTTGTCCCCTGACTCTGCATTCTCTGATATTGTTCATCAGTCTATTATGGGGTACCTTATCAAAGGCCTTTTAAAAATCTAGATAAATTACATCTACTGCATTACCATTGTCTACTCTCTCTGTTACCTCTTCAAAAAATTCAGTGAGGTTGGTTAAGCAAGACTTTCCCTTTTGAAATCCATGCTGACTATTCATTACTATGTTTTTGGTTTCTAGATGTTCTTCTATTTTCTCCTTTAGTAGGGATTCCATTATTTTTCCTACCACCAATGTTAAGCTGACTGGTCTATAATTCCCTGGACATGTTCTATCTGCCTTCTTAATTATAGGTATTACTTTAGCTATCCGCCAGTCCTCTGGCACTACACCTTCTTCTAACGAATTAGTAAATATGTGTAGTAATGCCTCTGCTATCTCTTCCCTAGATTCTTTTAAAATGCGTGGATGCAATCCATCTGGACCAGGGGTTTTGTCCTCTTTGAGTTTGATTAGTTTATATAATATATCCCATCTTTTTATTTTAAATGCACTTATCTCATTACTAATCTCATCATCCAATGTCATGTCCACCTGTTCTATCTCCCTGGTAAATATTGAAGCAAAATAATTATTTAATATTTCTGCCATCTCTATCGTTACCTGTGGTATTATCCTGTCTATCCCTTAATGGCCCTATTCTCATCCCAACCTTTCGTTTTTTATTGATGTGCCTGTAAAATATTTTACTATTTTGTTTTATGTTCCTTGATAATTTAAATTCATAGTTCCTCTTTGCCTTCCTAATTGTTTTTCAATTCCTAAGTAACATTGGTGCGTTTCCCTCCCTAACTCTAACCCATAAACATTTTATTTTGTGCTTTTCTGTCATAGCTCTATCATTGTGGTCTGTTATCACTATTCTACAATACAGCTCTTCTAATTCAAAAGCATCATACTTACTCTAACTAAATTTCATGCATCAGGTTTTTGGGTGAATGAAAAGTTAATTTAGCTTTATTGAAAAAATAAATGCAGCCCTTTTAAACCATGTAACATATCCAAATACTTGACTGTGTCACAACAATCAGATTGCATTACTTGTACATGGTATAAATATTACAAGACTGACATGGAATCTTTTCAGCTGTTCTTCATCCTCATTTATCAACACAATGCATCTTCAACTTGTGAGGACAACAGTTTGTCAATATTGGTGGGATATTTGGTCACCTAATTTTCTTTGGACTTGCAACATAAAGGACTAGGTTGAAAATGCCAGCTTAGAAGAAAGATTTGATCTGTTCAGTTTGGATTAGTGTTTCAAATGTAAGTTCTCACTCACCTCACCAACGTGATTCCTTTACTTATTTTTGACTTGGTGCCATACCTTAATTGAGGTTATAGACATGGAACCTTCCCATGGACAGCACCTAAAACAATCACTAGGGCCATTCGCCTACACCTCCTTACCATTAATATCCTAGTTTTTGAAGCGGTGCAGTTGAAAGAGGTGTACTTAATTCAATAATGTTTCAACAAAATTTGTGACAGTGAACTCCTACTTTTTCATACAGCTGGTGTGTTTAAACAGCCCCTTAATAGGCTTCAATCCAGGTGTTCCCTATCAACAGATTGGTCAGTTTAGGCAAGTCTACATGGGCTGAAACAGTCTTCTTATAGTCCCTATCACTTTATATGAGCATTAAGCTAGGTGGCGCATTTGGAGAAAAATATTGTACATAATGGATGAAATGGCCTATTTCTTGCAACATTCAATGCTTCTATATTATTGTTTGTCTGTTCTTGAAAGGTTTTAAACTGGACATAGTTCTCTGTGTTTTACACACGTGTGGGTATTCGGACAGGGAAACCCAATTGAATGGGTTTTGCTATATTCAGACCAGTCAGTCAAATATCACTTCTAACATTCCCCTGATGTTGATACTCTGTAACATGGAGGATGGTGAAATCTTTTGGAATTCTGAAAGCATCCAATATTTCATGAGTTTCCTTCATCATCACCCAGCAACAGTTCCAAAAAAAATTAAACTCTTCCTCCACCACTCGCCCACGTGTGTGTGTGCAGCAGAGAGAGGCAGAGTGTGTGTGTGTGTGCAGAGAGAGAGGCAGAGTGTGTGTGCGCGCAGAGAGGCAGAGTGTGTGTGTGTGCAGAGAGGCAGAGAGTGTGCGTGCATTTGTCCTCACCTTTCACCCCACCTGCCTCCACATTCAACGGATCATCCTCCGCCATTTCCGTCACCTCCAGCGTGATCCCACCACCAAACACATCTTCCCCTCACCTCCCCTTTCAGCATTCCGAAGGGACCACTCCCTCCGCGACACCCTGGTCCACTCCTCTATCAACCCCAACACCCCTTCCCCTTTGCCCGGCACCTTCCCGTGCAAGCGCAGGAGATGCAACACGTTCCCTTTTACCTCATCCCTTCCCACTGACCAGGGCCCCAAACACTCCTTCCAGGTGAAACAGCGATTTACTTGTAGTTCTTGCAATTTAGTATACTGTATTCGCTGCTCACGATGCAGTCTCCTCTACATTGGGGAGAGCAAACGCAGATTGGGTGACCGCTTTGCGGAACGCCTCCGTTGAGTCCGTAAGGGTGACCCCGAGCTTCCGGTCGCCTGTCACTTTAATTCTCCGCTCCACTCCCACTCAGACCTCACCGTCCTCGGCCTCTTACACTGTTCCAATGAAGCTCAACGTAAGCTCGAGGAACAGCACCTCATCTTTCGATTAGGCACTTTACAGCCTTCTGGACTCAACATAGAGTTCAACAATTTCAGACCATAACCTCTGCCCCAATCTTTTTTTCCATTTATTTATTTTTCTCTCTCTCACATGGCAGCTGTGTCATTGTGCCAGTGCCATTTACACTTCATCTAGAGCCATCTTTTGTTTCTTAACTTGTCCCATTACCATCTCCTTTTGCCTTGCACCATCATCCCTTTTGTCTCTTAATCGCTTCTGCCTTCCATCCTATCAGACCTTCCCTTTTGTTCTTTCCTCTCCCCCCTTTCCCTGCCCTTGCTTAAAAATCTATTCCAAAGCCAGCTTTTTGCAGTTCTGATTAAGGTTAACTCTGTTTCTCTCTCCACAGATGCTGCCTGACCTGCTGAGTATTTCCAGCATTTTCTGTTTTTATTTCAGATTTCCAGCATCCGCAGTATTTTGCTTGTGTGTGTGTGTGTGCAAGCTCCTCCGCTCCAGGCGGCGCTGTGCGCCCCTCCGCTCCGGGCCTGGCACTCGAGCAGCTCTCGCGAGGCCGCTCCGCTCCGCTCCGGCCCGGGTCTTTGCAGCGCCGGCAGTGTGCGGGCTCGGGCTGGGGCTGACGCTGACGGCTCTCTACCGGCAGGTTAAAGGAGCCGCTGCTCGCGGTCCGGGGAGCTGGCATGAGGTTCAGCGGTGAGTATTAAAGCCAGTGTTGTCTCAGCACCGAGACGGAGCTTTGAATGAGGCATCTCCGCTTCCTCACGCCGGGACTCGCTCTCTGGGCTTGTTTTTCCAGGGCTGGCAGGAGTGACATTCAGACAGATGCCAACACTATTTTTGAAAAGTTACATGATGTTTTGAGAGTATTATGAAGTAAAGCAGCTGTGTGATTAGTTAGGATTTGTCAGTGGGAGGACAGCTTTGAACTTCTGTTGCTATCAACCAGCCAACGGTTTGCATTTTTTAAAAACTGGTGCTTTAATTAAAATCTAAAGACTAGTGTTGTTGTTGCACGGTGATAGATTGGTGAAAGGGTTGACTCCACGCAGGTGAGCTGTGTTCTGTGGAAGGCATGGAGCTGAAGTCAGGTATTTGCTCATAGAATTTCAACCCCAATGATTCTTTTTATCATTAACCGCCCTGTAATAATTGTTTCAGAGGTGCAAGTTCCCACAATTGTGCAAGTTCCCACAATTTTGTAAGTTGTTAAACACAGGGAATACAGACATTCTCTTGGTTTTTTGTTCAAATATGAATTTCACTCCTATCTTTCTCTACCACCCTCCCCTAAAAAAAACCCCAAGAATTCACCTTTGGGTGGGGGTAGCTCATACCTCTTTTTAGTTACTGGCTGAGGAGTAGCATTAGCAGCGGCCCAGGGTCCAGTAACCACCCCACAATCTTTGACAGATAGCATATGTACCAGGGCTGAAATGGTCGTCTTCTAGTCCCTACTAATTTATATCGGCATTAAGCTATGTTGCCAATGCCACCATTTTAAGTGTAGGTGGCCCGAAGGAATTACAGCTGTGTGTTTCTGAGCTGGTTTCTCAGGCAATGGTAAACCCCTTGAGGAATGCCTGTTGTGTATCCTCTATACACAGCACATCCAAAACAGATATGTGCTTGGCATCTGCTATCTCCTACCTTTTCTTTTGAGGGTCTGAAATCCCTCTGTTTCATTTAATTTCCTAGTCTGCATATTATTTATAGTTCATAGAGCAGTGACTTGCTTCTAGGCCTCTGTCAGTGCCACTTTGAATTACCTACAAGTAGGTGCCTGAGAACAGCCAAAAGGCAATTATCTGTTAGATTTTTAAATGGTAATTTTTTTTTTATGTGAGCAGGGTACTGCTGTTTAAGTGGAAAGCCAGCCAGAACGAAAACACAAATAAAGATTGGTATTTGTTTTTGGCATCGATATAATGTTCTTCACATAAAAGAACATTTCATGGAGGACTTTACAGGGGGAGAGATGTACATCAAGCAAGAACTAAAGGAATATGGGATTAGTTTATAGGAGACTTGTGAAGGCAAAGAGAGATAGAAGGGCAAAGTAGTTTTGGAAGAGAATCCCAAGGGACAGGGACATGGTTAATTGGCCCTTTTATAGAATGATGTGGGGAGGTGCCGCAAACTGGGTAGGGGTGCCAGTAATGAAGAGTAATCTGGAGTTGGAGGAACAGAAAGTGCTAGCTGAGATGTGTGATTGGCGAAGATGACTCCAATAGGGTGAGATGAGGCTAGAGTGGAATTTGAAAACCAGGAAATGGATCTGGAAGTTGATTTCCTGGGGCACAAGGTGCCAATGGAGCTGAGCAAGGATAGTGGAGGTGCAGCAGAGAACCTGGCCGCAGAGTTCTGCCTTTGATAATGTTTGTAAAGGTTGAAGCTGGGAAGGCTGGCAAGGCAGACATTCGAGGAGTGAATCCCTGAGATAGTGAAGATGTGTGAAGGTTTCACTGGTGAGTTAGAGGCATAAGTGGCCAATAAGTTGCAAGAAGATCTTGGTGTTGAATCAGATATGAAGTCAATAGCTTGGCTCAAGTTTGAATAACCATCTTGTATTGAATACACCACCATCCTCCACCTGAGTGAGCAGCCATGCAGGTTAATTGAATCAAATGTCAGGGGCACCTAGTTGCTGATTTAAAAACTGAGCCGCATGTTGAGGTGTGGGAAGTTATGATGTCCATGACTTAATGTTGCTAGGTAGTCAGATAGTATAGCAGTAACCCTAGAGCTGGTGATGGAGAGCAAGAATTGATCGTCATTGGAGTATGTGTGGAAGGTGACTGTTGCAAGTTTAGAATCTTGCCTTGGATTATATTTGAAGTGCACCATTGCTCATCACTTTAGTAAGCAGCAGGCCACATACTCCTCGGAAAATAAGTGTCTAAATGGGGTAGAGGAGCAGAGGGATCTGGGGGGGTACAGATACACAAATCACTAAAAGTAGCAATGCATGTTAATAAGGCCATTAAAAAAAAACACCAAAGCACTGGGGTTAATTTCTAGAAGGATAGAATTGAAAAGCAGAGGTTATGTTAAACTTGTATAGAACCTTGGTTAGACTACACTTGGAGTACTGTGAACAGTTCTGGTCTCCATATTATAAAAAGGACATAGAGGCACTAGAGAAGGTGCAAAAACGATTTACTAGAATGATACCAGAAGTGAGAGTTTCTACCAATCAAGAAAGCTTGAACAGACTGGGGCTCTTTTCTCTAGAAAAGAGAAGATTGAAGGGTGACCTGATAGAGGTCTTTAAGATTATAAAAGGGTTTGATAGAGTAGACATAGAGAAGATGTCTCCACTTGCGGGGAGAGCAGAACTAGGGGGCATAAATATAAGATAGTCACTAATAAATCCAATAGGGAATTCAGGAGAAGCATCTTTACCCAGAGAGTGCTTAGAATCTGGAACCCGCTACCACAAGGAGTGGTTGAGGTGAATAGCAAAGATGCATTTAAGGGGAAGCTAGATAAGCACATGAGGGAGAAAGGAATAGAAGGAGATGAAGAAGGGTGGAAGGAGACTCGTGTGGAGCATAAACACTGGCATGGACCTGTTGGGCTGAATGGCCTGTTTCTGTGTTGTAAAAACTATGTAATGTAATCGTTTTATGTTTAGGGTGTGCATGTATTTCCCAATATCTAATTATACAAATAGCATAACCCAGGGGTGTAGCAACAGTATCTCCTAGTGATCTGGACTGGATACTCGTGTCTTTTGCACGTTTGTTTCAATCTTTTAAGGCAAACCAAGAAAACTCTTGATGAGGCCAGATACGAATCATTAGCTGCTTTATTCACAGCACATGAACATACAGAAAATGGTTATGATTGGATTCAATGAGTACAATTTGGCTTCCTGTAATAAAACAAGATAATGACGATGCTATAGTGCCCCACACCATGGGTTATCTCACTTGACTTTAACAAAATAATGCCTAATTATTCTCATCCTGATAATACTTCTGAGCCCGGCCAAAGCGTGCCCTCTCAGCTTTCTGTTTAAACATCTGACAATTCTTTCCTATTCATCAACTGCCTTATTTTTTCACTACTTTTATGCTATCTAAACTTTCCTGTCTGCTAATAAAAAAAAAATGTTCTACTTAAATGTTTTCTTTGTTATGCATTCCACAATGGTCATTGCCTGAGCCCTGTGTTTTGAAGGCCAGTTTGTCAGGTAGTCAGAAGGTAGGGTTTGGAGAATTTACCTGACCAAGTCATAAATACAACCAGTACTGTTTTTCACTCATTGCACGTTCAGAAGCCTCCTCTCTGGCTCGAGAAGTATACATATTCGCAGCCCCCAGAATTCAACAGTTCATTGACAAATAAACTCCACGATATTAATAGAATTAATCATTACAATAGTTTTTTTTAAATAATTGCAGCAGTGACTAATTCCAAACACTATTCTGTAAAATCCAATGTGAGGTAACACTAGTAAACCTGAAAAGAATGCTTGCAGTGAATCCGCTTCGCAGGCTGTACAAACCTACGTGAAGGTGTCACTTGTGCACGGAATGTTGCGGTGATGTGCTTCTTTCACATTCATTTTTATTGAATAACCATGTAGCCCTGTCTTTGTAAACTGTGCCCGTGTATTGGCCTGAGACAAGTTTCTAACTTGCACATTAGCATGTCAGAGCTCAAGTTTTCTGTGCTCCTGGCAGCCATTGGGGTCTTACTGCAAACTGTTGTAGCACTTAATATTTAAATAAGCGATCTTGGTAAATTTGTTGTGTTCCAGATTTAAACAGATTGCTGTGGAGGATTGTGTTTTAACTGTTGTGACAAAAATTTAAAATAGTGGTGAGTTTTAAAATCTAATGCAAGTCAAAATGTGTCTAGCTTTTTAAATTCAAGATGTCAGCAACTTCAGTCCAGTTATTTTTTTTATATATGGGACGTGGAGCATTGGTTTGAAAAACAAATAGATGAATCCAAGTGTTAGCAGTTGTGGTTCTTGAATTATATCATAGTGGTGCTGGTTCTTTGCCTACAGACACAGTATTTTATATATGGCTGCGTTTTTCTGAAATTGGTGTTGATATTGTAGTCTGGAATGTATATTAATTTAGTAAGAGATTGTCTTTAAATGTTACTTGTCTGGATGTAACTTAAAAAACTTTTTTGCCGATCACACAACTCTTTGTCATTGTCAGTTGTGTTTATAAAGATTGATATTGTCAAAGCTTGATTGAAACTCTTAAAGTATATATATTGTATTTATTTTTTAAAAGCTGTTCCTTGGCCACTGCACAGAGTTCATCTCCGAATCCTGAGCAGGGAGGAAGTGATCATCAGTGAAGTATTCTGCAGGCGGGATTGAGGGAAAAGGCTTTGCCTACAGCAGTATTTGCAGAAACTTTGCCGAGCAAAAGTAACTTTAAAAAAAAAAAATTCACTCTGCATCCGAACATTGAGATGGCTAATTAACCCCTTGTGGACTGCGCAGAGAAGATTTTTAGTTGATTATTGTACTGCCTAGCCTATAATCCTGGTTCCTGTGCTGCTTTGAGCTCTTTAAATTATCCATATATATTATAGTTCTGTTTACCTGTTCAAAGCTCTAGTCTGTGTGGTGGTACTCGATATACTTACGTGACTGAAAACATTCAGTAAGTCCATGTAACTTGCAGTATGCAACTTGCTGTAATTTAGCCTCTGAATGGGCAGATCAAGTAAAAATATACAGTGCTCTGATCATGAAGTTTGCTTGTGGAAATTGCCATGAAACATTTGAAAGGGAAATCTATTTTAAAAATACAAAACATAACTAATATATATATATACAGTATATCAAAGGATCTGTATGGCATAGTGGATTAGAACAAAATCCTTCACCTTTGGGGAATAAAATGGGTTTGAATGCAGTCTACAGTGACGGCTCCTATCTTTGACAGTAAGATACGTATATACTTATACATAAACTAGGCTTGTATTCCCTGGAATACAGAAGGTTAAGGGGTGATTTGATTGCGGTTTTGAGGATTTTGAAAATAATTGATAGGGTAGATAGAGAGAAACTTTTTACACTGATGGGGGAGTCCAGGATAAGGGGACATGACCTTAAAATCAGAGCCAGGCCATTCAGGAGAGAAGTTAGGAAACACTTCTTCACGCAAAGTATGGCACGAGTGTGGAACTCTCTCCCATTGAAAGCAGTAGATGCTAGCTCAATTAATAATTTTAAATCTGTGGTTTAGATTTTTGCTAGTCAAGTGTATAAAAGGATATGGAGCCAAGGCAGGTGGATGGAGTTAAGATACAGATCAGCCATGATCTCATTGAATGGCAGAACAGGCTCGAGGGGCTGAATGGCAGAACAAGCTCGAGGGGCTGAATGGCCTACTCCTGTTCCTGTGTGTCTGTGTATATATAATTATATATAATGTGTGTATATTTGTATGTGTTGCATATACATACATGCAACACATACAAATATATGTGACATCACAACATTTATTATTGTCACTAATTGACACTAAATTTATTATGTTCCAAGAAGCCACAAGTGGATGCTTAGTGTGGTTACATTATGGTTTTTCCTGAGATCGGGGCTAAGGCACATTGGGGCAGAGTAAAAACAGCTTTGGTCTGACTCATGTGGATACTGTGTGCCAAAAATGGTCCATCATTTCCCCCCCCACCAACATTGACAACCTTTACCTTGAGCATTTAAGCAAAATTACTATTAAAATGCTTTTTAGCTCTAGTATGAAACTGCTGTAAGAGTTATTTCTCAGTATAATTCCTGTTTCTTTTATCATCTGAAATCGCTAAATCCTCACATTGTAAACCTCAACAACAGACAAATACTTATTTCACTAAGCACACGCATTTACTGTACGTTGAGGCAGATAAGGTAGACCTTGATCACTCCGGCAGAAGCTAGACGGTTTCCATGTGTGGTTAAAAGATGGGAATGAAATAGGGTGTGTGTGCATATAGATAATAAGCCTCAAGGGAGGGTTTTGTGATGCAACAGCATGCTCTCAGGGTTCTGGTAACATAAATTTCCTGAATGTTTCTCTCTTGGTTAATGACATCATCATAACCTCCCAAGTGTGTTACAACCTTGATGTCATCCCACTATGTCAAAATCAAGAAGTCTTTATGCTTTAACAATCACTAAACAAATTAAT
The DNA here is from genome assembly GCA_030390025.1 of Squalus acanthias. NCBI lineage: Eukaryota > Metazoa > Chordata > Chondrichthyes > Squaliformes > Squalidae > Squalus > Squalus acanthias. The sequence continues at coordinate 104,718,172 of CM059432.1, forward strand.
ATGGAAATGTTGTGGAATGTATGCATATAACCGTCTTAATTTCTTTACCAAGTTATCATCCTTTGAAACATTCATGTTTTCTTGTTTGTGCAAAATCCTTTCTGATAGCATTTTCATAACATTGACGTGTCAGAAGAAAGGGAGTCATGGCAACACCCCCGGTGCCTGGCGCAGGGATGCCTGGAGCATTTTCTGGACCCCAGGGCCAGGCTGGACGCGAAGTTAATACAGCTTCCCTCTGTCGCATTGGTCAAGAGACGGTGCAAGACATTGTCTCAAGAACGATGGAGATCTTTCAGCTTCTACGGAACATGCAGGTCAGTGACTGCCTTTTACCCGTGTTGCACCATTGATGTGATACAGCAGGCGCTGTGAATGGAACCAGAGTTCTGAAACACTGCGGCCAGCTTGGAGTATCCATGATAACACGATTAAGTAATAAGCAGTAGTACCTTACAGATTCATGTATCTATGTTGAATCTGACATCAAATTAGGTAAATGCAAGAATAGAAACCTCATGTATCCTTTGCTTCAAAAGGCTATTACTCCCAAATTTGTTTTGGAGGTTTTATTACTGTTGAAGTGCAAATTCTGTAATAATATCGCATTCCATGGCCATTCTAAATAACTACCCAATAAGAAGCTATGGTGTGAGTAAATGGTATAGGATTTTACATTCTGTGACATGTTGAAGCTCAGACTGTCTACACTATACTGATGTGAAATGATTTTTCAAAAGTTGCGCACAAAGTTGCATATAACTTAGCTGTTTGAAAGGTGACAGACGTGGCATGTGTCTGGAATGATTGAATAACAGGTCTGCTTGCCTCATCATCGGACAATCATGGTAACCCAAAGGCATCTATTAACTAATGCCACATTTATATTGCAGAGACAGTTCCACTGTGCGTCTTGGTTTCTGATGCTCCTTGAATACACTCAGTTTAAATTGCAGGGTGGATTACAGAGTAACAGTAGTAATACTGAAGCAATGATGCACATGCAAACTGTGAAGATATAGATTTTTTTTTAAAAAGAACTTGTAATTAGAATAAATACAATATGCGTGACTTCATATTCATAGTAACTAGTAGTTATGGGGATCTGAAGAGGTTTTCAAAGTTATGAACGGTTTTGAGAGGGTCAAAAGCAAAAGATTGTTTTCAGTAGTTGGAAAATCTGTAACAAGGTGGCTTAGTCTTAGGATTAGCACTAGAAGAATGAAAAGGGAAGTTAGAAGATATCATTTCACAGAGGGTTATTTGAACATTGAATACTTCACTACAGGTGATTTTGAGGCCATAACTTCACTTAAAAAGGAGTTGGATTAATATTTGAAAAGGAAGAATCTAAAAAGATGAGATTAGAGTAGCTAGCTTCAGTCAAAGAACTAGCACCAGCCTAATGGTCTCCTCCTGTGCTATAAATTCTAAATTCTAGTAGCGTACAAATCATTAGAATTGCAATGTGTGGATAAACGTCTAGATCCAAATCAGGCTCGTTGTTTACCTTGTCTGTGAGCCACAGTTTCCAGCTTTGATTTACTACAAAGTAGCATATCTAAACAATTACAGTATTTTTGGATATTCTAACACATACTGATTGCAGAGGGATTGTTCACTTGTTAGTGATCTATGCAGTTACTCTCCTTTAAATGAAGACAGATCCAACTTAGAGGTTTTATCAAAATGGCAACAGCAATGGAGGGGAACAGAACTTTGGACTTTATGATGGAACTAGCAATATGTTGAAGTGGCCAATCGATGATTGACATTCTGATTTGACACCATGGATACTTTCACTGCTAGTTCATCTGACAAGTGGTGTAAGCTCCCTCTAGTGTCCGTTTCTTGATTTGCAAGTAAGGATGTAAACAAACCAATGTGAGGGTGTCAGTGAGTTTACTAGCTGTGTATGCTTTTAGGCTCCTTCAGTTGTGACAAATGCTTCCAAATGGAACGCCTGAGCATTTAAGACCAAAAATGTCCTTCTGGGCGGAGGTTTGTTCTGTTGTCGGTGAAACTTGTTTGCATTTTTGGGCTGTTATTACGTCATTTTATTTTCTAAATATAAAAAGTCCCGTAACTTTAAAGTGCTGTTGTCAACTCATAAAAATGTTTGATTCCATTATTCAAAAGTAACAACCTCTTTCTCTTCCCTTTCAGTTAATTTTTTTATTGATGTCAGTCACTTGCTAATTAATTACAGACTGTGGTATTGCTGAATCCAGAATTGGAAAATTGAGAAACCAAATATTGCCTGGGCTTATCAGTTCTCCTGGTCTACGGGTGCAGAATTGCTGCAATAGCAGATTCTGCTACGGCCTGTGTTTGTGTGTGAGATGCTGCACAATAGCTGCGAGGAAACTTTAATTTTTCAGATGCCTGGATTCAATCTGCAATCTAAAATTAACTGACATTTCTCATTATTTGCTTGTGTGCTTTGATTGGAAAGAAGCCATACATTTTATTCACTTTTTGTCCCCTTGCTTGGATTAATTTTATACACACAAGGCTGTGTATCGGTATAGTATGTGTTAATTGCAATATTGTGCTCCCTTTACTTTTAACTCCCCCTCTCTATCCCCCATATGACATCTCTGTTTCACTAACTAGTTACCAGACAGTTTTGTGACATTTAAGGGTACTTTGTACGAATGTGCACTCTCAGCACAGAGCTTTGCCCACCGATAGTACATATTGGGAATTTGGGCAGTGAGCCCTGCAGGATTTTATGTCCATTAATTTTAATTATGTGCGAATTCATAAAATCTACCCTTTTAGTGTCAAACTACAGAACATTTTATGCCCAAATCCGTTTTATATGAATCCTTCATACACACACAGAATTGGAACGCAGGTCCTAGAGCTGACAGGATGGTGTACAGCTTTCTAGGGTTGAATAAGGCCTGGTGATGTGTGCTATAAAAGGTTTTCATATGTAGTTTTAGATTTGGACACTAGGGTGTGTCAAACTACAGCATATAATCTGCAAATACTGTAATTTTTAGTATATTTGATTCGCAACATTTCCTGCAGTACTTTGCAGGAATGGTTCCATTTGCTGTTAGGGTACAGTTACTGCATTGTGAGTGTTTCTCTCGGGTCCTTTTAACGATTGCAATTTTATTAATTATTGTGGGCTGAAATCTGTATTGGTTCCACGCAAATAAAATTAGGAACTACTGTTTTTGTAAAACAGATGAAGCTGGCGCAAAAACCTCCAAGATCTCTGGGCTTTAGACAGTTAATATTCCAGGGTCTTGCTGCAGTAATATAAACAGTCAAGCAGCATGACACTGGAATTGGTATCCAGCCACTCTTTCTTTAGTTCCTGAGCTTTTTCACATATTAAAACAAGAAATAACTTCTGAAATCCCAAACCCTTTATATCAAAAAAGACACTTGTGCCCTGACATTGCTCTGTGGGTGTCTGTTTATCAGTCATCTGGCTCCTTTGTCCTGGGCACTGCTGTATTTACATGCCTTATGATGAAGAGAGGCCCTGCTGTTTCCATAACCTGGTACTTGACAAGAGAACATCAGTTATATTTATGAGGCTTAAAACTACAGTAAATTCTATGCTTAAATGTGCAATCTTCTATCACCATTCTTTAGTGGCTGATTTCTTGTCAGCTCAATAATAACTATTAATGCTTTACCTAGTTTTAACAAAACTTTATACAATTTCCTTTGATTGCACACTGGATTCCTTTGGAATTGGGCACCCTGGGAACTCAACTTTGCAGACACTGAACATGTCATCTCAATAACTTTAAAAACATTCATCTCCATGCTGTCAGGATTTCTATTGAAAACAACGTTGCTGGGAATCCATAGAACATCCTTTGTGCATCAGTAAGCGGTCTGCTCTTGTTTTGTTTGCTGCTCGGTAACTTAAAATTGATCTTTTCACTAAGTATGGTAAGTCTCTTCCACATGCCAGTTGGGTCCTTCAGCAAACAATTATGCTAGAAACCACACGTGATCACTTTCGCATCAGTAAAATTAGATTACAAGTTCCAGATGACTTTCATAAAATTTGATTATCAGCTATTTCAGTGTGAGCCAGATTTTCCAACCAAATGATGTGGGCTAGGTCCTCTTTTATCCCACTGAAAATCAGCTATTTTCTAGTCTAACACTTTTTTTATCTCCCCTTTTTCTTTATACATTTTCAATGTGAAGTTTTCACTTTCAGTTTCAATGTATTTTGTTGTCCAATTGGTGTTCATTGAACTAGTGTTAGTGTTCTATAATATAAAGGGAGATTAACCAGCCACCAGTTGAGTTCACTGTTGTAATTGGATTCTATATGCAGCTGACCTTTTGTAGTGCTGTCAATGTGCTGATTTAGTGTAGTTCTTGACTGCCAAGAAATGTGGAATTTTGTTCACCTGTAATTTAGTTTGTTAGTATGTAAATTAAATTCTTTGTTTTATGATACTAGATTATGGGCAGATTCCCAATTCATTAAACCAGAGGCAGGGTTAAGGCCCATGCCTGGGTATGGAGCCAGGCAGAGCACGGTGTGGGATGGTGCACAGGGGTCAAAAGCACTTGGGAGAACGCAGGAAAAATATAGTCCAGTGTCAGCTACCTGGAAAAGTGGCACTGAAAATTTCTTCTTGGTTTGTAAGTCTGTGACATCTCTTAACTGATTCATTGATTAATTGACCTCTCACCTCTCATCTTCATTGATTGACTGTCCTGTCAATCAGAGATTGGACCCGTGAATCATAGAATGGTTACAGCATGGAAGAAGACCATTGAGCCTGTGCCAGCTCTCTGCAAGAGCACCCCAGTCAGTCCCACGCCCCCGCCCTTTCCCCGTAGCCCTGCAGATTTCTTTCCTTCAGATACTTATCCAACTCCCTTTTGAAAGCCGTGATTGAATCTGCCTCCGCTGCCCTTTCAGGCAGTGCATTCCAGATCTTAACAACTCACTGCGTAAAAAAAAATTTTCTTGCGTCATCTTTGGTTCTTTTGCCAATCACCTTAAATCTGTGTCCTCTGGTTCTCAACCCTTCTGCCAATGGGAACAGTTTCTCTCTGTCTACTTTGTCCAGACCCCTCTTGATCTATCAAATCTCCTCTCAATCTTCTCTGCACAATAAGAACATAAGAAATAGGAGCAGGCCATTCGGCCCCTTGAGCCTGCTCCGCCATTTAATGAGATCATGGCTAATCCGATTTTGGCCTCAACTCCACTTTGCTGCCCGCTCCCCATAACCCTTGACTCCCCTGTTGCTCAAAAATCTGTCTATCTCAGCCTTGAATATATTCAATGACTCAGCTTCCACAGCGCTCTGGGGTAAAGAATTCCAAAGATTCACGACCATCTGAGAGAAGAAATTCCTCCTCATCTCCGTCTTAAATGGGCGACTCCCTTATTCTGAGACTATGCCCCCTCGTTCTAGATTCCCTGACGAGGGGAAACATCCTCTCAGCATCTACCCTGTCGAACCCCCTCAGAATCTTATGTTTCAATAAGATCACCTCTCATTCTTCTAAACTCCAATGAGTATAGGCCCAACCTGCTCAACCTTTCCTCATAAGACAACCCTTCCATCCCAGGAATCAACCTAGTGAACCTTTTCTGAACTGCCTCCAATGCAAGTATATCCCTCCTTAAATAAAGGGACCAAAACTGTACGCAGTACTCTAGGTGTGGTCTCACCAGCGCCCTGTACAGTTGTAGCAAGACTTCCTTACTTTTATACTCTCTCCCCCTTGAAATAAAGGCCAACATTCCATTTGCCTTCCTAATTACTTGCTGCACCTGCATGTTAACTTTTTGGACACAATACTCCAGTTGGGGCCGAACCAGTGTTTTATAAAGGTTCATCATTTCCACACTTTTGTACTCTATACCTCTATTTATGAAGCCCAGGATCCCGTAAGCCTTTTTAACTGCTTTGTGAACCTGCCCTGCCTCCTTTAACGATTTGTGCACACATACCCCCAGGTCTCTGTTCGTGCACCCTCTTCAGGATTGTACCATTTAGTTTGTGTCCTCTTATTCTTTCTACCAAAATGTATCACTTCACACTTTCTGCGTTAAATTTCATCTGCCACGTGTCCGCCCATTTCACCAGCCTGTCTGTCTTCCTGAAGTCTATCACTCTCCTCCTCACTGTTCACTATACTTCCAAGTTTTGTCTCATCTGCAAATTATGAAATTGTGCCCTGTACACCCACGTCCAAGTCATTAATACACATCAGGAAAAGCAGTGGTCCTAGAACCGACCCCTGGGGAACACCTTCCTCCAATCTGAAAAACAACCGTTCACCACTACTCTCTGTTTCCTATCGCTTAGCCAATTCCGTATCCATGCTGCCACTGTCCCTTTTATTCCATGGGTTTCAACTTTGCTGGCAAGCCTATTATGTGGCACTTTGTCGAACGCCTTTTGGAAATCCATGTACACTACGTTAACTGCATTACCCTCATCAACCCTCTCTGTTACCTCATCAAAGAACTCAATCAAGTTTAGTTAAACACGATTTGCCTTTAACAAATCCGTGCTGGCTTTCTTTAATTAATCCACACTTGTCCAAGTGACTGTTAATTTTGTCCCTGATTACTGTTTCTAAGAGCTTCCCCACTACCAAGGTCAAACTGACTGGCCTGTAGTTGCTGGGTTTATCTTTACACCCTTTTTGAACAATGGTGTAACATTTACAATTCTCCAGTCCTCTGGCACCACCTCTGTATCTAAGGAGGATTGGAATATTATGGCCAGTACCTCCGCGACTTCCTCCCTCAATTCCCTCAGCATCCTAGGATGCATCCCATCCGCTCCTGGTGATTTATCTACTTTTAGTACAGCCAGCCTTTCTAATACCTCCTATTTATCAATTTTTATCCTATCAAGTATCTCCACTACCTCCTCCTTTACTATGTCTATGGCAGCATCCTCTTCCTTGGTGAAGACAGATGCAAAGTACTCGTTTAGTAACTCAGCCATACCCTCTGCCTCCATGCATGGGTCTCCTTTTTGGTCCCTAATCGGCCCCCACCCCTCCTCTTACCATCCTTTTACTATTTTTATATGCCTATAGAAGACTTTTAGATTACCTTTTATGTTGGCTGCCATTCTATTCTCATGCCCTCTCTTTGCCCCTCTTATTTTCTTTTTCACTTCTCTGACCTTTCTATATATAGCCTGATTCTCAGATGTATTTGCAACCTGACATCTGTCATATGTGCTCTTTTTCTGCTTTTTCCTATTCTTTATCTCTTTTGTCATCCAGGGAGCCCTGACTTTAGTTGCCCTGCCTTTCCCCCTAGTGGGAATGTACCTTAATTTTACCTGAACTATTTCCTCTTTAAAGGCAGCCCATTGTTCCATTACAGTTTTGCCTGCCAATCTTTGATTCCAGTTTACCCGAGCCAGATCCGTTCTCATCCCACTGAAATTGGCCTTCCACCCCCCCCCCCCCCCCAGTTAAACATTTTTACTCTAGATTGCTCCCTGTTCTTTTCCATAGCTAATCTAAACCTTATGATACTATGATCACTGTTCCCTAAATGTTCACCTACTGACACTTGCTCCACTTGACCTACCTCATTCCCCAGAACCAGATCCAGCAATGCCTCCTCCCTTGTCAGGTTGGAAACATACTGATCAAGAAAGTTCTCCTGAACACACTTCAGAAATTCTTCCCCTTCTCTGCCCTTAACACTATTATGATCACAGTCTATATTAGGATAGTTGAAGTCCCCCATTATTACTACTCTATAGTTCTTGCACCTCTCTGTAATTTCTCTGCAAATTTGCTCCTCCGTATCTTTACCACTATTTAGTGGTCTATAGAACACACCTAGTAGTGTAATGGCACCTCTATTATTTCTTAACTCTAGTCATATAGATCTGTCCTTGACCCCTCCAGGACATCCTCCTTCTCCAGCACTGTAACATTCTCCTTGACCAATACTACCGCACCACCTCCTATCTTTCCTTCCCTATCTTTCCTGAACACTGTATAACCAGGAATATTTAATACCCAATCCTGCCCTTTTTTGAGCCAGGTCTCAGTTATTGCCACAACATCATATTCCTATGTGGTTATTTGTGCCTGCAGCTCACTTAGCTTGTTTACTATGTTTTGTGCGTTCACATACATACACTGTAAACCCATCTTAGACCATCCTGTATTCTCTCTTCGTTTGACCCCACCTAATACCTTACTATTACTTTAGTGCTCTCTGCCTCTCCCAATGCTTTGAGCACTTTATTTCCCCTTTCTAATGTTACATCCTGGTGCCCATCCCCCTGCCAAATTAGTTTAAACCCTCCCCAACAGCACTAACAAACCTCCCCACGAGGATATTGGTTCCGGCCCTGTTGAGGTGCAACCCTTCCAGCCTGTACAAGTCCCACCTCCCCCAGAACCTGGTCCCAGGAATCTAAAGCCCTCCCTCCTGCACCATCTCCAGCCACGCATTCATCTGCGCTATCCTCCTATTTCTATACCCACTAGCGCGTCACAATATACATTAATGATCTAGATAAGGGAACTAAATGTAATATCTCCAAGTTTGCAGATGACACAAAGCTGGGTGGGAGTGTGTGCTGCGAGGAGGATACCGAGAAACTCCAGGATGATTTGGACAGGTTGGGTGAGTGGGCAGAAGCATGGCAGATACAATATAACGTGGATAAATGCGAGGTTATCCACTTTGGTGTCAAAAACAGAAAGGCAGACTATTATCTGAATGGCAATAGATTGGGAGAAGGGGAAGTGCAACGAGACCTGGGTGTCCTTGTGCACCAGTCGCTGAAAGTAAGCATGCAGGTGCAGCAGGCGGTGAAGAAGGCAAATAGTATGTTGGCCTTCATAGCGAAAGGGTTTGAGTATAGGAACAGGGATGTCCTGCTGCAGTTGTACAGGGCCTTGGTGAGACCACACCTTGAGTACTGTGTGCAGTTTTGGTCGCCTTATCTGAGGAAGGATGTTCTTGCCATGGAAGGAGTTCAGCGAAGATTCACAAGGCTGATACCTGGGATGGCAGGAATGACATATGAGGAGAGATTGGGTCGATTGGGCTTATACTCACTGGAGTATAGAAGAATGAGAGGGGATTTCATCGAAACATATAAAATTCTGACAGGTCTGGACAAACTAGATGCAGGAAGAATGTTCCCGATGGTCGGAGAGTCCAGAGCCAGGGGTCATAATCTAAGGATAAGGGGTAAGCCATTTAGGACAGAAATGAGGAGGAATTTCTTCACCCAGAGAGTGGTGAACCTGTGGAATTCTCTACCACAGAAGGTAGTTGAGGCCAAGTCATTAAATATATTCAAGAATGAGTTAGATACCTTTAGCTTTAAGAAATATATCAAGGGATATGGGGAGAAAGCAGGGACAGGGTACTGAGTTTGGATGATCAGCCATGATCTCATCGAATGGCGGAGCAGGCTCGAGGGGCCGAATGGTCTACTCCTGCTCCTATCTTCTATGTTTCTATGCAATGGGAGTAATCTGGAGATTACTACCTTTTTGAGGTCCTGCTTTTTAATCTCTTTCCTAGCTCCCTAAAATCTGCTTGCAGGACCTCATCCCTCTTTCTACCTATGTTATTGGTACCGATATGGACCACGACCTCTGGCTGTTCACCCTCCCGCCTCAGAATGTTCTGCAGCTGCTCGGTGACATCGTTGACCCTGGCACCAGGGAGGCAACATACCATCCTGGAGTCACGTCTGCGGCCGCAGAAACGCCTGTCGGCTCCCCTAACTATTGAATCCCCTACCACTATTGCTTTCCCACTCTTCCTTCCCCCCCTGTACAGCTGAGCCACCCATGGTGCCACAGACTTGGCTCTGGCTATACTCCCCAGAGGAACCATCGCCCTCACCTGTACTCAGAACGGAATACAGGTTGGAGAGCGAGATGCACTCGGGACTCCTGCACTACCTGCCTGATCCTCCTCTTCTGTCTGGTGGTCACCCATTCCCTTTCTGCCTGCACACTCTTTTTATCTGCGGGGTGACCACCTCCTGAAACGTGCTATCCACGAACCTCTCGGCCTCACGGATGCACCGCAGTGCCGCCAGCTGCTGCTCAAGCTCCAAAACCCGGAGCTCGAGCTCCTCCAGCTGACGACACTTCCTGCACACGTGGTTGTCCAGGACACGGGAAGTGTCCTGGAGTCCCCACCTGGCACAGGATGTGCATTCCACGGGGCTTAGTTGCCCTGCCATGCCTTTACTTAATATTAATATTAACTAGAAACACTTAACCAGCTACTCACCGATCAGCTCCATCCCTGGTTGTGACGTCACTTTAGCCGTTTTGCAGTTGTTGTTGTTTTTGCTGGAGGTACTCCGCCTCCTCACTGCTGCCGCTGCTCCGGTCTGTGCTCTCTCTCGGCCTCCCGCTCGATTTATACTCCGCTTCCAACCAATCACCTACCTGCTGTCCTGTGACGTCACTCCTTGTTGTTTTAAGTCACCGCTCAGCTCCCTTTAAGCTGCCACCTCTGCTGCCACCACTCCCGCTCAGGTCCGCGTTGTGTTCTGGGCCTCCTCCGGTGCTCCCTTTAAGCTGCCACCACTCCCGCTCAGGTCCGCGCTGTATTCTGGGCCTTCTCCGGTGCTCCCTTTAAGCCGCTCCCGCTCAGGTCCGCGCTGAGTTCTGGGCCTCCTCCGGTGCTCCCTTTAAGCTGCCGCCGCTCCCGCTCAGGTCCATGCTTAAGTCTGAGAAAATTGACTGATATTAATTGTGTGACAAACACAACTATAGGCACACAACTTTTTATAATACACATATATAGATAAATAATATTGGCGATGCAAAATCAATATATGCCAAAGAAAAGGTAAATTAAATATGTTGTCTTCAAAATGGATTAATAGGACAATTAAAATGGAATTAAATAAAGCTTTGACCACGCTCGATCAGCTCCGATGGACGGGCCACATTGTCCGCATGCCCGATACAAGACTCCCAAAACAAGCGCTCTACTCGGAGCTCCGACACGGCAAGAGAGCCCCAGGTGGGCAGAGGAAATGCTTCAAGGACACCCTCAAAGTCTCCTTTGGAAAAAGTGCAACATCCCCACCGACACCTGGGAATCCCTGGCCCAAGACCGCACAAAGTGGAGGAGAAGCATCCGGGAAGGCGCCGAACACCTCGAGTCTCTTCGCCAGGAGCAAGCGGAAGCCAAGCCCAAACAGCGGAAGGAGCGCACGTCAACCCAAGCACCCCACCCACCCGCCCCTTCAACCACCGTCTGCCCCACTTGTGACAGAGATTGTAGGTCCTGCATTGGACTCATCAGTCACCTGAGAACTCATTTTTAGTGTGGAAGCAAGTCATCCTCGGTTCCGAGGGACTGCCTAAGAAGAAGAAATAAAGAGAAACAATTTATACAAGACCTAATAATCCGATGAACGAATAAAAAAAACACTTGGAAAGAGAGGTTTCTGCCTCTCTGACTATTCCAAACTGACTTTTAGAGAGACACAGACAGGGAGATAGGTATCGATAGAATGGGAGAGAGCACGCTACAGATCGAAGATCCATCCATTGGTTCCCCAACCATAATTTCAAGGTCCAGTTGAAATGTTGTGGAATCCCAAAGGAACCCGGATAGGGCCCCATTTTTGATTTAACTTATTTCCGTTTACTACAAAAATTGAATGATCAATTAGCATCATCCTTATTAGTAAATACTTCATTAAGCATTTAAATTATCTTCTGTTCATCTACAATTTCACCACCATTTTTATCCTGCAGGATTCTCACTTTCTCCTCTAATATTATGGTTATGACAGATAACAGCAAGGATCTTAAGTACAATACTATCATTTTGCAGTCTAATATCCCTTTTAATCTGTTTTCGCATATTCTTATACTGCTCTCAGTTTTCTCTGATCACTTTCCCCTTTAGGTCTTGTATAAATTGTTTCTCTTTATTTAATTCCATTTTAATTGTCCTATTAATCTATTTTGAAGTCTACATAATTAGTTTACGTTTTCTTGGACATGTATTGATTTTTGCATCGCCAATATTATTTATCTATATGTGTATTATCAAAAGTTGTGTGTCTATAGTTGTGTTTGTCACACAATTAATATCAGTCAATTTTCTCGAAGTCAGGATGTTGTGTGACTTGGATGTGGTGGTGTTCCCATGCACCTGCTGCCCTTGCCCTTCTAGGTGGAAGAGGTCGCAGGTTTGGGAGGTGCTGTCAAAGAAGCCTTGGCGAGTTGCTGCAGTGCATCTTGTACATACTGCAGCCGCGGTGGGCCGGTGGTGGAGGGAGCGAATGTTTAAGGTGGTAGATGGGGTGCCAATCAAGTGGTCTGCTTGGTCCTGGATGGTGTCGAGCTTCCTGAGTGTTGTTGGAGCTGCACTCATCCAGGCAAGTGGAGAGTATTCCATCACACTCCTGACTTATGCCTTGTAGATGGTGGAAAGGCTTTGCGAAGTCAGAAAGAGTCACTCGCCACAGAATACCCAGCCTCTGACCTGCTCTTGTAGCCTCAGTATTTATGTGGCTGGTCCAGTTGAGTTTCTGATCAATGGTGACCCCCAGGATGTTGATGGTGGGGGATTCAGCGATGGTAATGCCATTGAATGTCAAGAGGAGGTGGTTAGACACTCTCTTGTTGGAGATAGTCATTTTCTGGCACTTGTGTGGCGCGAATGTTACTTGCCACTTATTAGCCCAAGCCTGAATGTCGTCCACGGACACTGACTGCTTCATTATCTGAGGAGTTGCGAATGGAACTGAACACTGCCACAATCAGTGACCATCCCCACTTCTGACCTTATGATTGAGGGAAGGTAATTGATGACACAGCTGAAGATGGTTGGGCCTAGGACACTGCCCTGAGGAACTCCTGCAGCGATGTCCTGGGGCTGAGATGATTAGCCTCCAACAGCCACAACTATCTTCCTTTGTGCTAGGTATGACTTCAGCCAGTGGAGAGTTTTCCCCCTGATTCTCATTGATTTCAATTTTACTAGGGGTCCTTGATGCCACACACGGTCAAATGATGTCAAGGGCAGTCACTCTCCCCTCGCCTCTGGAATTCAGCTCTTTTGTCCATGTTTGTTCAAGGCTGCATGGAGATCTGGAGCCAAGTGGTCCTGGCAGAACCCAAACTGAGCATCGGTGAGCAGGTTATTGATGAGTAAGTGCCGCTTGATAGCACTGTCGATGACACCTTCCATCACTTTGAGAGTAGACTGATGGGGCGCTAATTGGCCGGATTGGATTTGTCCTGTTTTTTTGTGGACAGGACATACCTGGGCAATTTTCAACATTGTCAGGTAGATGCCAGTGTTGTAGCTGTACTGGAACAACTTGGCTAGAGGCGCGGCTAGTTCTGGAGCGCAAGTCTTCAGCACGACAGCCGGGATGTTGTGGGGGCCCATAGCCTTCGCTGTATCCAGTGCGCTCAGCTGTTTCTTGATATCACATGAAGTGAATTGAATTGGCTGAAGACTGGCTTCTGTGATGGTGGGGACCTCAGGAGGAGGCCGAGATGGATCATCCACTGGGCACTTCTGGCTAAAGATGTTTGCGAGCGCTTCAGCTTTGTCTTTTGCACTCGAGTGTTGGGTTCCGCCATCATTGAGGATGAGGCTGTTCATGGAGCCGCCTCCTCCCATTAGTTGTTTAATTGTTCACCACCATTCACGACTGGATGTGGCATGACTGCAGAGCTTTGATCTGATCCATTGGTTGTGGGTTCGCTTATCTCTGTCTATAGCATGCTGTTTCCACTGTTTAGCATGTATGTAGTCCTGTGTTGCAGCTTCACCAGGTTGGCACTTCATTTTTAGGTACGCCTGGTGCTGCTCCTGGTTGGTCTCCTAGCTTGATGGTAATGGTAGAGTGAGGGATATGCTGGGCCATGAGATTACAGATTGTGGTGGAGTACAATTCTGCTGCTGATGGCCCACAGCACCTCATGGATGCTCAGTTTTGAACTGCTAGATCTGTTCTGAATCTATCCCATTTAGCACGGTGGTAGTGCCACACAACACGATGGTGGGTGTGAAAACGGGACAAAGTCTCCGCAAGGACTGTGCGGTGGTCAGTGCTACCAATACTGTCATGAGCAGATGCATCTGCGACAGGTAGATTGGTGAGGACGAGGTCAGGTAGGTTTTTCCCCTCATGATTGGTTCTTTCACCTCCTGCCGCAGGCCCAGTCTGGCAGACGGAATCCTTGGCTTTATGAATAGAGGCATAGAGTACAAAAACAAGGAAGCTATGCTAAATCTTAATAAAACACTGGTTAGGCCTCAGCTGGAGTATTGTGTCCAACATTTTAGGAAGGATGTCAAGACCTTGGAGAAGGTGCAGAGGATATTTTCCAGAATGGTACTAAGATTGAGGGACTTCCTCCTTTTCCCTGGTCGAATACAGACAGTTCTTTTGTTTCTGAAATACTGAATCAAGACTGGCTACAGGTCTAACCTGTCAGGAAAATGTATAATTGTGTCACCACACTTGGATCGTCATTAGTTTTCCTGCTTCCTACAGCTCAGCTAAGTAAAACATCCTGTTCTTTAAGTAGGAAAGTGTTTCTGTATGTATGTTGACTTTGCGAACCTTCTGACTAAAGTGTATTGTGCTTAAACTGAACTAAACCCTGGTGTCAGTGGCAAACTTAAGAGAAATCTTAGTAAATAAATAACTTTTATAGCGCCTAATGACTTCTGCTGTGATAACACCATTTTATTTAGTAACTCCAAATAGTGTTGTTTTGGATAGTCTCAAGGATTTGTTTATGGATTGGCTACAGTGGTGTGATAATTATTTATCTTTTAAGATAAAAGTCTCAACTTATGCTATCTGCATTTCAGTTGCCAAATGGTGTATCGTATCACACTGCCACCCACCAGGACAGGCAGGGGAAACTGCAAGAACACCTTCGCCAGCTGTCTGTGCTCTTCAGGAAGTTGCGACTAGTCTATGACAAATGCAATGAAAACTGTGCCGGTTTAGATCCTGTCCCAATGGAGGTAAGAAGCATCTGGAACTGGTTGTGCTTTATTTAGGTGGCAACTGGCAGTGGCAGAGGCACAACCATATGTAAAGAGTTTGGCACATCCTGGGTAACTCTAGGATTTGGAGATGAGGGAGAGGGGACATAAACCATGCCAAAAATGTATGAATGGGTGGGGGAACAACTGCTCATTCTCTGTTTCCTTGTCCACACCTCCTGTAGTAACTGAACTAACTTAAATTTCAATAGTTTATTTGCAAACCTCTGCCTATTGCTATGAACCATGTGTTGTGAATTCTAGCTTGTAATGTTGAACAAAGTGCGCCATTGCTGTACTATTTTTTCAGCCAGTACTTTCTGGGCAGTAGTCCACACAATGTTATCCTGATGCTTTACATCCACCTGAGAGGGCAGATGGGACCTCGGTTTAACTTCTCGTGGAGGTCCAAAGAGACTTGGGGGTCCAGGTACATAATCATTAAAATATCATGAACAGGTACAGAAAATAATCAAAAAGTCTAATGGGATGCTGGCCTTTATATCTAGAGGATGAGAATACAAGGGGATAGAAGTTATGCTGCAGCTATACAGAGCCCTAGTTAGACCACACCTGGAGTGAGCAGTTCTGGCACCACACCTTAGGAAGGATATATTGGCCTTGGAAGGAGTGTAGTGTAGGTTTACCAGACTGATACCTGGACTTCAAGGGTTAAGTTACAAGGAGAGACTACACAAATTAGAGTTGTATTTCCTAGAATTTAGAAGGTTATGGAGTGATCTGATCGAAGTTTTCAAGATATTAAGGGGAACAGATAAGGTCGATAGAGAGCAACTATTTCCACTAGTTGGGGATTCTAGGACTAGGGGGCATAGTCTAAAAATTAGAGCCAGACCTTTCAGAGTGAAATTTGGAAACAAAGGGTATATGGAGTTAAGTCGCAGATCAGCCATGTTCTCATTGAATGGCGGAGCAGGCTTGAGGGGCTGAATGGCCTGCTCCTGTTCCTATGTTCCAAAAGATTGCACCTTCAACAATACAGCACTCCCTCAGTACTGCACTGAGATGTCAGCCTAGATTATGTGCTTAAGTCTCTGGAGTGGGGCTTGAACCCACAACCTTCTGACTGGCGAGAGTGCTGCCACTGAGCCAAAGCTGACATCTGAGTAAGAGATGTCCTTAACCTCTGTCTGGTCCTCCTCTTGATACAGGAAACTCTTTATTAACCAGCACCCAAATATCCGGAAATCTCTCTTAACCGGCAAAATTCTTGAGTAGGTAACCGGGGTTTTCCTTCATCTCTCGTTTAAAATTAACTTTAAAAAAAACCCCGAGGCGTTTGCCTTGTATCGGAGTGTGTAGATTGGGAGGGGAATGTGCAGCCCGAGTAGGCAGCGGACACGACCGATGGTCAGCTGGCGGTCCCCGGGGAGACGGAGCTCCGAATGCAGGCGCATGTCAATGTGTACGGGGCTCTCGTACGTTGGGAGATATAACTCTCCATTATCCGGACTTTTTGATTAACCGGCACCACGCCGGTCCCGTCGGTGCTGGTTAATAAAGAGTTTCCTGTATCATGTCTATATTCAAACCCATGTTCTGCTCCACACTTTTCAAGAAACCTATAACTGATTTTAGCTAATATTTTTTTAAAGGTATTTCATTCTTTTAATGACATTTTGTTTGATTGTTGTGTTTCCCTGGGAATGGGCTGCTGCACTAGTAGTTAGATGTGTTTGATCTGATCTGAGATCCAATTAGAATTAAGTGTGTAACAAAAGTAAATCTTCAGACTTAAAAGTTCGGTTCTCATTTCTCTGCCCAAGAGAAATTGTTTTTTCTTATTAAAAAAAAAAAAAAAATGCTTGTGTCTCCACTTTATATTTTGGCTCCATTTGAAGTAAGGTTTTATCAATATATTCCATGAGTTCCATCACTCTGAAAGTTACATTCAGGATAGTGTGTGGTCCAGTGCACTGGTGTATTAATATGCAGTGCAAACGTTGATCAAACCGAGATATGCACAAGTACATTTACCTACTGTGTAAAACAGTTTAGAGTGAGGTGAGTAGGCAGCCAGGTGAGCCAACAAGGCGTTTGTGCACCTCCTTGCAACTAGCTTAGAGTGAAATGAGCAGAAGCCTGCGAGGAGGTGGCATGTTGTCCCTCTCAGCTGCTAAAATGGTGAGTGCCTCAGGAGGAAATAATTACAAAATAGAATGGAATAGGGATGATGAAGTAGAATTCCACTGTGAATTATTTTTGTATAAATATATTTGTAAACTAGTCGACCTCCTGTGGTATTGCACATGGGGAGTCAAGACCAAGGGTAGGTGAAGCGGAGTTAGAAGTGAGGAATAATTGGACCAGGATGCGTAGAGGTAAGTCAGTCCCCATTTTAAAGACATACCTTCTGTCCTTATTTTTATATACTATAATAAAGCATACAGCAATTTGGGAAGTAGAGTTGGTTGAAATAGAGGAGTTTCTCTGCAAAACAGGTGAAGAGCTGGGATGTAAAACTGAGGTGCTACCAGTGAAAGGAGTTTGGGGTATGTTTTATTTCTCTTTAAACAAATATGGCAGTTGCCAGATTTGACGCATCAAGATTCTGCTAGGTGCTGTTCATGATATCCTTCCAAAAGAGATGAGCTCCTATGGCTTTTCCAGTTTCTATAACAAATAGTTCTTAAATCAATGTAATGCTGATTTTAGTACATAGATCTCTTTATTCAGGAATTTGTAGACAAGCTTCTTTTAATGGATTCAGATTTTAAACTTTTTGTTCTAATCCCTATTTTGCCAAACCTTGCATCAATGGAAATTTCACTTCTTAGCTTTTGCTCTAACAGAGAAATGCTAAAAGCAGAGGAAGTAGCTTTTAAATATTAGGATCTATTAAGTAACATCCTTTTACACATATAGTGTACGTACAGTATAGTAACCTGATTTATCAATAAATCCCTAACCATGTAACCAACTTTCATACACCCTCCAACTTTTATAAAGGCAAGATAACTTCATTTTGGAAGTCGAGTGGGAAGTTTGTTTTCTAATAAACCAACTTAACATATAATTAATAGAATTGTATTGTTTCCCACAGTAGTACTCTTCATATTTCGTCAACATTTTTTTACACTTATTGATGAACAAAGACCGGAAGTGCAAAGAAGTGAATTGTCATCATTGTAATACTTGGCAAAATGGAAATTAAAATAAAAAGCTTGGAATTGAGGAATTTGTTAAAAGGAGACTGCTTGAAAATCCCTGCATTTCAAAAAAGGGCTCTGTACTAAAATCGCTATTAATATGATTAAGAACAATAACCCTCTTTGGTCGCTTTAGGAAGCCACTGCAGCACAGATTATATGTAAGTTGGATTCAAAGACTATGAAAGTCCCAACTGTTGAGTATTGCTACAGAAAATCTTGCTCTATCTAATTGCTGTTAGAATTTAAAGTATATTTTAAAAAGAGACTGAGATCAAAAGAGAATTTGTCTTCAAGGTTTCATCCAACGTCTGTTTTTGACAATACCTTAAAGTAGGTAAACAGCAATTTAAAACCTGTGCTCTTGCCTCTTAATGACCAAGAAATGTTCCTGTGAATGAGGAGCAGTGGGGATTTGCTAGTCGGCTGAGGTTAGGCTAGAATATCATGTCACTAGCTCTGAAATAGTAGTTCAATACTTGAGGATCAGACCATTATAGGATATTCCTTTATCCAAGGTAATGCAGAAAAATTGAAAATATTGTTCCTGTTGGGTTGGGTGAGGAGAATATTTACCAGGACTAATCTACAGTTAGTACGGTGTCCTCTAGGACAGGACCTCCATTTAATGCATCACTTGAAAGATGGTGCTTCCTAAACAATACTGTGGCGATAGGCTGCATGTTAGGAAGGACTGTGCTGAAGTTCCTCCAGATGGTGTTTGAACATGCAACTCAAGGTGAGTAAAAGCAGTGCTCACTGAACAGAAGGCACTGCATGCCACTTAAAAAAAAAGGTGTGATTTATTGAAGTATTTTTATGTCCATAGCAACTTATTCCTTATGTGGAAGATGATAGTACAAAGCACGAAGATCGTAGCTTGGCAAATCAACTCCGCTTAGCAAGTGAAGAGAGGCGGGAAATTGTAGAGGTAAATAAGGTACAGGAACATTTTTTTCTTGACAATTTTATTAAAATATATTTGTGTAAGTTTTGTTGTTTTGCCTGTTTTATGCTGTGGTTTAATGTTCATGGAAACAGTTATGAACAAATGCAATGGACATGATTTTGAGTGAAGTTTTGTGCTCATCAAGATCAGGAAGTGAAAGGTGGGAAATAGAACGCTTCTCCACTATGGGCACCCAGTGTCTACATTGTGCAATCCTAGGCCAGGAATTATGAGCTCAACAATGTGCCTTAACACCTTGAAAGAGCAACCTGCTGCACCAGCGTGGCATTTCCATTTCTCACACGAGCCACGCTGTAGTCTTCGAGTGAGATTGTCAGTCTGATCTTGTAGCCAGCAGAGAGAAAGATTTCATCCCAATAGCCTGGGCTGCATTCCAGAAATAATATGAAAGTGTATTCAACCCACTGTGCCACCTGCTCCCTTCTAATTGATACTGTTAAAGTTTATTGCTGTGCTTAAAGTGAAAGGTAGGTATAGGAAGATTACCCTTTGTTCAAAGTGCTCAATGTTTTATGGAAAAAAAATTAAAAAGTTCTTTTGATGTGTTTTGTATTCTGCTCACTGAGATTCTCAAATTGGGTCTCCTAACATTCCAGTGACATCACTAATGGGGAGCATGCCTATATATTCTGGAGCAGCACTAGAGACCTAATTCAAGTGTCTTCATGCAGATAATAAAACGGGCATTTTTACCAAACCATCAAAGAAACTTTTAATGAGGGGGTACTCTGATCAAAAAGTATTCCCATTAGACTTAACAATCAAGGAGAAGTTCCAAAGTTGCAAAATCCAAATCTGATGCAAGAAAGAAACTTCAAAGTGAGAAAAGGCCATTCAGCACATCAAGCAGCTCCATCCAGAATTCATATATTAGTTCTTTTATTATTCTCTTTCCTTCACCCCCACCCACCTCCATTACTGTTGATCCTATTTTAGGGAACAGTTAAGTTCCTTCATCTACCTCTCCTATGGCGCTGACATCCACATAAGTAATTAGAATATTAATCACAATTCACAGTATTAAAAAGAATTGAACAAAAACAGGTATCCGTATTTCCAACTTCAATCACTTCCATTAATAAATGTTGTCTTCTTGAACCAGCATCCCCCCCATGTAACGTCAGAAATGCAGCACTTATTCACAAGTGCAGAAAAACACATACACAATTTGCGTCTCCGAATTAAAAACAAAAAGCAGGAAAAGCTATGATTTAACAGAAATAAACATTCATCTTTCTTCCTGGACAGGGGAACCAATCAGACTGACTTGGAAATGTTAATTTACGAATTTCACTTCTAATGTTTTTCTCTCAAACATTCTCCACAATATTAATCCCTGCTCTTATCACGAAAAGTGTTGAATTATTTTAGATACTTCCCAATTAAATAGTGGGAAACAAACTTCATTGTACTCTCAATTTTGAATCTCCTATTTCAAATGTTTATATCAAATCAAAATTGGACATTATCAGTTTAATTGAAGTAATTTCTGTGTCTTCAATAAACAAATAGTAGTTTCTTCTAAAGTAGCTTCCTGCAATTTTTATGCATCATGACATAACTCGTGTTTCTATTAGCACTCCACTAAACGTTTAAGGGGAAATCTATATTTACATTATTCCTGGGACTTGTTTGGACTATAGAACGACAGACAAAATAAAATGGTTTGTGTTTTTCCCCTTTTTTGGTTTTCTTCCTAAACTAAACGACTTAATACTTTTTATTGACTTTTTAAAAAAATAACATGTAACTCCTACAAATCCTCCCCCTCCTCAACAGCATGGTTGCATGTTTGTGTAAAGGTACACACTTCAGTCGATCATTCAAAATCAAATATTGAGAAATTTCAATTTTAAAATGTTTAAAGCATTTCAGAACCTCTTTAAAAGCGTTTGGCCTTCAAGACCTGGTTGAAACTTGTTTAGGGGAGGGACAAATTGATTTTTGTTTTGTTTCTTCCAAAATCATATTTGAAACTTAGGGGGGGGAAAGTTTTTTTTGACATTAGTTTTTTGTGAAAAGTTCATTAAAAATCTTTAAATTCTTTCAAGTCTCGTTGCAGCTTTGACAGAAGAAATTGCTCCAAGTTTCGCTTTCCCTCTTCAACGCTGTTGTTAAAATACAACAAAAAAAATAATAAAATAAACTCTAATTCCAAACGGAGCTCAAATAAGAAAGTGAATAAAGTGGTTAAACTTCCTAAGAAGGCGGTGAGGTTATCTATCCCCAGCCTTGGCAATGAGTTGGGATCAGTTTTGGAGAAGTTATTTCCTCTTTTTCTGCTGCCGTTCCCTCCGTCTCTCTCAGACTCTGAGGTACAAACAGGGGTACATACTTTTCCCCCTCTCTCATAACATGATTTAAATAACCCTGATAGACTCTTTCAAAAAGGGACAACACCTGGCAATTGAACTGGAACTTACTGCAGGACATGCAACATCACTTTCCCTTATTTTTTTCCAGCTTGAAACAATTTTCTCAGTTTAAAAAAAAAAAAAATTCTCATTTTTGTTTCACTGGGGGCCTAAAACTTGTTTTCTTTAGCCTCCTTCCAGCGGCCATTGTACATGTGCTGCACCTCCACCTGTGTTGTTCCAAAGGCGGCCCTCCCTCTCCATCTCTCTCTCTCCGTGCCCCCTCCC